>PVIW01000406.1:0-400134 GCA_004026585.1 Noctilio leporinus | reverse complement strand
GTGGTGCAGCCACTGTGGAAAACAGTATGGGGTTTCCTTAAAAAACTAAAAATGGAACTGCCTTTTGATCCAGCCATTCCACTGTTTGTACATTATTCTTAAAACAGATGTGAGACATTGTCCTATCTAGGCCTTTGTAACTTTAAGAAAACATTAAGAGACATAATGAATACTATTTCATTAACATTTTTAATCTCAGGCATATCTAGCACAATGTCTTTTGGCTAGTAGAAAATTAGGACCTGTATGAAGGAATAAAAAATCTGAGGGAAAGGGAATATATAAATTACTGGGCACTGCTTATAATAAATTTAAACGTATACTTCTGATTTTGATGTTTAACACATTAGGGTATATTTTACCTATATAACTATTAACTCAGATGAGACTCTACACTACTTTTTAAAATGAAATTACTTTATCCATTAAAATTTTAATATTAAGAAAGTAACTTTATAGGTGTGTTAATTTAATTACTAAACTGTTTCTACCTAAACTGGACAGTATTTTTTAGTGAACTATTATATCAGAAAAATTAGAACTGAAACTTTTAAAGCTTGTTGATAGTTTGAATTAAGAAAACAAATACAGGATTAGTTAAGATTGAGAATCTGTTACTATCACAAAGTCTACTTATTGTAGTATTTTATTCAGTTTCCAGAAATCTTGACAATGCATGAAAATTAAAAAGGAAAACTATGATGATTTATTGGGAGGGGCTAAACATTGTCCTTTTTTTAAAGAGTCAAAATTTGTATATTGTATTCAATCATTAGTTCTACTAAAATTCTTTTGTGTAGGTTTACATTAGGAAAATAAGTAGCATTTGTACATTATTTATATATGCATATTCTTATACAAAATATTACTAATGAATAGTTTAAAATTCTGGAAAAGTTCATTATAAAATACCAAATAATATAATTACTCTTTTTATATTTGTATAAATATATTTGTTTCCAGAAAACCAAAAAAGAATATCTAAGACTATTTCAGCATAGCCAGAAGAATATTAGTTTACAAAATTGCGAAACCTCTATAGCATAGTAGGAAGTTCTTGAACAAATAAAAATTGCTAATGACATTATTATGTTTATCAACTACTAGTTAATGTTAACCAAATTTTAAAAAGTTTGGGTTATAAAATTTGATACTCATTTTGGTAGTGCTCTTGGATCCTATGTACCTTTAATTATAAAGGCAAAAGCTCCTTACATTTTCAGTATTAAAATTTAAAAAATTGTTTTAATGTTGGGATACAGAAAAGTGTTGGGTTATTATGTAAAATTAGGAGAATTAAAGTTAGAAAGAACTTTAGCGCAGAGAATAGCTAGGCTCACCTTAACTCAGAACCTAGTTACCTAAAGATATGGTTTATTTCTCCAAGCTGGGTAGTATAGTGAAAACTCTTCTACAATGTATAGAGTACTATAAGATCACAGTTTACAACAATTAGTATACAGTATTATAAGACCATAGTATGGTAGAATTAGAGGGCATCTTATGTTTTCAGTCTGAATCTTTCATATTCCAGTGAAGGGAAAACAAGTTCTCTAGAAGGGTATTTTTGTCATTCATGCATTTCTGTGAATGGGTTCAATCTGAATAGTCCAATATAACCTTCAGTTGAAATAGATAATTGTGGCTTGAAGAAATTTTCCGTATCAAATGAGATTAAATAACTACTACAATTGATAGGTTGGGATAACATGAGACTCTAAATCATTGTAATAGGATATGGAGTGTCTTTTCCTATTGCTTTGGAATTAGAGACTGGAGCCTAATGTGAACAACAACAACAAAACCCCTTTAAATTCACCATCATTAAACAAAAGTCCTGCCAATAACTATGACCCAACACTTCTCTTTGCATTGCCCAAAAAAGAGAGAAACTGGCAGCTACCTTCAGCCATCACCTTTAGGGAATCTTCTCTTTCCATTATATAAAACAGGATTGGGGAAAGGGAAGTGGGAAAGGGGAGTATGGTGACCTTCTCCTTTTTTAAAAAAAATCACATTGGAGAGGAATATTCTATTCTTCTCCATCAAAAGCCAAGTGATGGGAATCTTTGAGCTACTTGTAGTGATTAGAGGTTGTGACAAGAAGAGGATGATAGCATCTTATTCCCTAGTAATCCATCTATTTAGGTAGCAGAGTCATTGATCTATTTATGCTTGTGCCTATTTCAACAGAGGAAAAGGTAATTGGAGAGCGGTAAGCAGGGGATACATGTACAGAGTAGCCTGCATTTCCTTGTGTGGAGTGGATGTGTTAAGTCTGTTATTCATGATTGGCAAGGTTATGTAGCAATAACAAGCAACTCTAAAATCTCAGTGTTTAACATACAAAACGTGAACAGAAAAATTCACTTCTTGCACTTGCTAGTATGGTCGAGAGGTTCAGCGAGAGAAGCTCTCATCTTGCAGCAGCACGATCCAGTGCACGTGGGCAGAGGAAGAGACTGGAGAGTTGGACATGGGCTTTTTACTACCTCCACCCAGAAATGATCAATTTTCCATCACAGCTTATTGGATGGGATTGATCTCTTGGCCTCTGCCAGTTGGAAGGGGGATGAGAAGTTCAATGTCCTGTGTGCCCAGAAAGGGGAAGAAAATTTGCTATCACAGGACTCTAGCAATATCCACCACAATGAATTTCCTATACAGATCAAGTCAACATCATTGAAGGTGGCTATTCTTGAGCTATTCTATATGTCATTATGGAATGGGAAAGGTAGAGAGAGGACAATTCTCCAATTTCAGTTTTATCAGCACTATCAATAGTTCTCCATGGGTCATCTATCACTTTTGTTATTTCCAAATTAACTTAGCAGCTGGGCGGGGGATACTTGAACATAAATTACTTTAAAAAAGCAGTTTGTTGCTCTTACTGGTGGGTTGGGCATTGTCCCTCAAACTGAAACATCGCCAGTTTGATTCCTGGTCATGGCACATGTTGTCGTTGCAGGCTGGGTCTAGTTAGACAACCAATTGATGTTTCCCTTGCTCATCGATGTTTCTCTCCCCCTCCTCTAAAAAGTGAATGGGTGGAATCTTAAAAAAAAAAAAAAAAAAAGCTTATTGCTCTTGCCTGAGACACACTGAGTGTGATTTGTTTTTATCATTTTCTAGCCCTAAATTATTATATGTAATTTAATATTAAACTTGCAATCTTGTGATTTTTGACCTCAGAAAAGATTTTGATTTTGTTAAATTACTGTTTTTTTTTTCATGTAAACCTGGAAATACTTTAAAGGAACCATGCAACTACAGAATGCATAAGGGTCTCAGAGTACTTAAAAAACCAATTTGTACAGAAACAAAATTCATAAGCATCATGACACCTGATGAGTGAGTTACATATAGACTTTAGATTCTGTATCAGATTGCTAGCCAAAAAGATTTATGGTGTAAGTAATAGAAAACCCATATAAAACTAGTTTAAAAATAACAGGATTTTTATTGGTGTACCTGATTGAAAACTCCAGAGGTATACATTTTGTCAGGTGAGGGTTCATCCTGAACTCCATATAATGTGGGCCTAGTTTCTTTCTTTCTTTCTTTTTTAAATATGGAATGCTTCACGAATTTGCATGTCATTTTTGTGCAGGGGCCATGCTAATCTTCTCTGTATTGTTCCAATTTTAGTATATGTGCTGCCAAAGCGAGCACTCTTTCTATTTTTAATTGTCACTAGTGGATATTTATTCCATCTTGGGGAGCCTCCTCCAATTCATGACCCTAAATTGATTTTTAGTAGCCCTGAGAGTCACCTGAATCCTCAATCATAAAACAGGAAGTCCATGTCTCAGCACTGTTAGACTCATATCCTTAAGTCACTGTGACTGGACCAGCTTTGGTCGTTGAGATAGATATTATTCAGGGATGGTACCCTGCTAATCATGACTCACGTCTAGGGCAAGTGAAGCCGATTCAATCCAAGCCACAAAGATGAGAATTGAGGAGACATTCCTTCTTTTGCAGGAAAGAAGGAAAGAGACAGACGATAGAGAACCAAACAACAGATAGTCATTATAGTTGTTTCCAGAGTACGTGTTTTATGTTCTTTCAGAAGACTGAGTAACCCAAAAATTCACCTATTTTTTAGCATGTTATGTAACAACTTTTTAGAGAATAGGCATAAATGAAAGGTTAAGCAAGTAAGTTCACAATGTGGTATTATTTTCTATCAGCTACTTTAAAGACTGCTGAAGAAACTTTGCTATAAAAATGATTTTAAAAGGCAGACTTTATTAGGGGGAATTTATATTAAAAACGTGATTACATTCTAAAGAAAGTCCTTACTCTAGTGTCTAATGTGGGTCTCATCATCTTCATGGTTTCAGATGTACCTCTTCATTGATATCCCTCTTTTAATGTGTTTAAAATAGAACATACGGTCTACGGCCAAACCACCCTGAATGCGCCCAATTGCGTCTAAAATAGAACATATGTTTTAAACATTATCAAACCACGCAAAAGCCCTTAATGAAATTCAACAGCCTTCTTTAACAAAGCTCAGCCCCACCGGCATCTTCCATCACCTTCTGTTTCTAGTAATTGGGGCCTCATTTCAGCAACCATCACTTTTTTTTTTTGATAAAAGGATTGTGGGGGATAAGCTGGTAAGATGCAGTGCTTCATTGTGGGAGAAGTACTTCAAAGAAAGAGTAGAATTATTAAAAAAGAAGATGTTTTATGGAAGTTTTGCTCTCTGGGGTGCAATGCTATTTTCTGGACCTCAGTAAACTTAACATATTCATCATGCTTTAATGCTTTTGTAGAGTAGATATATAGGTTTGGGGCTGATTTTTTGAACCAGGGACTGGAGTGAAAACAGTGGTACCCCAATATATGTGTATATATATCAGTTTTGAAGACAGCCACTTTTAGAGACTATCTGCCAAAGAGTCTATTTTATAGCATTTTCCTGGTCTGAAAGTATAAAGGAATCAATGTCTGTCTTGAAGAGACTGCACTGTACTGTACTCAGTGGGACTGCAGGATGCCTACAGAAAGCAATGCAATATTGGACAGACAGCTCAGGAACCAAGCTATCGTGCTGGCACGCAGATGTTAGGTGGTGTTTTTCTGCCCGAGAAAGAACATCCTGTTAACTGGAAGATAAATTGGGTTTCTCTAATTGATTTAATTGAGCCAGATAAGAATTGCAGATTAGACAGAAACAACTTACATCAGTTCCTTCAGCTTTGTATCAAGAGATATAACATAGTATGTGTGTACCTTCCTGGCACATAAACATACAGAGGTTGTATAGGAAAAAATCTTTTACCACAAATACTTGTGTAATGAAGATTCCAACATTTAAATGAAATATATTTTATTTGTCTTGTCATGGTAGTTGCTCCAGACATTACTGTATTGAGCTGTCATCATGAATTCTCTTCCAAGAAAAATCTTGTTTAGTAAGTGCTTTCTTTGTGCCTGCCACTCTCTCAAATAATTTGATTGAGTTGTGTTTTCATGTAGGTTGGCGACAGGCTAATTGACAGGGCCATAGCTCTATTTTTCAAAGATTCTTCTGTTCTGTTACTAAGGAACAGCTCCTCTTGAACTCCTCATTTCTCCCTGTCTCAAGCAATGCAATTTTTTCTACATCTCTGAAAAACAACCACGTAAATTCTGAAATCACTCTTCCAAATGAACAAAAGAGCACAAAAAAGATTCAGTAGTCAGGAGAGTGAAAAGGCTAACATTCTCAAGATTCATATATTTACTGAAGGCACATCTTTTACTTGTTTACTTAAGAGTACTATTTTGGGTAATTTGTGAGTTTATTTTTCATGGTAAAATACAAAAGGGAAAATAAGTAATGTATAAAATATCTTGCTTATGTAGCTTTACTTATTCAATAAATATTTATTGAGTACCTGCTATGTGCTAGGCAGTGATTTCTGCATGAGGAAACAGTAAATACCAAAAAATAAAATATATACCCTAATTAAAAGGTGATAAATAATATGAAAATGACAAAAAGGTAAAGCAGGTTAGAGGATTGGGTTTGGGAGTATAGGAACTAGAGACAGAGACTGAAATATTAAATGCTGTGTTCAGGGCCGAGAGAGAGTAGAGTTAAGTGAAGACTTGAAGACGGCTGCTGCTGACTAGAAGACTAGAAGTTGTTTCTCCCGATACCTGTAGGGAACAGCATTCCAGGCAGAAGGAACTGCCAGAACAATGGTCGGAAATTGTGAGCATACAGGGCAGCTAGCATGGCTGGATCTGAGTGAGCCAGGGCAAACAGCAGGGAAGAAGGTCAGAGACTAAAGGGTGTCAGATCCCTTAGGCCTTGCAAGCAAAAGGGGAAGGTTTTGAGCATATTAGTGGTAGATTCTGATTTACAGTTTTGCTACTGTGTTGGGACTAAGCTGTAGGGTTATGATAGACTAGAAGAAGCAGAGAGACCAGCTGGGAAGCTTTTGCAATAATTGACTCAAAAACTAATGGTGACTTCACCAGGCTTATACTAGTGGAGGTGATGAGATGTGCTTGAATTTTGTGTATCATCTAAATCCAGCAGAATTTCCTCATGGATTACATGAGCAACTGGAGGGAAAGAATTGCTATTAACTGAGATGGAATACGCCACTTCCGTTTGAACCCTCTTAACTGTATTTCCCACATTTTAATAAATTGTATGATTTTCCCCCACAATGAGGACATAAACACATAGGATTAAAATTAATTATATAATATTTGGTTTACAAATAAGCAGAACCTATTTTTCCCCCTTTGGTATATACCTCTAGATGTGTTTATTTCTTTTTATATGAGGTTTTTTTCCCTGAATAACTGGTTTTAGCCCCTAACCAAAAGTCTTTAAGTTGTCTATTTAGAATGAATAGAAAAAGGAGGAAATAATGGAATAGGCATATTAAACCAATAATTGGAGTTCAATAGAGGAACTGTAATATTAAAAGAATATGAAAGTGACAGAGGAGAATGGAATAAAGTAACTCTGGGATTTTCACTGATGATTATGTAAGGTAGTTGTTGGTTAAACTTATTTATACTTGTTTTCCTCTTCTATTTCTTTTATCTTCTTTATGTAATTTCCAAAATGCACCTAATTTTTTAAATTGTAAGATTGTTCCTAAGGCTGCCATAGATTAGGAAGAATACCTTAAATGAGAATAATAAAATCACTGCAGGTTTAAATTATCTTCTAGTGTAGAAGGTTTTTTTTTTAATGACAGTTTTGGGAGATATACTAGTGATTACTAGAGGAGAGCATCATTTCTACACCATTTTCTAAAGAGTTGTATATACAAGGTCTTCATCTTTTAAATATAAGTTTTGACATGAATACAATAATTTATACTGTTTTCTGATCCATAGATTCTTTTTGTCTTGTACTTCTGAAGAAGTCCATGGATACTAAAGATATAATTATCTTCATGAAAAATTTTTAAAATCCAAAGTTGTGTCCTAACAAATTGGAACGCATGGGAGATTTTACTGAAGAAATTTAAGGAAAAAAAGTAAAATTAAAAAAGAGTTGAAATTGCAGAAAGCAGTCCTTAAAGAACAATATTACACTCAAAGGGTAAGGAGGAGGGAGGAAATTGGAGACCTAGAAAGATCTGTAGGGAGTAAAGGGGGAGCAGTAGTGGTGTTAGAAATAGAAATGAGAGTCTATCTGGGTGGACAGATAAGAGGTAGAGGGGACTGGCTGCAGAATGTGCATTGCTGTTGGGAGAACACGCCAGGAAGAGTCACTGAGATGGTAAAAAAGTGAATGGGAGAAAAAGTAAAGAAGTTTTGCTACTACAGCATCAGCTATAATGTTGATTTTGAGAGCTTATGAATTTATCAGGTTGGAAGAATCCAAATGTTTCTGCGGAATTTTTTTTCCAGTTTCTTACGAACTATGGGGTATAAATGGTTGAGTTTTATTATTGGTTAACATTCCTATGAAAATGAATTATCTTGAATTTTCATTGTATTTCTGCTTGAAGAATCTACAAGCCATGATTAGGAATCTGAGAAGGGAGAAAGGCCTTTATTTGTCCCCACACCCCTCACGACCTCCATACTTAATCCTAGGGGAAAATCCTGTGTGGATACTGCATAGGTAGTTGACTGGTACTGCCACATCCCTACCTCTAGCCACAGGTGGCAAACAAGGCCGTGGACTGAATCCTGCCCTCCATCGTGTTTTTATCCTGCTCAGCACCTTTTTCTACCCAGCTCGCTTGACTGTTGAGTAGTTACATTTATACAGTCCTAAAATTACATTTGGCCCTTCGAAGGCAACTACCAGGCTGATGTGGCCCCAGGTGAAAACGAGTTTGATACCCCTGCTCTAGATCCTCATTTAAGCTTGAATTTCAGGCGACCAGAAAACAGCACAGTACTTTTGTGTCTCTTCCCACTCTTCAAACACTGGCTTTTTCTCTTTTATTTAAGTTTATTTGAAACCACTTTATAATTTTCAGAAGTGTAATAGTAACATCTAGGTAATTGGCTTTTGGTAGAAAGGTATCTGTGGTGTCATCTTTTTTCTATTTTTAAATTTTTTGAATAAATAGAGGCAGGGAGAGGTTAAGGGATAAATTAAAACAAGCAAAGCTGGGTTTGAACTCAGTGTCTAACCAACTTCTCAGTTCATGGAACACATTTTTTATAAAATTTCTACAGAAATTGCTACTTTTCTGTCCCATAACCTTTTCAGGGAAACATTCTAAGAAACTGAAATGTATTAAATCATTAAAAATAAAGTACAGGACAGAATTACTAAAACCATCACCGTCTTTCATTATCACTGTACATTTCATGCTTAAACAGTACAGTACACTTATCAATCGCAATGAATTTTGCTATTTTAAAAATATTATAATTCATATAGGAGAACATGGCTTACAGATTTCTGAACCTGTCCTTTGTAAGTATAGTGTTGAGAAATGCTGTGGATGTAGGATGCATTTGGTGTTCGGTATTGAGAGACACTAATCAGCTAAGCACCATAATCCTCCTTCCTGGGTGCATTCTCACTTGACCTGGAGCCAGCTGTCTATATTTAGCCCCAGAGGAACCGCTTTAAAGAATAACCTTTTCCTTGCAGGACCATTCCTAGAGGAT
Organism: Noctilio leporinus; assembly: GCA_004026585.1. Classification (NCBI taxonomy): domain Eukaryota; kingdom Metazoa; phylum Chordata; class Mammalia; order Chiroptera; family Noctilionidae; genus Noctilio; species Noctilio leporinus. Next base: position 391,032 of record PVIW01000406.1, on the reverse strand, counting down.
TTTATGACACCATCTGTGAATGACTGTTGTTTTATGTGTAACTTTTTCGTAATTGACTTTTGAAATAAAATGATTGTAAGCAAGCAGAGACATTCAAATCATCTGATTAAGGATGGCTCCTGTGATTTTGCTAGATAGAGCTAGAAGGATTAAATGAAAGTGCGGCCCGGCATTGCGCTCATGTAGTTCTGTCAACGTGATGCTTCGTGCTCCACAGATGTGTGTTGTTTGAGCAAAAGGTAAAACTATAATAGTGTATTAAATATTGTGATATGTAATAAAAGGTAAATCTGTTTTACCATTTTTAATGAATATAAATTGTTTGACTGTTAAAACCTTTATGTAAGAATTATAGGAATGGAACCTATATATTTCATGTTTTATAAGATTGTATATTTCTATTCTTTGATTTAAAGTCTTAATGGCTTCAAATTTCACAATTTGATTGCAATGTTATGTTTAAAATGTATGGTTAGCATATTTAATTGAATTAATGAGGTATCATTTTAGTGTATTTAGCAATATCCATGTATTATAATGCTTTAAAAAAGATGGTCCTTTTTCAAATGATTGGTTCTTTAAATGTTATTTCTATTCTTTTATTTCTAAGATGACAGTTATTTAATAATCTCTATAATAAAGCTTATGAGTAAGATTTTCATATACATAGTGCTTAATTGTAATATTAAATTTGAACTTACAGAAATTTGTAATTTCAGATTCTTCACTTTTAATGATTTCTTTAAATTACATAAATCTTTAGAGTTAAAAATATATGAATAACAAAACTTTTAAGGACATTGAACAATTAGATGGAAACATAAATGTTTTTAAGTGTTTTTTTAATTGTATTTCTAGAAACTTGATTATTCTATAGTATATGGTCAGTATTAACATACACAGGTGGTATAACAACAGAAACCATATAGGATGGTAAGGTTGTAAATATTAAAATAGAAATTATGGTAAACATGATAAATTAACATACAGTATGTAAATTGAGACTGCCTTTGGGAAGTTGGTAATTTTAATTGGGAAAGAATCTTTTTATTTTGAGTTTCCCCATCAATCAGTATAATTTTTAGATATGGAATTTTAAAGAGACTGATTGGGAGTTTCTTGCTCAAACTATTATACCCTATCAAATGTGTGACTACATAGCTAGAATATTAGAAATATATTGGTTAATCCACATTCCAAAAAGTTATGAGCAATGAACAGAAATGCTACTGATTAAAGAAGAAATAGGATATTTCTACATGTGATTTTCCGTAAACTGGTTCCAATTAAGATGACTATAATAGAGTGAAAGAAAATAATTCTAACAACCTAGGTTTCAATAAAGAGGTGAACAGATATTAGATTAATATAATGATATACAGTAGTAACATTGTATCATTGTATTATAAGTAAGATATAAGGATTGATAGAATGCATAGAAGCAAAAATTAAAGTACTATATAATGTCACAAATACATTTTATTCTAAAAGATGTAATTTTAGATTCTGCCTCTTAATTTCTCAGGGTCATTGAAGGATTAAGTAAAATATGACATCTTAGGTGTAGTGCTCCATTTTTCTGAATTATAATTTATGGGTCAAATATTGTAAATGCTTCATGATTGTCTAGAGAAGTACACAAATTATCATTTATTATTTTACCTATGAAATGTTTTCCAACTGATAATAAATGCTAATACTTGTTTATAAAGGCCAAGGGTGAAGATGGAGATTAGACATACTGTACTTGAGTTTTCATCAGTTCCTGAAAAAATATGTCTAAGAAATATAGGAATTTTAATTCAAAAGAAAGTATAATATACATTAGTTCACATTATAGTTTTTAAAATTTGTTTTGACAGGGTGTTTTAATATTATAGAGTAATGAATATTAGATTCCTCATTGTTTGGTAAGAATATTCTTGTAATATAATAAAATATTGCCTACTTCTAGTGTCCCTTTAATATATGGTAGGTAAGGTACCTTAAAGCATATTTTTAAAAACTGAATTCCATATTAAATAACAATGACAAGTTATCCCAGTTTCAGAAATCATGACCACTGTTCTATTTTTACTTAAATCCAATATAAATCAGTGTCTACAGTATGATTCACATGCTTCAGGCAAATTTCATAATCTCTAGAAGAAAGTGATTTGCTGGATTTAATAATAAATCCAATTTATTGAAGGTATGATTTTTAAAAAGTACCTATATGGCTTGCTACTGATTATTAACATCCTTTTTACTGGAACTGAATTCTATAAGTAAATATTCTTATGTATCAATAAAATGGAATCTATTGCTTGTGTTATAAAGGCTCACCATATTCACTTTATTTACCCTGCTTTCAAAAATTCACATTAATTCCTCATGGAATGAAGTGTTCCTTTTAAAAAGGTTTTTTGCTTTACTCTGTCCTATAATACTCAATGTGATGTTCAGTATATTCCTAGAAATCATTAATTTACAGAGGTTTTATTCTAAATGTTTAGTTGTAAAGTGATTGATGCTCAAAATATATTTTGCCAAAGAAGCCATTTTATAAACAAGAGTTGGTTTCTAAACACCATCAACAAAAGCCAAATTAACATGTAATAGAGCTAAATTACATTACTAAGAAAACTAGTTCCTTCTTTTCCTTTGAGAGAAAAAAAGAACTAGACTATTTTAGCAATCAGTGGGTTTTAGTAAAGGGGTGGGAGAGAGCACGCCATGAAAAAGAGAGACAATTTAAGATAATTAATCAGTTCTTTAATTTATTGGGTTTATTGAGCACCTGGTATGTTTTAGTCTCTTTAGATACAGGATGCCAGTCCTCATGAAACCTAACATTTGGGGGGCATGATAGATATTCCTGGATAGAAATGGATAAGATTACCTAGGGGAGATGTACAGTGAGGAAAAAGGTCACCATTATGTTTGGTTGCCTTCTAAGTATCCAATATTTTCCTTAATATTTTCTGAAAATTTTTATTTCAATGTCTTGTAGGGGCTTGGTTTTTCACATTTTACAAATTAATTTGTATTAACAACCTTAAGGCATGTTAAATGATTTTGATAATGTGATAAAAATGTATTTATTTTTATTTAGTGTACATGTTTTACTTTTGACTTGCAACTGAGATAATATATAATGAGGAATTGGAGCTTACCCCATTTGAGAGCATTAAACATTTTGATCTGAAGGAATGTATGAAAAAGGCTTCAGTAGGTTGCTTTTAAGTGGACACTTGAGATTAAGTACCTTATAAAATCCTTGATTTAATAAAGATTAAGAATTTGGTTGATTTATATTTTATAGACAGCTTTGAATAAATTTTAAAAAATTAGTAACAGTGAGAAATCCAAAATACTTCCAGCAAATTTGTATATTTTTCATAAATGGGTTTTAATAACTATAACTACATATTCAGGCCTTAGTTCAAATGTATCTTTTCAGAAAGACCTTCTATATCAGAAGTAGCTTCCTTTAAGTCAGTTTAGAATTTTCACTGTTTCAGTTTTTTAATATTACTTACCACTATATGAAAATGCCTTCATTTATTTGTTTATATGCTTACTGTCTGGCTCCCCATTAGAAAGGCAACTTCTTGAGAGCACAGACCTTCTGTGTTTTTTCTCTGGAATCATACCTGGCACATAACAGGCTCTAAATAAATGTTTGTTGAGTGAATGAATAAATACTGGAGCTACAAAGGTATATTTGACACAGTACTTTCTGGTTCAAAAATTTAAAATCTAGTGAACAAAACAGAATACTAATTAGGTACTTGTGAGTAGAATGTATTATGTTGAGGAAATACAAAGGCACAAAAGAGAGCTGATCTCCTGGTCCATGGTAATGAGGTAATTAATACTGCCTTCATTTAACAAATCACATTTTATTTCCATTTGTATGTCTCCAAAATTCACATATATATATATATATATATATATATATATATATGTGTGTACATAATTTCCTATTCAGCTCACATTGAACTTCACACAGTAGGATTCATTTAATTAAACAATCTGTAAATGAAATTTAAAAAATAATTTCTGTACTATATAAATCTAAAAACAGTAGAATTTTACTCTTGAAACAGTATTAATTTCTTGATCTTAAATAAGGTTTTTAATAACTGCTGTATTTTTAGAGAAAAATGTTTATTAATTTAGATTTGAAAATATGTATTTTTTAACATACAAAAATATATTTGAATTTTTAACATAAAGCTTGTATATAATGGAAGGTAGATAGATGGTCAGTTGGAGAAGGAACTGGTTCTTGAGAGTTCTTTAGAGAAATTCCCTCTATCTCAGTATTTAGTAAAGTAAATAGATAAAAGTAGCCAGTTAGTAAGATATGTTAAAATTCTCCACTAATTAATTACATCCTGACAGGAGTATTATCATTTTTTGCTATGCTTCAAAATTTCGTTTAAGCATATTAACTTGATGAAGTTGTGATATCAATATTATAATATTGTAGTCCCTACAAAATGGAAGAGGGTTTTAGAATCATTTAACCTCTCAAAAAATCAAAGGTCTCTTACCAATTTTTGTATTCCCAGCCTATATTATAGTGTGTGACGTTTAGTTTTTAACTAGTACATATTTAAAAAAATGATATATGAGTTAATGTGTATAATTTATGTCTCTCACTTTTAAGTGCAGACTCTCAAAGCATAAATGACTGTATAGGTTCAAATAGTCGGTTAATGTCAAATGTAAGATTATGAAACCCACATCCTTCAACATTAGTATTCTGCTACATTGCTACTATGCTAATACATGTGTTTTTTATGTATAAAAATGACAAAAAGTAAAGTGAATTATGCATCACAGATCTTATGTAAGTTAAACTACAAAATTTATTTGAGTGCTCTGCTTTGGTCATATATTTTAAATGGTAGGAGCCTATGAATTTACGTGACAATTGTAACCTACAAGACTTGTAATTAAGTGCTAAATATTATATATTTATGTGTAAATGTAAGAATGCAAATGTAAAAAAGTAATCATATCCACTTCCTTAATCATAAAACATTTTAGGGGAGCAGGCCAGATTTTTCTTTTATTATAATAGTTCCAGTATTATAGTTCCAGGTTAGATTCTACTCTGATGATGCATTTGTATGAGATTTAAAAGATGGAAGAGATATAAAAACCATTATCGTCAAGATGCATTTGGTGGCAGGCAGATAGGCAGTCTTGGTGGCTCCTGGGCATGCTCTTGTTACTTGATCAGCCTACTGGATCTGCAGCTGGTAACTGGTGACAGTGTCCCAAAGACTCTTGAGATTCATAGCCACTTCACAATGCCTATTTTCAGAACCTCTGCCTTTATTTATTGTTCAGATTTAGAATAGCAGGATTAACTTCTCTGCCTTCATTCCATTGGCTTGTTCAACTGTTGTGTAGCTGCTTCTATTTTTTTTTAAATAATTCTTATTTATTTATTTCTTCATTTTTATAAACATTTATTATTATCAAATTGGTTTGGGTGATGTTGGTTAATAAGATTATATAAGTTTCAAGTGTAAATTTCTGATATATGATCTGTATATTGCATTGTGTGCCCACCACCCAAAATGAAATCATCTTTTGTTATCATGTACCTGGCCCTCTTGACTCTTCACTACTACCCACCTCTGCTTTCTTCTTATAACCACCACATATGAGAGAAATCATATAGTTCTTAGCTTTTTCTGACTAACTTATTTCACTTAACATGACATTCTTGGGTGCCCATCCATGTTGTTGCAAATGGTAATATTTCATCTTTTGTCATGGTTGAGTATAGATATATGACTAAATCCGTTGTATATATGTAACACATCTTTAGCCAATCACCTAGAGGAGGACTCTTCAGTTGTTTGCATGACTTGGCCACTGTGAATGGTGCTGCAATGAACTTAAATTTGCATGTACCTTTGCGAATAATTGTTTTCAGGTTTTTTTGGGGTAGATACTCAGAAGAGGGATTGCTGGGTCATATGGTAACTTTATTGTTAACTTTTTGTTGAACTTCCATACTGTTTCCCATAGTGACTGTACCACTTTATATTCCCACTAGCACTGAATGAAGGTTCCTTTTTTTACACAGCCTTTCAAGTATTTAGTTATTACTTGTCTTGTTCACAATAGCCAGTCTAAGAGCTGTGAGAAAGCCTCTTCAATAAATGGTGCTGGGAAAATTGGAGAGCCACACACACACATACACAAATCTGAAACTAGATTGTAATTTGTCTCCATGTACAAAAATTAATTTAAAATGGGTCAATAACCTAAATACAATCCCAGAAACAATAAATTACATAAAAGAAGATATAGGCACCAAACTTCTTATGGACTTTGGTCTTAGACTTATCTAACTTTCATAAGTTTGATCTCAAAGGCAAGAGAAGTAAAGGCAAAAACTAATTAATGACACTATATCAAACTAACAAGCTTCTGTACAACAAAAGAAACCACAAACAAAACAAAAGGCAATCAACTAAATGGGAGAGGATATTTGCAAACAATGGAGCTGACAAGAGGTTAATATCAAAATATATAAAGAACTCATTACAACTCAACACCAGACAAACAAACAGTCCATTTAAAAAAATGGACAGAGGACTGAACAGATAATTCTTCCAAGAAGACATATAAATGGCCAACAGATATATAAAAAGATGCTCAACTTCACTAGCTATTAGGGAAATGCAAATCAAAACTACAATGATATACCAGTTATGTAGCTTCTGATCCCTGTATTAAAACCCAGAAAACCTAGAGTAACTTCTCTTTTCCTTAATAACCCTAGTTGACACATTGACAGACTATATTCCAGATATAGGGGAAAAGGATTCAGAGACTTTACACCAGAGACTTTAGAGGATAGTGATGTTGTGGGGTTGCATCATCTCACATGTATCCTTTTTCTGCTCTTGTTTTTGGACCAAATAAATACTGTGTAAGAAATTCACACACAACTGTTTAATATTGGTCATCTTTAAATTCAACTAATCCTACTATTTTCATCATTTCCTGTTTATGTGTTTGGACAAAATCTTCATAACAGTTATTCTAAACTTTTACTGTCACCCTCAGCATCCCAGTTCCATTGCTTCTCATGGCTCATGGTTGACATCTCTGAACTCATGCCAGAGAAGGGGACAATGTGAATATGTTGTTGGCAAAGAGTATTAATACTGAGTTTGACTGCAAGGTTCATCAGGTTATTCCAGTGTTAGAGGGGCAGGTTGAGAACAATATACAGTCTATTTCTCTGAAAATATAAGGAAATGTAAGGGGTCAGGTGTGAAGCCAGAGAAGTGTCATCGAACTAGCCTTAATCTTAATGAAGGTGGAATAAGAGTAGCAGTCCTTTCTGATTTCTGGGAGCTTTGTGATGAATAAATCATTGTTGATATTTACTTAAATTGCTTATCTCAAGGTAGAACAGTAAGGAAGGGTGGGAGAAATGATAAGATGAAGACTTAGATGAACCAACACTAGGAGTGATTTACCTAGGTTAAATCACACCTGATTTTTAATAGGCAACACTTAGCTTTAGTCAGAAAGTGTTTGATTCTTGAGCCAAGTTAGTCTGGCTTCATTATGTTTTTAAGTAACTTTCAGAAAATTACCAGAAATAGAGAGAATAGGAGGTGGAATTAAAGCTTTGAATAACAGTTTGGAGATAGCTGAAGGTGGGAGCTAAGAAAGAAATTTGACTGAAGTCTGTCTACAGCAGCAGAATTGGATGGTTATCTAATTTTAGGACATATGTATATTTTATGCGCTATAGTGTATGAGGCATTTAATAACCACATCAAAAGTACCTTTTAAATTTCCTATTTGAACTATTATAAGTAAATATAAGTAAAACTTTTGTTTTAGCATGACTTTATAGTGAATTTTTTTAAAAAATGAAGCAAAAAAAAAAAAAAACCACTTGAATTTATTCATCAACCTGCCAGTGAATCAATAAATTATGAAATTATTTATATGTTGCTCTTCTCACCATTTCTTTTCTTTGATTACTTAGGAAAAGAAGTCCATCAGTGTCCAGAGATCAGAAGAGAAGGTACGACCAAAGGGAAGAAAGAGAGGAATATTCACAGTATGCTACGTCGGATAGCGCAATGCCTAGATCTCCATCAGATTATGCTGATAGGCGGTCTCAACGTGAACCTCAGTTTTATGAAGAACCTGATCATGTAAATTATAGGGACTCCAATAGGAGAAGCCATAAGCATTCCAAAGAATATATTGTGGATGATGAGGATGTGGAGAGCAGAGATGAATATGAGAGACAGAGGAGGGAGGAGGAATACCAGTCACGCTACCGAAGTGACCCAAATTTGGCACGTTACCCGGTGAAGCCTCAACCCTACGAAGAACAGATGCGCATTCATGCGGAAGTGTCCAGAGCGCGGCATGAGAGAAGACATAGTGATGTGTCTTTGGCAAATGCTGAAATGGAAGATTCTAGGATTTCTATGCTAAGGATGGAACGACCATCAAGGCAAAGATCTATATCTGAACGTAGAGCTGCCATGGAAAATCAGCGGTCTTATTCAATGGAAAGAACTCGAGAGGCTCAGGGACCAAGTTCTTACCCACAAAGGACCACAAACCATAGTCCTCCTACCCCCCGGAGGAGCCCAGTACCCATCGACAGACAAGACATGAGGCGTACTGACTCACTAAGGAGACAACACCACTTAGACCCTAGCTCTGCTGTGAGGAAAACAAAACGGGAAAAAATGGAAACGATGTTAAGGAATGATTCTCTCAGTTCCGACCAGTCAGAGTCAGTGAGACCTCCACCACCAAAGCCTCATAAATCAAAGAAAGGAGGTAAAATGCGCCAAGTTTCATTGAGCAGTTCAGAGGAGGAATTAGCTTCCACACCGGAATATACAAGTTGCGATGATGTTGAGATTGAAAGTGAGAGTGTCAGTGAAAAAGGTAAGCCACTCTCTTCTAATCACACAGTTCCCTGCAGTTGATTAGATGAAAAGTTGTTTTTGTTCTAGGTTGTATTTCTGAGTAAATAGTTGAAAGTTAGATATTGCTACCTGTATTTTAAGACTTTTCATGGTATTAATTATAGGAAGAAAATTTAAGTTATAAAAAATGAACATCCTCTGTTGATTTTTAAAATTGTTCTTTGCTTTGCTTCTGAAAAATTTCTTGTACCACTTGGTGACATATTAAAAAAACCTATTAGATATATAACTTACTTTGTTTTTTATTTTAAAAGTAAAAAATATGTTTACTATAGAACATTGGAAAAACTCCTCCAGTTGTAAAGAATGAAATATTGGGGTTAGCCAAAATGTTCATTTAGTTTTTTTCTGATGATAGTTTTAGTAGTTCTTAGCTATCTTTAATTTCTTTCCAAACAATTTTGTTAGGTTGTGTTGTGACAGCTGTCATATCAACATTCATTAAAAAAAACTTGTCAAAATTGGCGAGTTTTGTGTAGCTATTTAAATATTGAAGATGGCAGAAAATAGGCAACAATTTTTGGTATGTTATGCTATATTATTTCAAGAAAGGTAAAAATTAACTGAAACACAAAAACAGATTGGTGCAGTGTATAGAGAAGGTTCTGTGGCTCATAGAACATGTGAAAAGTCATTTGTTTCTTGGTACTATTGACATTTTGGCCAAATAATTCTTTGCTGTGAGGCTGTTTTATGCATTGGAAGATATTTAGTGTATTTACCCACTAGAAGACATAGCAGGGATAGCTAACACACTCAAAATACTCAGGTCAATCATGTTATTGGTGAAAATGAAAAATATGTCTTTCATGGAAAAATCTGAATGGACTTTTTGGCCAACCCAGTATAAGCTATTCATAATCTTTCCCCCAAATATAACCATTATTAACATTTTGTTGTATTTATTTCCTTTTCCCTATGCATGTGTTCTGAATTTTTTCAATTGATATCATCATGTCCTTAGATTTTTTCCAAGCCACTAGTCTTCAGAAATATGTTTTAAATGGCTGTACTAATATTGCAGTTGCTTCCAATTGTTATATGAATGGTATTATAATGGTCATCTTTATATACATACTTATTATCTATATCTCTGATTTTTCACAAATATATATATTTGCTTTGATTTTTTTAAAGCTTTTAATTTAAATTACCAACTTGCTTTCCAAAAAGGTTATAATACTCCATATTCCTGTCACATGCTTTCATCAAGCAAATAGGCATGAGCTTTGGGGCTGGATGCACCAAACATTTGCCTTTTGACTAGACCACCCACAAAAAATGTTGTCTCTTTGTAATTTTAATTTTAACTTGATTGTGAAGTTGAATATTTTCTGTGTATGTTGGTGTTTGGTATCTTCTATAAATTATCTATTTATTCCATTTATTTCTTCTATGTATGTTCCTATTAGGTATTAATTTTTATCTTAACTGATTTTTAAGAGCTTTTTATGTGGTTAGGACTTTACCCATTTAACTATCATCTGTTCCAAATGTATTTCTCATTTTGATGTTTGTCTACTAATTTTCTTCCATCATTTGGAAATATTGAACTTAATATAGCTAAGTCTTTGCATTCTTTGGTGATATTTTAATTCCTTTTACCCTCAGAAAATCTTTATTCATTTCCAAATCATTTAAATATTTAACTGTATATTTTCTCATGTTTTATTATTGCATTTTAACCTTTACCCTTCTTAACCTTTTATAATTTATTTTGGTGTATGACAAAATACACCAGATAGGTGAGTATCTAACATCAATCTTCTTTACCACTCCTCCTCCCCCAAACACAATTATCTGACATTTTTGAGGAATAATTGATTTCTTGTATGTGAAAATGAACAGAAATCAATAAAGGAATTCAAGAAGGCAGCTGCCTATGAAATTAATGTAGAACTATGTTATAGTGTATGAAAAATAATTAGGAATTACAAATGAGAGGCAGCTTTGATTCTAAAGTAAAACTGAAAATGTGACTTAAAAATAATAAGATATAAGGGGACTTCCATGAAGAAAGCTACAAAACTTGATAAGTAACATTAAGGAGAATTTGAGTATAGAGATTCATTTCATGTTCCTAACTGAGAAGGCCAAATACCTACCATAAAGATACATGTTCCTTTCAGATCATCTGTAGAGCCTTAATAACATTTTAGTCATAGCCTTAATTGGTTTATTGAACTATCCTATTTCTAAAGTTATATTGGATGGTGTAAGAAGAGGAAAGACCTAACTCTTCTATGCCTCTTAAGTTCTTTGGCTTGGGTCTTATAAATTAGACTGACAAAAGACAGATTAACAAGAGTTAAACAAATTTATTATCACATGCATTGCACACACAAATGAGAACACTCAGCCAGGAGAAACTAAAAAGGATGATTATATAACAAAAGAGCATTACTTTTTTCAAGAGGGGACAAGATGAAGGAAAGGGACTTTGAGCTTCCTTGGGTGGCAAATTATGGGAAACTAAAGGAAGATAAGGAGTAGTTTTAGCCAGTTTGGTTAGGTGGTCTCCTTAGGTGCTTCTGTAAGTGTCAAGAGTTACCTCCAGAGGTTAACTTCCATACTGCTGCGAGAGAAGAACAGGGGTCACCTTTCCAGATACATGTCCTACGTTTAGGCAAATAGAAGGCAGGAACCTTTTTGTATCTGCTTCTTCTCAGTTGCTTTCATCTCAAAACAATCCCTTTGCCAAAGTGGCGTATTACAGCAAATAAGTGATAAAAACAGAAATCACCGTAAGCCAAGTGGGTAGAGCTACATTACTGAACACATGAGCTTGAGGAAAATGCATATACAGTGGGAAAAAAGTCAAGTTAGAGTCTTATTTCATACATGTTGCATTTAAGTTATAAATAATAAGAAACTTGTGCTTGTTAAAATATAAAGGTCTGTAAAGAAAAACTGTAGATCATAATTTTGTCACAGAGCATATAGATATTTCCCAGAAACTGCAATACTTTCTTAAGTATATTTAATAATCTTCAGTTTGATCAATTTCAATATTTGCCTGAGTGTATTATAAAGGTAAGAAAAAGATAGGTTTGTTATTCTTAGTGGTTTTGTTTAGATTCTGTTACATACTTCTATTTTTCTTTGCTAAGGTAATGCCTCTACCTTTACCACACAAAATATAAAAGCCCCCTGTCCCCCCCCAAAACAGTAAGTGCTTCAATCTAATATTTGGAAGCTTTTTATATGTAATATACTTCTAAGGTCTTATACATTGTTTCAGGATTTTGAAGTACACTTATAAAAATCTCACATAAATAAAAAGCTATTTATGAGTTAAAATAAAATCCTTTGTAATACTGTTTCATAGAACTAAAACATTTATCAAATATGGAAAGAAACTATAGGTCACTGATGTCTGTATTATTCCTTAACTTAAGCTCCTAGAAAATATCCTTAGAGATAGGTCTCCTTTTCATCTATTTAATAATTTGCTCCACAGAGTATGATTTCTGCCAACATGCATTTCCAGTAGAAAATTATAATTAAATTTAGCTTAGGAAGAAGAAGTAGATATAAAGTAACCTTTTTCTGTTTGATATACCCCCAATAGTCGTATTCAGTGAGAAGTACCTGTTTAGAGACTAGTTTCATAACACTTATCTCTTAACTCATTATGATATAGTTTGCTTACCACAATGCTATATTGATCATGTCCCCAAATTGCAATTTTTCTTCTTTGTTTTCTTTTTAAAGATTTTATGTAATATTTTTAGAGAGAGGAGAAAGGAGAGAGGCAGAGACGGAGAGAGACATCAATGTATGGTTGCCTTTCACCTGCCTCCAGATACAGACCTGGCTGGAGACCTGGCTTGCAACCTGGTTATGTGCCCTGGCTGGGAATCAAACCAGTGACCTTTGGGTTCGCAGGCTGGCACCTTACCCACTGGGCCACCAGCCAGGGCTTCTTTGTTTTTTAATCTTTGTGTTATGGAAGGAGATGTCTTAGATTACTGATGTCACAATATTTCCGGTCTTAAATGTTGGACATGGCTTTTAAATATATTTTTAAAGTATGCTTAAAAAATGCCATTGGCTTTACAATTTTATGTAATATTAGTTTATTAAATAATCCAGAGCAGGTTTCTCAATCTCAGCACTGTTGACATTTGGGGCTGGATTGTTTTTGTAGAACTGCCTTGTGTAAGATGTTTAACAGCATCCGTGGCCTCTACCCTCTGGATGGTGGTAGCACCCCACCCCCACCCCCCATCCCCATTGTGAGTATCTCTAGACATTGCCAAATATCCATTGTTGGTCAAGCCCCCCCTCCCATTACTACTCACCCACCCTCCATCTCTCTATTTTCTCTCCTTCCCTCCTCACTTTCAGAGGAAACTAAAAGTCATAACCCTATTTAAAAATAAGAGGGGGACTGAAATAGGATGGAGTAGAAAAAACATCAGAGTGAAGTGTACCGAATAAGGGGAATTAATCTGTAAAACATATTCTTTTAATGTTTTGTGTGTCCTTTACAAGCTCACAATGTGAGATATGTATGTATTTCTTAGTGTGGATCATGGCCAAAAATGTTTAAAGCTACTATCTTATGTTAGAATTTAAAACTACTCTCTTATATTAGAATTTTATGACTCACTTGATATTAGTGTTTCCTGCCTTCCCCATTTTCTTCTATACATGGAAAAAGGTCTAGAGATGATGTTCAGTGGTTAATTGATGTATTGTAGACACTATACTTCTTTAATTTAATATATTTTCATCTTAATATTAAAATGCATCATATTTTATCACTTTAATTATATAGTCATATTGTCAACCAGTTTTGCTCAATTATACAAAACACACCTAGGTTGACCTTTTTAAGCACTAAGAACAGTTGTGGAGCATTTCAGTTTCCCTGCCTTCCATGTCCTAATCAGACTGATTTCACATTGTAGTTGTAGGTCCCTTTTTTTCCTCTGTAAAATCTTGGGACACTAGCATAGTAATGCAAGAATACATGTCTATGGCAGTCTCACAGGCTCCAAGTTGTGAAATGTTCGATTCCATTATACTCTTGAAAGTAGCACAATACACTGCTTCCTCATACTTATTTTTGAGAGAGGGAAATAGAGGTGTGAAGGTGGAGCAATTTGGAGAGCAGAGACGGAAGAGGAAGACAAGAAGACAGATTGCAAATCTCCCTTTAAAAGCATAGGTCTTAAATATTAAAAATAAACCCTAAAAATACCACCTTTATATATGTCTGCATTTAGGTGTACATATTAATTGTGAAATTTATCCTAATGTAGTCTCAAGTTTCTTCTAATTTTTAATAATTAATTTACTGTATATGTTGTAAAGAAAATTGGCTATTGAAGTGATAGGCAGTATACTTTAAAAAGTTGAGGAAAATATTGATTATGGTATTTGAGACCAATCACATGTGAGAATTCTGAACCAAGTGAACTAAAAACTTTGTTATAATGGGAATATTTTGAATTTTTTTTTCCATCAGTGTATGGTTGGCTTTTACCTGCCTCCAGCTACGGACCTGGCTGGAGACCTGGCTTGCAACCTGGTTATGTGCCCTGGCTGGGAATCGAACCAGCGACCTTTGGGTTCACAGGCTGGCGCCTTATCCACTAAGCCACCATCCAGGGCTTGAATTTTTAAAAGTTGCTATTTTATTACTGAGGCTTTCTCAAGTAAAAATTTTAGATGTCAGAGATTGATTACTTTTTGTATATTTAGTCCATCTATTGGTAAAATAATTTTATGCTAAATAATCATTCCAGTTGTAGCATAAGCCTTAAAGCTTAACTATGGAGTAAAAAGAACTTAATTGCATTAAATTTACATGGATATAAGTAATTGCTCTGTTGCTATATTGGGCAACATTATGAAATTATTTCATCATATCTTTTCTTAAATTGGATACTTTTAATAGAAAAGTCAATTTGCAAATATTATAAAGCTGATTTCAGAACTGAAATTGCATAACATAAATGTAAGCTGATTAAGAAGCTAAACTAACTCAAAGTTGATTTGTAAAGTGCATAGCCAGAAGGTAGATTTATAAATGGGTATAAAGGAGACGTGTTTTGTTTCCTTATAAATTGAAGCATATAAAATGTTTATGATAGTAATTAATTCTCTTTGAAAAAATATTTTCTTGTTAATTATGGATGAAACACTTTGTTGAGCCTTTGCTTAAAGTAGAAGGATTGTTTTTAATGGACACTTAATACCCAAGAAAATTACCAAGTAGGTATCACAAAAAAAATCTTACATATTTCAATTTGCAGGACATTTGAGAGGGTGCTTTTGCTAGTTGAATGAACATTTAAAATAAAAATTTAATTTTCGACCAGCTGTTGAGAAGTTAGTTTGGAAAATGTTAAGTTTTAACTTAAAATGTTTCTGTTTAATAGAATTTAGTAGATGATACCTGGATATTGTTTCATGTAGCTTTAAATTTTTAATGTCATCCCAATAGATTTAATTAAAATATTTGATGATGGAACATGTTCAATGGATAGGCAAATATAAAGCTTTGTAAAAAACATATTGTCATTAATTGATGAGGCATACCAGAATAAATGCCCTAATGTAGTTACAATTATATTTGAATTTAGAAAGCATTGAAATGGATGAAAAAGTGGGTGTAAGACTAAAATTTTCAAGAAATATATTGTAGATTTATTGATTGTTTCATTCATTTTTAATTTCATTCAACTAAAATATATTAAATGTCAGTAATGTATAGTAGTAGAGTATGAAATATGAAATAATTAAGGTATTTTCTATCACTGTAATTTCAGCTTTGTGGAACAGGAGTAAGAACTTGTGCTATAAATTAAACTGCATTTTTTTAAATTAAAATTTTATTTTTCAATTGTTTACATTCAATATTATTTTGTATTAGTTTCAGATACACAGCATAGTGCACAGGATAGTGCAGTCATGTGCTTTTCAAAGTGTTACCTCTGATATTTCCAGTACCCACTTGGCACCATACATAGTCATTATAATATTATTTACTGTATTTCCCATGCTAATACTTGATCTCCCATTTTGTAACTAGTGGTCTGTACTTCTCAGTCCTTTAACCCTTCTTTTTATCTATTTATTTTTAAAGATTATATTTATTATTTCCAGAGAGAGGGGAAGGGAGAGAGGCAGAGAGGGAGAGAAACATCCATGTATGGTTGCCTTTCACATGCTTCCAGCTACAGACCTCACTGGAGACCTGGTTTACAACCTGGTTATATGCCCTGGCTGGGAATCGAACCAGCGACCTTTGGGTTCCCAGGCCCATGCCTATCCACTGAGCCACCAACCAGGGCCCCCCTTCACCCTTTTTTCACCTAGTTTTTTAAACCCCTTCTCCTCTGGCAACCATCAGTTTGTTTTCTCTATCTGTGAGTCTGCTTCAACTTTATTTTGTTGTTTAGATTCAACATGTAAGTGAAATCATGTAGTATTTGTCTTTCTCTGACTAGTTTATTTCATTTAGCCCTTTACCCTGTAGGTCCATCCATGTTGTCACAAGTGGTAAGATTCACTGGGCACTTGGGCTGCCTTTGTATCACGGCTGTTGTAAATAA
The DNA here is from genome assembly GCA_004026585.1 of Noctilio leporinus. NCBI lineage: Eukaryota > Metazoa > Chordata > Mammalia > Chiroptera > Noctilionidae > Noctilio > Noctilio leporinus. The sequence continues at coordinate 374,474 of PVIW01000406.1, read as the reverse complement.
CACTGCAGTGCACGTATGTTTTTTTGAATTAGTGTTTTGTTTTTCTTCAGAAATATATGCACTAGACAGGTGCTTTAACCAACTAAGCAGACGCAGAATCACTGGGTCATAAAACATTTACATTTTTCATTTTTTGGAGGAAACTCCATACTGTTTTCTTTAGTGGCTTCCCCAATCTATAATCCCACCAACAGTGCATGAGGGTTTCCTCTCATTCTAGACAACTCTTGTCGATTTGTTGATGACAGCTATTGTGGCAGGGGTTAGGTGATTTCTTATTGTATAAATAGTTTTAAGTTGCATTCCTCTGATGATTAGTGACAATGATCATCTTTTTATATGTCCATTGGCTATCTATATGTCCTCTTTGGAGAAGTCCCTGTGTCCTCTGCACATTTTTAAATTGGACTGTTTGTTTTTTTGGTGTTGAGTTGTCTGAGTTCCTTATAAATTTTGGATATTAACCCCTTATTTGACGTGTCATTGATGAACATCTTATCCCATTCAGTAGCTTGTATTTTCGTTTTGTTGATGGTTTCCTTTGCTCTGAAAAACTTTTTAGTTTGATGTAGTCCCATTGTTTATTTTTTCATTGTTTCTTTTGCCTCTTATACCTAAGAGAAATGTCATAGATTTTACTGCTTATGCTTTCTTCTAGTTTTATGTTTTCAAGCCTTACATTTAAGTTGTTAATCTATTTTGAGTTTATTCTTGTATATGATATAAGAAGGTGGTCTAGTTTCAATTTTTGTATGTATCTGTCCAATTTTCCCAGGACCATTTATTGAATAGACTGTCTTTACCTCAATGCATGTTTTGTTTCTTTTGTCTAGATTAATCGACCATGTATATAAGTGTGCATTTTTTCCTGGGCAATCTGTTCTGTTAAAGTTTATGTTAGCTGACTCATCCAAGAAAATTATATATGTGTTAGGCTTGCCTTTTTCCCAGCTTGTCCTAGAATTTGTCTGCCTGTTTTCCTCTCTTAACTATACCCATGAGAAGGACTTTTTGAGAAAATATTTGAGATAAGTGTGTCTCAAAACAGAAGGGCAGCTCAAATTATTTCCATTCATAAACCCATTTTCCCTAGAACTGCCAATCTGCTTCTTTTTGTAGGGCTTAGGTTGATTCAAAATCCTTTCAGAAGCAAATAAAGTGAGCTTGACATAGTAAAATTCATGCATGGGCTCCTATAATATGAGACTGATGTTGATTCTTTAACAGGAGATCTAATGAAATACAAATAAAACTTTATTTCTAGAAATCTAAAATGCTCCTAATACTTACCTTTTGTCCAAATTTTCAAATATATAATTATATACAAGTGTAATTAATTTGTATAATGAAATATTGAATAAAATAGTAAAAATCTATAAAAATTGTGAATGTTAATGAATGACCAAGATAGCCAGTTGGATTATATATAAGATGAAGGATATTTAAATCACAAGTTAACTGAAAGAGATGAAAAGGATGTTAAAATTCTAGGTTAACAATAACTGCATATTAAAGGCATATTTTACTGATGATTGCCATTCTGACAGGTGTGAGGTGGTATCTTATTGTGGTTTTAATTTGCATCTCTCTGATGTCTAGTGATGTTGAGCATTCTTTCATATGCCTCTGAGCCCTTTGTATATCTTCCCCAGTGAGTTGTCTGTTCAGGTCCTTTGCTCATTTTTTAATTGGGCTGTCTGTCTCCCTGGTGTTGAGTTGCATTAGTTCTTTATATATTTTGGAGATCAGACCCTTGTCTGAGGTATCATTGGCAATTATGTTTTCCCATTCAGTTGGTTCCCTTTGAATTTTGCTGATATTTCCTTTAGTTGAACAGAAACTTTTCAATTTGATATAGTCCCATTTGTCTCCTCAACCCAAATACATTTTAGATATCATTATATTTTACAAAACAGTACAGCTATTCAAAAGCGAGTGCATATCTTGAAAATATCAGCAGATACTTTCTTACAGGTAGTTGTACAAGCCCTTTTAATTCAGCACGTCTTGACTTGTACATGTTGGGAATTATTTATTTATTTTTAAAGATTTTATTTATTATTTTCAGAGAGAGGGAAAGGAAGAGAGGCAGAGAGGAAGAGAAACATCAATGTATGGTTGCTTTTCACCTGCCTCCAGCTATGAATCTGGCTGGAAACCTGGCTTGCAATCTGGTTACATTGCCCTGGCTGGGAATCGAACCAGCGACCTTTGGGTTTGCAGGTTGGCGCCTTATCCATTGTGCTACCAGCCAGGGCCATGTTAGGAATTTTTAAAAGAAAAATTTAGTTTCCGTAGGACTATGACCTGTGTTTTGTAATTAAGGCTACCTAGGGTTTGATTAACCTAGAATATGGATCTCATGTCCTAATCTTGAGATAGAAGTGTGAAAACTGCCAATTTTACTGAGAAAAGAGGAAATAGGTTTCTAATTTTGAAGTTTGGATGTGTTTTCCCAAAGAAATAGAATTGTTTGCTTAGTTTTCCTCTCTGATAGTTCATTATTGGTTGTATGAAAATGTATTTGATTTCTGGATATTTATTTTGCATCCTTCTACTTTACTGAATTTATCAATTTTAGTAGTGTTTTGGTGGAATCTTTAGGGTTTTCTATATTCAGTATCATGTCTTCTGCAAATAATGATTTTCATTCTTTCTTTCCAAGTTGGATACCTTTTATTTCTTCTTCTTGTATGATCTCTGTGTTCAGGAGGACTCCCAGTGCTGTGTGGGGTAAGAGTGGTGAGAGTGAACATCCCTGTTTTGTTCTCAATCTTAAGGGAAATAAATGCTTGTAGCTTTTTAGTATAATGTTGGCTCTGGGCTTGTCATATATGGCTTTTATTACATTGAGGTATGTTCCCTCTATCCTCATTTTGCTGAAAGTTTAAATCATAAGTGGGTACTAGATCTTATCAAATTCTTTATTGGTGTCTGTTGATATGAATAATGTGGTTTTTAGCCTTCACTTTGTTTATATGGTGTATCACATTCATTGATTTGCAGTTATTATACCAACCTTGCATTTCCAGAATAAATTCTACTTGATCCTGGTGTATGACCTTCTCAATCTATTGTTGGATCTAGTTTTTTTTATATTTTGTTGAAGATTTAAAATTTTCTTTTTATCCTCAATGAAGGACATTTGTTCATCGCTATTAGAGAAAGAGCTAGGGGGAAGGAATGGAGAGACAGTAATGTTGATGAGAGGGAGAAGCATCGATTGGATGTCTCCTGTATGCATCCAGACAGAGCATCATTTGTGCCTGGTCCAGGGATTGAACCCACAATCTTGTTGAGGATTTTAGCATCTGTGTTTAACAGTGATATTAACCTATAATTTTCTTTCTTTGTAATGTCTTTATCTGGTTTTGGAATTAGGATGCTACTGGCCTTGTAAAATAAAGCTTGAGAGTCTCCTATCCTCTTGAATTTTTGGGACTATTTTGAAAAGGACAGGTATTAGTTCTTCTTTGAAACTATGGTAAATTTGCCTGTGAAGCCATCCAGGTCAGGACTTTTGTTTGCTAGGAGGTTTTTACTTTTTGTTTTTGTTTTTAATTTTTTTTTTAAATTAATGCTTCAGTTTCACTAGTTGTGATCTGTCTATTAAGATTCTGTGATTCTTCCTGATTTGGTTTTGGAAGATTGTATGTTTCTAGGAATTTGTCTTTTTAAAAATAGATTGTTTATTTGTTGGAATATGGTTGTTAGTATTATATTCTTTTGGTTATTTTTAAGATTTTATTCATTATTTTTAGAGAGAGGGGAAGGGAAAAAAGAAGAAAGGGAGAGAAACATCAATGTATTGTTGCCTTTTACCTGCCTCCATCTGGGGACCAAGCTGGAGACCTGGCTTGCAACCTGGATATGTGCCCTGGCTGGGAATCAAGCCAGCAACCCTTGGGTTCTCAGGCAGGTGCTCAATCCACTGAGCCACACCAGCCAGGGTTTGTTAATAATATATTCTTAAAATATTCTGTATTTCTTTTGTGTCAGTTGTTACTTTTCCTCTTTTGTTTCTGATTTTATTTGAGTCCTCTGTCTTTTTTTTTCTTGATGAGTCTGGTTAAAGGTTTGTTGATTTTATTTATATTTTTCAAAGAACCACATTTGGATTTATTTATCTTTTGCATTTTAGGACTATTTCATATATTTCTGCACTGATCCTTATTATTTTCTTCCTTCTACTCACTTCGTGCTTTGCTTGCTGTTTTTTTCAAGTTCATTTAAGTGTGAAGTTAGGTTGTTTATTTGAGCTTGTCCTTATTTCTTGAGATAGGCCTGTAATGCTATAAATTTTTTCTTTTAATATTATTTTCTCTATGTTCCTTCGCTAGGTAAGGGAAGTTTTCTTTCATTATTTTTTTCAAGTAAGTTTTCAGTTTCTTGCTCCCTCTCTCTTGTTTCCAGCATCCCCATGATGCGAATGCTGGTATGCTTGAATTGTTCCAGAGGCTTACTACACTATCTTCATTTTTATAGATTCTTTTTTCTGTAGGCTGTTTGGATTGAGTGTTTTTTGCTTCCTTTTCTTCCAAATTGCTGCTTTGATTCTTGGCTTTGTCTACATTACTGTTGATTCCCTGTAAATTATTCTTTATTTCTGTTAGTGCATCCTTCATTTCTGACTGACTTTTTAAAAATAATGACTGCCATGTTGCTTTTCATGCTGTTGAAGTTTTCACTAAGTTCCTTGAGCATCCTTATAACCATTGTTTTGAATTCTATGTCTGGTAGTTTTCTTGTCTCCATTTCATTTAGTTCTTTTTGGAGATTTCGCCTGCTCTTTCATTTAGAACCTTTTTTTTTTCCTCTCTGCATTTTGGATGCTTCCCTATGTTTCTTTATATGTATTAGATAGAGCTGCTACATCTTCTGAACTTGATAGTGGCCTTGTGGAGAGTAGGTGTCCTATAGGGCCCTCCCCAGCAGCCTCCCCAGTCACCTGAGCTGGCACTTCAGGTACACCCATGTGGATAGGATGTGTGCGCTGTTTTACTGTAGTTGAGTCGGCTGCTGTTGACATCACTGGAGGGAATTGACCCCTAGGCCAGTAGGCTCCGAGGACCGGCTGTGACTACAGCAGAGGAACTGCTGTGCAGGAAATGACCCTGTGGAGCAGGATTTGCTTCAGTGGGGCTTTGGTGCTCACCCAGTCTGTCCCTTGGTGCCTTGGTCCCTTGAGTGTGTGGCGGATGGAGGTGGTAGGGTTGTAACGTGGCATGGCGTGAAGCTGCCCACCCGATGCACTGACTTTCAGGCCTCCCTGGAGGTGCAAGGTTAGCTGGCACCCACGTTCTGCTCGGGGCCACCGTAAGTGGCTGCTGCACGTGCTGGGCTTGGAGAGGCCCAGGAGAGGCCGAGCTGAGAACTAGTGCCTCTGTCACGTGCACCAGGCCTGGGCCACTTAGTGAGAGGTACAGGGTATGCGGGGCCAGATGGTGTTTTTTTGAGAAATTTTAGGAAAGTCTGTAGCATGAGGCAAAAGAGGCCATTTGTATGGGAATGTCTCTCAAAGTGGCATGGGTGGGCCTGAAAGTTGGGCGAGGCAGGGCGCAGAGGTGAGCCAGGTTGACGCAGAGTGGGCAGGTGCCTGCCTGCCAGGGCTGTGGCTCTGTCGGGGGAAAGTGCAGCACAACAACAGCGGTTTGTGCCAGCTCTTCCCGGAGAATGCTGTCCTCTCCCAGCTCTCGCCCGACGCCAGATCATTCTGTTCCTCCCCGTGCGTCCCGGTCCCTTTCAGGGCGCTGCCTGGAGCCGGAGCTCAGAGGGAGAGCGTTCAAGGCCAGTCGCTGTGCAGGCCCTCAGGGAGCTCCAGTTGGCAGCCCCCCAGCGGGGTGTGGGACCAACCATTGGCGTCTGCACCCCTCCTACCAGCCTTGATGTGGCTGCTGCTTTAAATTCCTGGTTGTGTGGCTTCTGTTCTGCCTGAGCCCAGGCAGTTCTGCATGATGGCTTTTCTGGAGTGCAATTGTAGTGTTGATGCGGTTGTCAGAGGCAAGTGCTGCGTACCCAGCGTACCCAGCCTCCAAGGCCGAAGATCTTTCTTATGCTACCCCTTTATAGTAACACTCTCTCCCCCATTTCAGCTTCTGCCAACCACTAACTTATTCTCCATTTCTAGTTTTATCATGTAGAGAATACTATAGGAATGAAATCTAATGGTATGCAACATTTTGTGATTTTTTAAAAACTTCAGTGCGTTGCCCTTGAGGTCCATCTATGCTTTATGTATCAATAGGTTTTTTCCCCTTTTATTACTGAGTAGTATTCCATGCTATGGTTATACCACAATTTATTTATCAGTTCACCCTTTGAAGGACATTTCAGTTGTTTGCACTTTTTGGCTATTAAAAGTAAAGATATCTTTTTGGTGAAATTTCTCTTCATAGAAAGCATTCAGCCTTTTACCATTAAGTATTATCTTAGCTGTAGGTTTTGGTTGATGTCCTTTACTTACTTAAGCAAGTTCTTCATTTCCTGTTGTTTTTTTATTGTGAATGTTTTTCTGTATCAATAAATAAGATCATGTGATTTTTCTCCTGTAATATGTGAATATAATCAGTTACATTGATTTTTCAATTTTCAACCCATTTTGCTTTCCATCAATAAAACTCATATGATCATCCTTTATGTATTTTTTGCTTACTGTTTCTGAATTGTATTTGCTAATGTTTTGTTAAGGATTTCTGTGTCTATGTTTATGAAGGATGCTGGTCTACATTTTTCTTGTTTCTGCCATTTTATTTTTTATTTGTTCTCTCACATTTTTTCTTGCCTTTTTCTGGTTTATTTGAACTTATTTTTGGATTGCTTTTTCTTCATCTCTAGTGTTTTTGAGTGCTTTCTTTGCAAAGGTATTTTTATTTTAGTGAATATTATACTTACTAGCATCTTAGATTATATGAATAGAGTAATTTCTTCCTACTCCTTCCCTAATACAGTGTTCTTCCAGTCAACTCCCTCTCATAAATGGTCTTTCTTTACATTTAGTTGTTAATGGCAGAAACCTGGAAGCTATCCTTGACCCTTCAGTCTTTCTTAATACTTAATTCTACCTCCAAACCTCCTCTCAGTTCTCTCTTTTCCTACCATGTCTGTTGCCTTCACCACTCTTGTATATCTTACTGTTTTATGCCATACACTAGAGCTTACTTAGCTCAATGCATAGCAAATGGAAGGGGTTTAGTAAATATTTTTAAATGAATAAAAACACAAATCAAGTTTTAAATGATATGTATGTACATTCATAGACTAAAGAGAATTTTTTTTCAAATGTAAGGAAAATAAGGAACATATAATTTTGGGAAATAAATACTCATTCTTAGTTGCCATATACAGAAAGTATCTGACAAAACTTTTTTTTTAATTTATTTTTTATGATTGTGCAATTTATGAAAATTAAAAAATTGTTTCAAAATATTAAGTAATATATAAATATGTTTATTTTATTTTCACTAATAGCAATTTTAATGCATCTGTTTCATCATCTTCATGCAATTTTTAGTTTCTGTTTGTGTAACCAATTCTTTTTTTCACACCCTAATATTTTTAGGAGGTTTCATCATTAAAAAGCATATTATACAACATTCCAGAAACGATATTTAATTACTTGGCTTTTTGTTATAGTGGTTATTGGAAAACCACTTTTTAACCTTTACAGTGTTGTTTAATCGTTGGAAAAGACCTCATGTCTGTAGGCCAGCATGAAAATATAACACGAGTAACAACATAACCAATAGCCTTTTTCTTTTTTCCAGAATATATAATTTTTTTCATTTCAATTTCTGTTTAATATTAGACTTTTCTATTCTTTAAGGGCTTTTGTTCTGTAGGGTCTGATTAGAGAGCGTAAGCTTAATATTCTGCATTGTATAAGTTTTACTCATTTGATACCCAGGCTTTCTCTTGGTATGTGTAGTGAGTGCTACAGACAGAGTTCTTGAAACCAGACAGTGTCACATAGTTTAAAATGTTTATAATGTCTTTGTCTGTCCTTTCTTTCGCCGTCTCCTTTACTGCATTCTTGTCTGTCTGACTCTCCCAGGAGACATGGATTACAACTGGTTGGACCATACGTCTTGGCATAGCAGTGAGGCATCCCCAATGTCTTTGGTGAGGCATGTGGAGCCTTACTATTTAATTTCTGTTATCATTTCATGTTTCCTTTTTTATTTACACCTTTGCATGTTTTCTTTTTGTACCTTTTTTTTTTTTTTTTTTTTTATCCCACACCTGTAGGGGACAGTCAAAAGGGAAAAAGAAAAACTAGTGAGCAGGCAGTTTTGTCGGACTCTAACACCAGGTCTGAGAGACAAAAGAAAATGATGTACTTTGGTGGTCACTCTTTGGAAGAAGATCTGGAATGGTCTGAGCCTCAAATTAAGGACTCTGGGGTAGATACCTGTAGTAGCACCACCCTTAACGAGGAGCATAGCCATAGTGATAAGGTACTGAGATTGTGGAGCCTGCCTTTTAACCTGCTCATTTGGTCTTCGTTTGCTCTCTGTCACTCATTCAAACAGAACATAATAAAAGGACAGGGCATTGCAAGGGTCAATGTAGCATTTCTTAAGGTGCAGAAAAGAAAAACAAAACCAAAACAAACCAATCAAAATATTTATTGTTTGTTTGCTGTTTTTGTTGTTTGACGGCATACCAAAAAATAAGTACATGAAATTAAAAATTAGGAACAAAGGAATGTTTGTCTATGGTCGCATGAGATAATTTTGTAATGTTATTATTATAAAACAACAAATACAAATAATTTTTTTGGATTGGCTTATTTGATTGCGTGTACATATTTTCCTTGGGATGAAAATTAAATTATTACTAGTTTGAATCCCAGGCAAAAGGGAGATAATTGGGTCTGTTTGCACAGAAAAAGTTGTTTTTCTTTTTTCCCTTTCACTGTCATTTTGCTCTTTTGTTTTATTGTCACAGCATTTCAATGTAGCATTAATTAGTATTAGAACCATTGCCATCTGCTTTTGTATTTATTATTTTTGCTCTTAGTGTAGTAGACTTCTGGAATCTTATTACCATATAGATGTGATTGACTGAAACTTGCCTTTTGCCTGATAAATTTTGCATGAAGATATGCATGTTACTTTAAAATAACTGTGAAAATGTGATTACACAAATCATTTACTTTGTTATTTGACATGTGATTCATAATGGAATGTTGTTGTGATTTATAAAGGGCTTGATTCTGCCCTTAGAAAGGTATAAACTTCTAATATTTTCAAGGCTATTTAACAAAAGATAACATTGAAATATCTAATAAAATTCATCTACTAAATAGATGAAAGAAACAACGAACCTCCAAAAAGCGAGAAATGTAATCTATCCTCACCTTTGAGTTAGGGTTATTTCTCCCAGAATCACTCAAAAACTTATAGAGGCTTGTGTATATTTTCATAATTTTAATCTAAAAACCTACTTCATGAAAGCCCTCATAGGTTTGAATTTTGTGTTTTACTTAATTTGACCTTTTAACTTTTATTATAATAAAAGTTAAATTTTATTTATTGTAATAAAAAGTTTTATTGTAATCAAAGTCTTCCAAAAGTGTTGAAGATTATATTTTCATTTTAAAATGACTCTATCTTTTTTACTTATGAATTTATTAATCTTCAGCATTTATATAATTAAGTTAGAGTTTGAATATGTTGTCAAGATAGCTAATATTTTGTAGAACTATATAACTTTAGTATTGTGTCAGAGAACTATAAGAACTTGAAGTAAGTTGATGTTGAAAAAAACTTGATGATAGTTGAGGTTATAAGTATAACCTCTTTTTTAAAAAAGTATTTTATTTATTATTTTTAGAGAAAGGGGAAGGGAGAGAGGCAGAGAGGGAGAGAGACATCAATGTATGGTTGCCTTTCACCTGCCTCCAGCTATGGACCTGGCTGGAGACCTGGTTATGTGCTCTGACTGGGGAATTGAACCAGCAACCTTTGGGTTCGTAAGCTGAGGCCTTATTCTTTAAGGTACCAGCCAGGGATATAAGCATAACCTCTTGATCAGAGTTTAGAATGCCAACTGGTTTGTGTAATCATAATACTTTGGAAATCTGAAATTTAGAGAGATTGCACAATAAGGGGTCATTTGTCTTAAAAGAACATTAATTTTTTTTTGTTTGTTTTTTGATGCAATACGTCAGCACCCTGTGACATGGCAGCCATCTAAAGATGGAGATTGTTTAATTGGTCGTATTTTATTAAATAAACGTCTAAAGGATGGAAGTGTACCTCGAGATTCAGGAGCAATGCTTGGCTTAAAGGTATGTGATGCAACATGTATGCTTTTGGATTTATACTCCTTTACAGATGTATTGGAGAAGCAAAAAATGTAATAACTCTTCCTACCTATACTAATTTAGTGAATTTTCTTTCCATTTTGAAGAATTACCAAATATTTGCTCTCATCATCTATTTCTTGTTTTCCAAGTTTTATTTAAGAAGTTTCCATTGGTTGCAATAAAACTTGTATATATAATTTTGGTAATTGTGAATCATATACTTAAACCCTAAATACAGTAAATGTAACTCATTTTACCTCTACAGTTTATTCAATTACTAAGAATATGGAACTGAGAAATCTAATATTTATGTCATATAAGAATATATTTTTTCTATCAGCGTAGCAAAATATGTGTGTCTATTTGTGTCTATGTATGTATATGTGAGAGAGAATACTGTTTGAAGTCTGGACACTGCAAAATACTTATGTTAAAAGATTTAATATAAATATTAATTTATACTTTACTGTCAAATATCAAATAATTACTTGGTAATTATACCAAGTAGAGTTTTGTTTGCTTGGTGTTTCTTTTGTTTGTTTGTATGGTGAATTAAAAACTGAAATGGAGAAAGGAGTAAATGTTTTAGAGTTAAGCCCTTGCTAGAGAATTTTGGATATAAGTGGAATTGGACAGCTAACATTTATTGGGTGACTGACATGTGGCTGGCACTTAATCTGGGCATTTTACAATTTTATTTTGTTTAACACTCACAAGAGATAAAAAATAAGCTTGGAGAATTGTTGTAACTTTGCCCATGGTCACAAAATAGCAATGAAGGTGGAATTTAAACCCAGGTCTGCCCAGTGTAGTGTTGGAGCAGTGTAGTATGGAGGTTAGGAAGTCTTGGCTTTTGATTTCTAGTTACAGCAATTACTAGGTACATGACATTGGTCAACCAAAATTCTCTTAGCCTCAGAATTCTCATCTGTACAATGGAGATAGTACTTACTGAATTATTATAATAAGATTAAATAAAGCAATATATAAATATTTAGTACAGTGCCTGACACATTCATTATCTGATATCAATAATAATTATCATCAGTAATATTGTTGCTGTTACATTTTATCAAGTCAAAAAGTAGAAATGTTTTTTTAAATTAACATAGGGATATGTAAGTCCAAAATATCTATATATTTAATTTTCAGAATAAATTTTAGAATAATATGTATTAAGGGAATTGCAGCTGAGTTTAATTAACTGCAGTTTGGGAATAAATACATGGAATAAGATAAATAAATGTTTTTTTTTTTTAATTCAGATATCTTACACTCAATTTATGAGATAATACCTATTTTAGTCAATGAAGTTAGTTACTGTTGTTTGCTTACCTTGCTATAAAACTGATATATTGCTTGAATGGCAGTTGATGACAATCAAATACATTAATTTGTAAGAGCCACTATTGTAGGTATGACTCTGGTGCCACAGCATTATTGGTAATACTTGTTTATTTAATTTTCTGAAGGATATACAGGGGAGGGCAAAAGTAAGTTCACAGTTGTGAGAGCACAAAACACAAGTGTTTACTCTTGTATTATTACTTGTTAATTATTGTGTTATTTCTTATGCAAACAACTGTAAACTTGATTTTGCCTCAACCTGTACATTAATAGAAACATAAAATTAAAAAATTGAGATGCAGATAGTCAGAAGTTCAGAAGTCAGAAATTAAGTAAATTTTATAATTTTCTCAGGAGAAATATATCATCATCATGCACATTATCAATGTGTTTAAAAGATTACTAATGAAATTTGTAATATAGTAAAAGTAATAAGTATATTATTGTGATATTTGAAATCTATAACTAGACATGTTAATTACGTAGTACTGAAATAACATGTTTTAAAAAATAAAAGTTAAGTATTCTGTAATAAAGAAATTACAAATTATTATTTCTAAGATATCCAACATTTTAAAAAATAATGGATTAAATTGTAAAAGATTTGCATTATGTAAAAAGATTACTATTGGAACATATGCTTAATTCCTAATAGAATAAGAACACTACATTACTTAAAAATTATCTTTAGTATGTAAATTAAAGTTTTAAAAGCTATAAGTTATCTAGTTATTTTTTACTTGAATATTCAACCATGTTCATTGGAACAATATGTCTCTTAAAACTTTCCTCTTTTAAACAGGTTGTAGGTGGTAAGATGACTGAATCAGGTCGACTTTGTGCATTTATTACCAAAGTAAAAAAAGGAAGTTTAGCCGATACTGTAGGACATCTTAGACCAGGTAGGTTTCTATCTTTGGTTATGTATATTTAAACTGTTAAACTCAAGTACTGATGAAAAGGTTACCTTCATTTATAAGTGATTTGACCAGTAACAAAGAGCTTATTTCACTTAAATGACATTTATTCATTCATGGAAAGTTGTATTATTATTTCTTGAGTCACATTAGGAAAAATGATTTTTATAATTACTGATTTTTTTCTTATGAATATTCCTATTCTGTATCTAGTATTAAAGTCATTTTGTTTCCTATAAGCCTTTGCTCTTCTTTTGAAAAATTCCAAAATAGTTTAGGAAATAAACTTCATGGCGAAACACTCCTTATCTCTTTGGCAATGGATAGGAGAGATCCTTGGGTGCCTTAGTAAGGATTCAGTAAGATGCTAAATATGAAGCTTTCATAAGACAGTTTAGACAAGATGCTCAGCCAGATGTGTTTTGAGAAAACTACAATGCAGAGTAACAAAATCTACAAAGTGGCAACTGATCTTGATAGTTTCTAGAATTAAAATTTTTATTAGAATTAGAATATCTTTGTCACCAAGATGTTGACATAAGTTGCTCCTGACTTTGCTCCCTTCACTAGAAGGAGAACTGACAACAAGGTGCCACAGAAAATTCTGGACATCGCAGAGATAACTCCTATATAATTTGTTTTTCTGATCCTTACTTTTTGAGTGAAATGTATAACCATCCTTGTCATTAAATTTTGTGCCACTAGAGCAGTTCTCAGCATGTTTTTTGTTTTGTAAGGGTGATTTTATTCTGGGAGCTCATCGTAGCTTAAGATCGCTTTGTTTCTACTGCATTTTATGGCATTAGATTTTCTTCCTAAGCTTATCATTACCGACCCACACAATAGGTGACGAAGTGTTGGAATGGAATGGAAGGCTATTGCAAGGAGCCACATTTGAAGAAGTGTATAACATCATTCTGGACTCCAAACCTGAACCACAGGTGGAGCTTGTCGTTTCAAGGCCTATTGGGTGAGTTGGTCTGAGTGCTTTTCACCTGTATGGAGTTGACTCCTATTAAACAAGGTGTGACGCAAAATCCAAAAATATCTGATTGCTTTCTAAAAATAATTATTTTGAGGCCTTTTTTTCTTTTTACTAAAACACTTCACAAACATTTATGACATCTATCTGATTATACAGTTGATTACAAAAAGGAAATATTTAGCTGTTTATTATTTTTGTTTTCTTAGTAGCTTTAGCAAGTGGCTAATGCCATTAGTAGAAGGGGAGTGTAGTGATAATTACCATTAAAGGACGTTTAATTAACTCTGGTCTTTCATATTATAAAAATGAAGATCAACTCTATTCTATGGATTTTATGTAATTTTTCCAAATGGAGATTTCAACATAGGAAAGGAAGGGCCTAAGGATATATTATTCCTAGAGAGCACAATTTAAGGAAAAGCATAATATATTTAAAGAAACATTTTAAAAGAGCAAGTGCCAAATACTTTTTTCTTTTTATATTTTTTTTTAGCTATAGATTAAATGGAAAATTTCCAAAAGTTGGCAATGGATAGTCTTTTGCACCTGTATCACGAGAATTTAAATATCATAGTAGTATTTCCTTTGTAGAAGCCTGTATTCTAAGCCAATGTAAAAGATATACTCATAATTAGAAAAAGCAATTAAATGTTGTAAACTGACAGTGAACTATTAAATATATGTTTGTAGTATGAGCATTCCAGGGTAGAGGCTATAGAAATTATTTTTATTTTTATTTTTTAAAAGATTTTATTTATTATTTCTAGAAAGAGGGGAAGGGAGAAAGGCAGAGAGGAAGAGAAGCATCAATGTGTGGTTGCCTTTCACCTGCCTCCAGCAACAGACCTGGATGGAGACCTGGCTTGCAACCTGGTTATGTGCTCTGACTGGGAATCAAACCAGTGACCTTTTAGAAATTTTTTAAAAATTATTTTTCAGAGAGAGGGGAAGGGAAAGAGGCAGAGAGGGAGAGAAACATCAATGTATCGTTGCCTTTCATCTGCCTCCAGCTACGGACCTGGCTGGAGACCTGGCTTGCAACCTTGTTATATTGCCCTTTCTGGGAATCAAATCAGTGACCTTTGGGTTCACAGGCTGGCACCTTATCCACTGTGCCACCAGCCAGGGCTAGAAATTATTTTTAATTGTAGAATATAATGCCTAGTTTTCACTAAGTTAGTTTCACTAAGTTAGTTGCTATTCAGAACAATAGCAAGTGGAAATAAAGAGTGGAATAGAATTAAAATGTATCTATAAAACTTGTTGAAAACAGAAAGTTTTTAGAATGGACATTTGCATAGTGAGCCATATAGAAAATAAAGAATATAATTTTACAAATCTGCTATAAATATGTATCAATTTAATTTTCTTTAAGTATTTTGTGTTAACCAAGGATACTCTTCTTAGTAATAGAAAATTATGGTTTGTTTTTTTATTATTTATATAATGCTGCTATCATACACAATTTTGTTTATTTTATACTGTCCTGTTTTAATATAGGTTGATAATGATCAAGACAGCAGTTGTGTTGTTTCAATAGTTTCTTATTTTCTTTTCCTGTCCTTTCAGAGATATACCTAGAATACCTGATAGCACACATGCACAGCTGGAATCCAGTAAGTTTCATATATTATGGAAGAAAATGTTATTGATAATGTCATTTGCCAGAGATGAAATGAAGTATTTCATCTATTAATACAAAGTTGGAAATATGAAGATCTTTTTATCAAGTATACGCGCATATAAAGTTGGCAAATTTAGTATTATTTTATATCAGGGGAAAAACTGCAAAACTGTAATACTTTAAGATAGCTTTTTTGTTTTTTACCACCCTGTCTTAACTACTATGTATTTTTAGATAGCTTTACTAGGGTATATTACAATAAATTGTACATACTGAAAACATATAATTGAAATTATCCCAATAAAAAATAATGAACATACAGTAACACTCCCAAAATTTCACCCTACTATCCCTGAAATTTCCCCTAATTTTAAAATTTACTACAGTGTAATTTAACACTCAGTAAATGTAGAATGCTGGGGACAATCTAGTGAATAATTATATATACTCATTTATATTTTTAGAAAATAAGCTAATATTTCTGATTTAACATTGGAGTCATAGTGGGACAAGAGACATACGTGAGTTCATTTTAAGCAATGCCAAACACATAGGTAGTTTTTATTATTGTGTTTGAGGGCTATTATAAATGTTAAACTAATGAATTTTTCCCCATAAACTGTTTCTTTATTAAGAACAGAATTAGGAATATATTGTGAAAGGAGAGAGAAGGGTTGTAATTTGGAATAGTTGTTCAGGGTAGACCACATTGAGAAGGAAGGATTGGGGCAAAGGTTTGAAGGATTGGCGTGGGGGGGGACCACAAGGCTTTCCAGGCACGGGGACCAGCCAGATGAACAGTCTGAGGCGAAAAGCCCGAGATGCGTTTAAAGAGCAGGAAGAAGGCCAGTTTGGGGGCAGCAGAGGAAGCACAGGGGAACATGGTGGGAAGTAGGATAGACGAGTCATGGGGCAGCCAGATTGCAGACTTTAGAAGCCACTGTGAAAACATTGGCTTTTACTCTGAGAGTAATCGAGAACTACGTAGGATGGTTTTGTTGAGAGACTTACGTTTTAAAACCTGGCTGCTATGTTGAAAATATGTTAAATGGAGTTAAGCAGAGGGAACTAGTGAGGTGACTATTTTAGTATTTTTGTGGCAAAATGATGATGACTTAGATCATGTTGGTAGCACTGAGGTGGTGAAAAGTGGTCATTATCTGTAGGTTACAATAATTGAGAATATCCTATCAAAATAGATCTATTTAAAAAAATTTTTTTTAAGATTTTTATTTATTATTTCCAGAGAGAGAGGAAGGGAGAGAGAGGAACATCAATGTACGGTTGCCTTTCACCTTCTTCCAGCTATGGACCTGGCTGGAGACCTGGCTTGCAACCTGGTTATATGCCCTGGTTGGGAATCGAACCAGCAACCTTTGGGTTCACAAGCTGGTGCCTTATCCACTGAGTCACCAGCCAGGGCAGATCTATTTTTAATTATGTTACAGTTACAAGAATAAAACTTTAAAAATTTACCAGCTAGGTGAAATCCCTCTGAAATATCATAGCTCTGTATTTTAAAATATGATCATATGGTTTACTTGATTTAGTACCTTTGGCTAAGTGCTAAATAATTTTATCCAAAAAAAAAATGATCCCATGAAATATAACATAATAAATATTAATGTAATATTATTATGTATAATAATATTATCATTATTATCATTGCCCCCATTTTATTGAGTTCCTAAAACTGTGCTTGTTATTATACCAACATTATTACAGTTCTTAAAACAATCCTGTGACAAACATATACATTTTATTCACTTATGTTACATCACCCAGATATTGTGTGAGTAGTGTGGAACAATTCCAAAAATGTTCCTGAAGAGATGGGTCCATTTTCAAATTAGATTTAAACCTTTATTCTATAAGTCCTGAAGAATAGGTTTCTTCGGGGCCCAGTTCTTAACCCTCTGTCTTCAGTCCCTTAATAAATTCTTCTCTTCATATGGTTGTATTGCCATATGATTTCTAAGTTTACATATAAAAATTACCTACTGTCTTTTCATGCCTGAATACACTTTTTGAAGTGTCTTCTTGATCCTTGCAGAAAACTGAGCTTAGTTTTACTATAAAGTCAGGATTCTTTTCACTTCTGAATATTATAGCAGGCATCACTATATTATTCCTGATCTCAAGGCTTAGTTTCCCCCTTCACGTTACACTGCACTCTCTAAGGTGAGTTTTATCTGTGTGTGCCTCCAGTTAGGGAGACACTTCACAGTTAATTTCTAACACCAATGTCTACTCTTCTTTTGCTTCCATCCATATGATCAGTTACCTGTTTTGTATTTCTCCTTGGATGTCTAGGGTATTACAGGGTTGCTGTGTTCCAAATTAAATTTCCACTAATTCCCTTAAACCCAGGACTTCTCCAGTGTTCTCTGTTCCAGGGAATAACATCAGCCTGGGCTTGTGCAGAGAACAAGACAGACACATAGGGGACTTTCTTGACCTCATATCTAGATACAGAACTTGAAATCTTATTATCTCCTCTCTTTCCTTTATATCTCATATCTGAGTCCTCATTTTCTTATTTTATGATATCTCCTGAATTCTACTTTATTTTTGCAACCTTTCCTATTATTATTTATTGAATCCTACTTGTTCCAGGTTTCCATGTCTCTCAATTTAACCTACACTTTAAGTGGTAAAGTCAGATTCCTCATGCAGTTTTATTACCTCATTCATAAGGGTTTAGTGTGGATATTTTATTAGTGCCAAACATGTAACCCAGTATTCCAGGCACTGAATTCCCCCAGGATCACATTAGTCCCATTTTTGTTCACTTTCCAATTTGTCCCCTACCCCCCATATAAATAAATTTACACATATCACTTCTGAGTACTGTAGTTCTGCTTTATGGTTATTCTTTTTTCATAGTCTTTCACTGCCTTTCACCTGATCTAATTGTTATATTCTTCCAGATATGGTTAAACAATCACTTCCTGCAAACAATTTTATAATTAACATTATAGCACTGTGTTTAGTATTGCATGTTTAGAGCATTTTCCAATTGCCTTATTAATTTAGGTTTTGCTTTTTTATACCTAATTTTTGTTTTAAGAATTCCTTAACATTATTGTAAGATATAAGTTTAGTGCACATTAACAAAGTAATATAATCCCAGGGTAGATGCCTATCTTTACTCTCATTGGCACAGAAAATGGCTCACCCTTGACCCTAAGAAAATCCCTAAGCTTCATTTAAGTTTCAGTAAAATCCTCTAAGTGCATTTGGATATTGTGGCTGCATATAATGACATTCTGTGGATATTTACAAGATTTGAGCTATATGGTAAAAATTACTAGGTACTAATGAAGAACCATTGCTATTATTCTTTATTATAATTACCATTTCAGGTTCTAGTTCATTCGAATCTCAAAAAATGGATCGTCCTTCTATTTCCGTTACCTCTCCCATGAGTCCTGGCATGTTGAGAGATGTTCCACAGTTCTTATCTGGACAACTTTCAGTATGTAATCATTAAATTAATTTCTCTTTTTGGAATATCAAGTAGTAGTTTTATTATATGTTGCTAGTTTT
Organism: Noctilio leporinus; assembly: GCA_004026585.1. Taxonomy (NCBI): domain Eukaryota; kingdom Metazoa; phylum Chordata; class Mammalia; order Chiroptera; family Noctilionidae; genus Noctilio; species Noctilio leporinus. The sequence continues at coordinate 355,743 of PVIW01000406.1, read as the reverse complement.
TAATTTTTTGTAAACCAAGTTCTTCTTAGAATATAGTTGTGCTTTTAACTATCAACTTTCTCATTCTTAGTACTTTTAATTAATTGAAATTAATTAGGCTGTGTAGGGGTGGGATAGGGGGAGGGATTGAACCAAAAAATGGAATTCAATTTTAATTATTCACCTTAGTGCTTTATTTATTAGAATTAGGTTTTCTGGAATTTAATGAGCATTAGAATTTACGAAGATATCTAAAACTTTTTACTTTAGTAATATTATTTCAAAATTCAAGGTTATGATTTTTTTCTCAGTACCCTAAAATGACTATAATATGTTATAAACTTTTAAGGGAAATAAAAATTCTATACTGTACAATGATGCTATATTTGTAATAAAAGTAAATATTTACATATTTTTCCCTACTTTTTAAACCTTAAGGAAATTTTAGATGATGTATGAGTATTGCTCTGAAATCTAATGATTCTTGAGACGCTTTTGTCAACAGACAAACTAAGTACGTAGATAAATATGTGACTGCTGAGTACAGCAGATGATTTCATATGAAAACATCTAATTTGAATAAAATAGTTAAAACTTCAATTATGCATTTTATTTTCATATTAGAAGAGCTTGCATATTTAAGCCCTCACTTTTCGTTAACTTCTTCACTTTTCTTTCCCTTTCAAACCATTTAAAAATGTTAAAATTGAACCAGTCATAGTTTAGAAATATACAGGTTAACATTGACAGTAATGCCAATAAATTGTTAAACTTGAAACTTTATGGCTGTTAAGAACTATTTAGATCCTTAAAATTCAGTCACTGAATTTTGGATAAAAATTATACTTAAAAAACTAAATGATTTTTGGGCTGATATTTTAAGAGCAATAGAAAAACATTTTAAATAAGCAATAAAATATCTCCTTTTATTTGGGGGGCAGAAGAGGGAGTATTTGATCCATACTGAATTTTCATTAATCTAAAGGTGATATGGTGCATATAAATTAAATGAACACATTACTATTTATTGAAAAAGTCATTAGACATATCTGTTCTTGGACTGTTTTGATTAAAAAGCTGACAGTTACAAAAAGTTACACAAAAAAGAAAATTGAGATACTGTTAGGAGATTGTAAATGTCTTAATAAAATGAATTTTTTCTCTTTATTATTTTCTTTTCCTGTCTTTTTCATACACAGAGTGAACTTTTCTTTTGAGGACAATGGTCTTTTTCATTTTTCCACAATAAGTAGCATCTTTAAACTTATTCTCACATATACTGACAGTCCAGATGTTGTCATTTATGGTTACAAATGTATATGTCTTTTTTTCTCCACCATTTTAGGAAGTGGTACTAAATGTTAGTTGCTTTTCTTTTTTCTATGGCTCTATTTAAATAGTTCATTACTTTTTAAAATTAATGCTCTGGGTAACAGGATGATGCCAGCATATAAATAAATGTGTGTATATGTATGTGTGTGGGTGTGTGTGCGTATTTAGTTGGCTTCAGTTGGTGGAGGAGGAAGGCCTGGGAGTTATGCTTCCAGGATGACAAGCACTTTGTCACCTCATTTAAAATCCCAGGTCCTGTTACAGATGGGATTAGGAAGGAAAGGAGGGCAAGAAGCACAGTGCAAGCATTTAGGCAGATTTCAGATTCCACAGTTTTTCCAGATGACCTAAAAATGAACATGGTAAAACAATAACACTGTCACAATATTTGGGGAAATACAAACATAAAAGTTTTACTTAAAAATAAATGGGCTGTATAAAATTAGAGTATTTAGATTTGTAAATGATGTCTGGTTTAAAATCCATGTTGTTGTAATTTTAAATATGTACCATTTTATCATTTTCGTATTTTCCAATAAGATAATTTTTACAAATATAGTAATATTCATTGTGGTAAATCTAGAAACTATAGATAAATAAAAAGTAAAAATAACCTATAATCCTATCACTGAATTGTTATTATTATTTTTTAAAAGATTTTACTTCATTATTTTTAGAAAGAGGGGATGGGAGGGAGGCAGAGAGGGAGAGAGACATCAATGTATGGTTGCGTTTCACCTGCCTCTAGTCACAGACCTGACTGGAGACCTGGTTTGCAACCTGATTATGTGCCCTGGCTGGGGAATCCTGTCACTAAATTATAAACATTCACATAAAAATGATTTTGAAAACAAAACTAATAAATCTATGTATACTATTTGGAAACCTATTTTTTTCATTTACTAATATATTTTGCACTTTTTCCTTTAAACTTTCAAGAGAATTCCACTTAAAATGATTTAATAGCTATTTAATACTTCACTTTAACTTAATTTGTTATAATAGGATATTTTGCTTTTTTCTAATTTATGTTATTATAAAAATAACAATGCCATGGAAATTCTTTAATATAAATTCTGCATATTTTGTTATGACAAAATTCTTTTGTTGGAATAATTTTGTTGGAATAAGTAAAATTAGAATATGAAAGGAAAGGAAAATTTTTAGGTTTGTGAAACCTGTTGCCTAAAATTTCCTCCAAAATGTTTTTACCAACTTAAACTCTATCTATTTAAGAATTATATGTTAAAGTCTGATCCTAGTATAACAATAATATAGTAGCTAGAAATATAACAGTGAACAAGGTAAATAAGAATTTTACCCTCATGAAACTTAATTTTATATATTTTTTCTGCATGCAGGAAAACATAAGCAAGATACCCTTTGGCTAAGATATTTCCCTTTATTTTTAATCATATGCCCGTCAACTGGAGAAAATTTGGCTTGCTGTAACTATGCAAAGTTTGGGAAAATGTGCATCCACATACATCATCCTTTTGGAACACCCCTAGGCAGTCACAAAGCAACAGTACAATTTCTATATCCTTCTATTTTATCTTGGGTATTTTTACTGTTGGTGAGATTTTTACCTGGACCAGTAACTTAACAAAATCATGACATGCTAATACCTGAGAACAAAGATAATTTGTATGGTATTTGAGCCACCCTTCCTGATATATGTGTCAGTTCATGGACTGATCTTTTCTCAAATTGAAAATGTAATGCAAATTGGTGTTTAAACTTTCATGCTCAAGGCTGTTGATGATTAAAAAAAAAATATGCATCATATTTCTTCTCCATGCTTGCATTATGCTGCTGCTTATGATTATTCTAGGGCATCACTCTGAAAGCGCCATTAATGTACTTAGTTCCTGCTTATAACACCTGGACTGTTTGTTAGCCTTTTTACTGTCAGTACTCCGATATTTTGATTTTTCTCAAAATTTGTGTTTTTTCCATAATTTAGCAGATGCCTTCTTCAGAGAATTACTTTTATAATTCTCTCAATATTTTAAAATTAATTTGCAGTTTTGGGGTAGTTTTTTTGATAATACTATTCCTTTTAAAGTGGTCTTTTAGTTTATGAATGGAAGTAATATTTACTTCCATTATCTTGATTTTTTTGGTCTAAAACAAAGTAGAACAAATGAGAAAACAAAGAAAATATAATCTGTTTCTAAATAGAGTCCCTCGTTAGATCCTTACATCAGCATGCCTAGTTAATCTCTGAATTCATATATCCCTTCCCCATTTGCTAGAGAATTATCCACCCAGAGTTATGCAGGCAGATGTCAGTAACATGTTCCATAGCTAAACATTTCTTTCTTCCTTTGGATATGTTGCTTGCCATACAAAAAGGAAGACAGTTTAGATTTGAGAATACTTTAATTTTTAAAGAGCAAGAATGATAACTCATGATTGAATGGTAGCGGTAGGTTTTAGGGGGCCAGCAGAGATAGAGAAGGCCAGCATAAACAAGATGGTTTATTGAGAATGCCACATGGTGGCCTGGGGTTGGGGCAGACGCCAGCAGTGAGGGTCTAGGCAGAGTGAGTTTTAAGGAGTTCTGAGATTTGGAACACATAAGCAGCACAAGATAGGCTAAGTCGCCCCTTTGTACAGCCAGCAGGTTGATGGTTGGACAGTTGCCACCTCCTGATAGTCATGTGACTGAGTCTTGAGCAGCTAGGGGCAGGAGGAGTTGCAGTTGATCCTGAGAACAGAGAAGGTGCTGAATTTCTGTCTGCAGATAAGGATGCCTTTGGGGGACACAGGCAGTCACTGGCCCCTGGGGCAGCAGATTTATTGGGGGTCAGGCGGTACCTGATACCAGCAGTTCCCATGGAAGCTGCTAAAACCAGCCTGGGTTCCCAGAACACAGGTCTTATGCTTAAGAGATAGGTGTTTTTTGTTTGTTTGTTTGTTTGTTTGTTTTAAAGTTCTGCTTTCCTTTAGGTCTTAGATTAATGTTTTACAAAATGTAAGTTTGATGATCATTAAGGTGGCAACAGTCCTCCTAGTACCTGTTATGTTTCCATGTAGCAGTCTGCAGCCGTTACATACTATAGGTACAACTCTGAATTAGACAAAACAGACATCCATAGGAAATGAAAAGAATGGAATGGGATTTGGCTCAAAGAAGCAAAATTAAATGTCTTGAAATCCATTTCCAAACCAGAGATTTGCATCTGCAATTTGTTTCTGATTTAAGAGTTGACATGCACAAAATTCTAATTATTTTGGTATCTTTGTTGGAACTGGTTTCAAATGAAAACGAAGTCAGAAGAGAAATTAAATTTGATTTTACTCAAATAATGTGAAATAGGGTGTATTTTCTACCTTTACACGTTGTCAATATAAGAAACGTTCAAACCTGTAGAGGGTTTTTGGCGAGTTTGCCAAATTGACAATTGCAGGGAAGCAATATCTGAATGAATTGAGAAATACTCCAGAGAATGGCAGTTTAGCACGTTATTTTATACATTAGAATCAAAGGAGGAACTATAAGGGGTTACACAACGTCCATCCATGGTAAATTAGGGAGGCAGGCGAAGGGAAAGTGGGAAAATGTCTGGGATAGGATAAAAGGTGGAACGAGATAGGTGCGTACTTCTTTTACACAGGTGGGTCAGGAATAGTTAACAGTCACTGTGAACCTGGTAACAATTAACAGTGAGAGGATTTGTGGTCTTGGCTTGTACTCAAGGGATTTGGGAAAAAGTTAACTTACCTTGACATCCCAAAGGTGTGTTATCATAGATTCAAAAAGACAATAGACAGGTAAAGATTGACCTTTGTTAGGGAAAATACTGACCTAGGGCCTGACTACCTGCCAGAACTACTATTAGTTAAACATTTTGAATTTTAAACCATCCTTTATACGTAGTTAGTTTACTTGAGATCCCTGAGTTTGTAAGGCTGTGTAGCAGGCTCCCATGAGCTGGTCAGATGAGTTGAATACGTGGCCTCTTTTCTTCCACACTGCCTTGCCTTTCGTTTGAGTATCTAGTCATTTTTTGTTGCTGTTCTGTTTCTGTTTTCTCCTCTACAAATTGGAAATAATGCCAACTAGCTCTAGTGTTGTTGGAGGCAATAAAGTTGCATTAAACAGTCAGTAAAGTCTTGGGAAAATATAGAGAACTGAATAAATACAAATAAATGAGATACAGTGTTATCTTGAGTAGTACACAATACATGTCTGAAAATGCTGCTTAAATACTAGAATCTAGTATAAATTCTTAAAATATGAATCACCTAATTAATCCTGTGCATCTCAGCCCACTTTCTTTTAAGAAGTCACACAATTACTTCTACAGATGTCTTCATTAGTGATTCTCCAATACATCTTTATCTGACTTCATTTTGTAGTGGATTTTTTTTTCTTTGTACTGTGTTTAAAGGGAAAACCTGAAATTTCTTGGCTGTTGGGTTTCCTTTACACTCATACTTTCAGGATTTATGAAGTCTGAATATGTTATTTTTGCATCCAGTTTTAATTCCTGTTATGTCAATTATATTAAAAAACCTGATTTAGAAATTCTAAGATTTTATATATTTTAGTATTTTGACAATATTAATTTATTCATTACAGTGATGAATATTTAGATCTATATTGTCATGGAAAAATTATATTTAAGGGGTAGCCAGTTGTATGTGTTTGTTTTTACTTTGGTTTTTTAGTTCCAGAGTGTTGTCCTTTTGGTTTTGTTTTATTGCTTTTTTCTTTAATTTTGCTTACCAGAGTCAAAGCCTTAGTAGAAGAACAACGCCTTTTGTTCCTAGGGTTCAGGTAAAGGCCTTGTCTGCCTGATAGAAACTGAAGTTGTGTTTTAACCCTTATTGGTATGCTTTTGGAAAATGCGTAGTAGGTAAACTTTTTTTGGTATGTTGCTCTAAGCCATATTATTGACTTTCAAATCATTTTATGAGCCAGCTTGTAAAATTCTGCATGGGGATTAAAATAAAATAAAATTTAAAGAGACAATTTTTGTCAGTGATTTGAGATGATGAATTGAATACTAAAACTCAGTGTAAATTCTATTCGTATGTGTAACATTGAAAGAAATAGCTAATTTTATACCGTTGATATTTGCCTTTATTACACGCAGTTGCTGTCTCTTTAAATCATTCATTATATCTCTTAACATCTACATTCTTTTGCATTTTCCAAGCAATATCTCCTTGAGATTGGCAAATAAATTTGTACCTTATCTAAAATATGGATTTTATGCATATTATATATACTGTTCAACATTTGGAAAGTATTTTACATTGAAAGAACAAAATCACAGCCCAAATACAATATGTTGGGTTTATTTTGTTTACATTTTGTGATTGTAATTTCATTTAATTTTACTGTAATAATTGGGTACAAGTTGTTTGCCTCTTTTCATTAGGAAACCCTTATATGATAATAATCAGTATAGTTTGTTTAAAAAAGTAGTATGCTTCCCTTGCTTTGCTGCATGTTTTTGTTATTGGTTTTAAATAATACTAATTTAGTTAAAATTTAAACATTAAAATTATTCTAATTAATATTATATAGTGTAAAATATTTACCTGTGCTGCTCAGTTTCTACTTAGGAAACTTAAAAATGGTTAAATGAAGTGGTAGTTATGTTTGAACAATTAAAATTTTTTCAAGATTTTTATTAATGAAACTGAGGTAAATATAAAGAAGTATGTCATATCTAGAATTGCAAAACACATTTATTATGTTTGGGGAATCAACAGATAATATTGACCATTTGTTTAAAAATGCATAAAGAATTTTGAACTGTGATAAAATAATCTATTTAATAAAATAATTATGCTTTGATAATGTGAACTGGATATCTATTAAAAACTTCAATGCAATTCTAATATAAAGTGAAAATTGGAGTTATTGATCAAATGCCCGGTTTAGGACAGTTATTAAAATGTGTAATTTTGATAAAATATTAGACTAAAAATGTGCCTGTTTGATATCTATATATTTTAACATTTATATATTTGTGAAGTATAACTAGTAAAAAATTATAAAACTCTGAAAGCCATATGCCTAATATCTGTTTTTATAAGAACTGAATATTAAGTGATATTTTTGGTTTTCATGGCATAAGAATATCTAGAAACTACTCCATATATATATATAAATATAATACTTTGCCGTAATGATTTCAAAGGAGTAAACATACTTCCTGTGGAGATAGCTTAGTCTCAGTGCCTTCAAAAAACCTTCACCGAATCGATAATTCTCTTCATTAATTATGAGCTTAGTCTAATAATGATCATTGTTGGTTTTTTATTTAACTATAGAGTTCATTGGAGAAAACTTTTAGCCTCTTAGATTTTTTTCCTCTTTGAGGTACCTAATATCATGGAAAAATAAAAACCTATTTTTATTTCTATAGACAATAGAGAAAATCAGAAATTAAACTGGTTTTGGTCACATATTTTAGGGAACCCAGTATGGGTGTTTTATGACAACATCCCTGTTTCATCTCATGTAGAAGATACCCTTGTATGTTTTATCTTTTGTTTTTGTTTTCGCCCCCTTGTCTTTTGCCAGAATAGCTTTTTTCCATTTACCCTCATCTGTATCTGTGTTCTCATTTTGTTAAGCAAGCAAATACTTGAACTTTTTTCTTCATTCAAATGTAAAAGGCCCCTTTTTTTTTTTTTTTTTTTATTAATCCCCTAATCTAAGGCTTTGGTTCTCAAACTAAAATGCCCCTGAGAATCACCCTGGGGATTTTTGTTGCAATGGTAATTTCCTGGACCCTGTCTTGAGTCAGTAGGTGAGAGGTGGGACCCTGGGAATGTTTGGTTTCTGCAGCCTGATGCAGGGGTTTGTGAACCACAGACTTTGCTAGTCCATTTGAACCGAGCAGTTCTGAGGAAAACTTTGTTACACAATGGCAAGATTATACCTGCATTAAACATAAGGATTTATGACAAAAAGAGTAGTGATTTTAATTTTAAAAGTTTAAATATTTCTTACTATTGTTCTATGAGAGGGCTAATTCCATTTGATTAAAAAAAAAAAAGAAAGAAAAGCATCTAAATAATTTTATACACTTATCTGGACCATCACTCTTCCTCTTCTCTTGCTCAGCTTCATTCTCTAAGATTGTTAAGTGAGGGACTCAACAAAGTCATGTTATCCTGGCCTGGACCTGCCTGTCCTCTTTGGAGAAGAGAGAGAAGGACTGACATGAGATACATGTTTAAAGTTTCTTTTCTTTTTTACTGAATTGATAGGGTTAACGTTGGTTAATATGATTATATAACTTTTGGCATACAATTCTATACTACATCATCTGTACATTGTGCTGTGTGTTCGCCACCCAAAGTCATGTCTCCTTCCATCGCCATTTATATTTCCATACTGTCTTCTACCCTCTTTCCCTTTGGTAATTTGTGAACATTGTATGTTCAGATTAAAGGAAAAAAGTTAAATCATACAAATATTAACTGTAAAATATGTATTCTATAAATATAATTTTATTCCCGAATTTCAAATTTTTTATTCAATTTCAACTTCAAGGTAGTAGTCAGATGAATTCTGAACCAACTTGTGGGTCAGAGCCACAGTTATCATAGGTCCTGACCTGGTGGAATCAGCCAGCAGGTGTGGCAGCGTGAGGTGTGTGTGGGGGAGGTGATAATCATTAAATCAAATGAATTCGGCAGCTGAATGTTAAGTTCCTATTTCTAATTATGGAATAGGGAAATTATTCACATTTTTCTCATCTCAAATTATAAAATATACCCTCATTACTATGTACTTAGTTCATTTTGAGCCTTTATTTTGAGCTCACTATTGTGGAGGGCCAAAGTGAACTACAGTGATTTTTGCATAAAGATAAACACAGTAATCATTAGATAGAAAGTTCTTAGTTATGGTAGTATAATTATTATGTCCATGTTAATAAGCAATCAAATTAAGATAACAAAATTCCAAGTAATATATTGATCAAATGAAATATTTGAATTTATTTCTCTATTCATTGAAGTTATTAAAGTATATCCTTTTATTTTAACTAAGCACAATTTACTAAGTGAAATTTTTATTTTGTGCTAATATCAGTGTAAGAGAATGTGACAAATGATGATTGGAGTATAAAAATTATGTTATGATAATAAATGTTTGAGCTGACAAATGGATATTTTTACTTTTCAGATAAAACTGTGGTTTGACAAGGTTGGTCACCAGTTAATAGTTACAATTTTGGGAGCAAAGGATCTCCCTTCCAGGGAAGATGGGAGGCCAAGGAATCCTTATGTTAAAATTTACTTTCTTCCAGACAGAAGGTAGGGATATGAGACAAAAATATATGTTTCTGTAAACATGTGAGAAACATTAATAGCAGTGGGTGTTTTGATTCTATATTATTTATTTGTATTATATCTCTCATACACTTATGATTTTAACATAAATCTAATGATTTTTAAGAATCAAAATAATGACAATAAATACTTTGAGACTGTTTTTAAAACATATCAAATGTTCATAATATATTATTTTCTTGCATGTTTTAGTTATGTGGATTATTTCTTTAATAATGTATGTTTCTAAAATCATTAAACATTATTCCCCTTGAAATCAAATGTATTTTTAACACAAACTACTAGAGGCAAATACTAGATATGGTAGTAAAAGGTACTCATCATATTCCTCTACAACTTCTATCTTCTTTTACTAAGATATTATTTCTTTAAATTCTGTAACCTTAATGCATGTACTTTTTATTTCATCACCCCATATTATCACGGAAATTTACCATTGGGTCCAGGAGCAGCTTCTTCAAGCATCATTTATTTTGTGTCCTTGCTAATCAAAATAAATATTATGTTTTACCCTATTTTAAGTAGAGAAATTAGGATTGGAAAAATATTGCTATTATTGAGTCATACATATAACATGATATAATTATGCAATTTATAAGTTTCAATAGTAATTTTAAAGATTATAATACTTGTATAATCAATTTATGGCAAAACTTCACTTGACCTATTTCCTGAGAAATTTTACATTAATAATTTTATAGCAAACTTAAAGTTTTACATAAGTTAGTATGTTTTAATTTTTTTTCATAGTGATAAAAACAAGAGAAGAACTAAAACTGTAAAGAAAACATTGGAACCCAAATGGAACCAAACATTCATTTATTCTCCAGTCCATCGAAGAGAATTTCGGGAACGAATGCTGGAAATTACCCTTTGGGATCAAGCTCGAGTTCGAGAGGAAGAAAGTGAATTCTTAGGAGAGGTATCTGGAATTATTTTAAAGTTTAAACTATCATGTCATCCTAAATACATTTGCTTATATGACTGTCAGGAAAAATGTATGTTTTGAATATCTGATGAGTAAACATAATTTCTTTAATGGAATTAGTTTAGCTACTACTTTAAGCCTAAACTTACTGATGTCATAAAAAACAATGGTTCTAAGTACTCTGTGACAATTTTTAAATGTTTGTTCTTATTGTTGTGGTCTCTTTGGTGAATAAGAGGTTGGTTTGTATTTCACTAATAAGTTGCTGTTTTATAACATGTGTATATCATTAATTTACTGAACCAGCTCTACTACTTTTAGCTCAATCGTTTATTCCTATATTTTTAAGCCTTGTAATATACCCATAAATATGCTTGAAAGGTGAATACAGCATGTTACTTTCTTCAAGGAATTTATAATCCACTGGGGATACGGACCAGTGAATAGGCAATTGTAATGTCGTATGCAGGTTCTGCTACAGGGTAAGGCAATGGGAATACATATTCGCTCCACAGAGAAAGCAGACTTTGGCAAAGTCAAGGGGAATGAAGTTTCTGTAGAAGAAATAGGACATTATAGTTGAGGGGCAACTGTACTGAAATTGGTAGAGAAAGTGGTAAGAAATGAGACTTGAAGATTAAACACCTTTAGTTTGGGTTCCACCTTATGGATAATGGGAACCAATGATAGATTTTAGAAGAGAATGGCTTCACTACATTTGTATTAGAAAAAAATATCTTTAGTGTAATGTGGAGAAGGGCAAAATGAGAGGCAGTTCTAAAGCTATTAACGCACTAAGTTATCTGCTTTTAGCACTTTTCAATATGATTGGTTTTCCTAATTAAGTGGTAACTTCATGGGAAAACCAACAAGTCATAGAAATTGGGCTAAATGTCAGTAGTTAAGGAATCAAAGAATAGTAAACTAGTTGTAAGGAGCAGAATATAGGAAAACTGTCTGGGGCTGCATTTATGATACTTCCATTTCCAAACTTGTGCCCTTGAGCAAGTTTTAAAATCTAGTTCTGCTTCCGTCTCCTCTTCAACCAAGTGGGAATAACAGTAGTATGCAACTCAGAGTTAATATGAGGATTAAATTTGTGTGTGTGTGTGTGTGTGTGTGTGTGTGTGTGTAAACATTTGGATGGCAGTGTGTGTGTGTGTGTTATGTGTAAACATTTGGATGGCAGTGCCTATAATTTTGAAAATGATTAGGGAAGAATGGAAGAACTTAGCTGTCTTGCTTTATTATCCCCCATTGCTAGTATTAATAATGAATTGTTATTATATAGCAGTTCTCATGTACCTAAGTATGAACACTGTCATGTTTGCTCATGATCATAAAAGAAAAACTTAAAATGTCATTATTTCTATGGACTGATTTCCTTTTTAAATTTATTAACTATTTATAATACCAATATTATAATATGGTTCATTTGAAAAATCCATTCTTCCTGTTTTGAACCCTTAGCAGCATGAGATTTTAGACAGAGTTTTATTTGATTCATATGACAACCCTTTTATTTATCAGCTGATGGTGAGGTTTGACAAGTTCTTTTACCCTTTTTTAGCCTTGATTTTTGTTTTATCTGTGAAAGTAGACTAACAAGACTAACCTAGTAGTTTTTTCTGGATAACATAAAGATAACATAAAACATGGTTCTTAATGCATATTAGACACTTCAAATTTGGTTATCTCTCCTCATTTAGATAGTTTTTGCAAAGGCCAAATTAAAAAATGAAAATGAAAATGTCTTTTAAATTATAAAATAATATATATATTAGTTATTATTACAGCCTTTTAATAATGAGTACTATTTCTGTAATAGCAAATTCAATAGTCTCTAGTAGGTGGTTAGCCAAGGATCTGCAAAATAAATATCTTACATATTTAAAACTTTTAAATCATTAGGAAGTTAGATATTTATCTTTAATTATTGTCAAAACATATGAAAAGTTTTGCAACACAACTTTGCTTTTGATCTAACAGTGTTACTATTATCAGTAGTTTGAAAGTTATGAGACCATTTCAGAGAATTTCTGTAGATATAACAGTTTTTTGTCCCTTGGCTCTGTAGATTTTAATTGAATTAGAAACAGCATTATTAGATGATGAACCACATTGGTACAAACTTCAGACCCATGACGTCTCTTCGTTGCCACTTCCCCGTCCTTCTCCACATCTGCCACGGCGACAGCTCCATGGGGAGAGCCCGACACGGAGGTTGCAGAGTACGTTTTCAATGAAATCGATCATATCTTTATTGCATTATCTTGCATGTTACATATGACAGAAAACTTGAAGAAACCATGATGGGTATTAACATGTATTTCAGTGCTTTCATAGTTTTTATTGAAGTTTTAAAATTGTTTCGTACACTAAAATTAGGTTATACCTATAATGTTCACTCACTATAATATGACTCCAGATGAAAGTTATTTTTAAATTTTAGCTCTTAGAATCTTGAATATGTGTTATGCAATGTAGTAGAATTTGGTCATATAGATGTAGATACCTGAAATTATGATTTTCACCTTCATTATGTCAAGTATTTTATAAATATGTAAGATAGTAAGTATAACATAGTAGTTGAAACCATGATCATGAACTTTGTTCCGACAAACCTGAGTTGAAATTTTGATTCTCTCATTTAAAAGCTGTGTGACTTGAGGTAGGCCATCTGTATTTCCTCTTTATAGGATGCTTATCAGTTGATCTCATAGATATAAACTTATTATTGTTTTGTTATTATTACTATCAGTTTCTTAACAGAAACTCAGAAATGTTCTCCAGTAGAAAATTGCTGGCTTATAGCTCCTATAACTCAAGTTTTTTCCTGATATATCTTTATTGGAAGGTGAAATGGGCTTGCTGCTTTGTATAGTATTCATGGGATGATTGTATCTTCATGGAGTCAGAATGTCTCAGGTTTAGCAATGTTTATGTCAAGTAATGGAGAACTGATTGACATTAACCAGATTTCAGAAGTATACATTTATAAGCATGGGTGTTGTGTCATTTATCAATCATGAGAACTCTACCTGACTACATGACAAATAACTATTATATATGTAGATCACACTCTTCTGCTGAATAGAGGACTAAATTATACATCCTTTGGCTGTTAAGCAAATAGAGATTTAGAGCAAAGAATGATCTTCTCTCCTTTTAAAAATGTTCTTGCAAATGACTAGAATTTTATTTTCATTAGATAGTCTTTCATACTTTGATGGTATTAATTGAACACTTTATTTACAGCATTTATTTTTTTAGCCTCTTCACATAATAAATGCCCACTTATGCTTGCTTGCTGTTGCCATTACAGCATCATTTGTTGTAATAATTTAATAATTACATTACCATGAATTTTGTGTGTATTACTTTTAGAGTGTCTAATCTTTGTGGCCACTGTTATCCATTCTGTATAGTTAGTTGTCTCTAAATCACAGTGTAGGATGATGGGCTACTATATAAAGATTACTGATTAACTCATTATGTACTAATTTTTATAGTTGAAGTTTATAGGCTGCTAATGCTGGCTACCATTGCTTTTACTACAAGATAGGTTTATCTCCATTTACCTAGTTGTTACTGCAGTAAGGAGTAGGGTTGATAACTTTCAATATCTAATACTTGAACATGGACATCCATGTTGATGCCTAACAATACATGCTATACAACATGCTAAATTTTCCTAAATTGAGAAATTCAGCAGTTCAAATCAAAATTTCAATATGATGTTTTTGTACAATTTGACAATCTAATCTAAAATTGATATGAAGAGCAAAGGGGTAAAATCCAGGATATAATGGATTTGGTTTTCAATATATAATGCTATAATAACAAAGATTATTGTTTTATAGATAGAGAGCCTGTACAAGAAAAAAAATAAAGCACCAAACATTCTAGCAGCTAGTATACATTTACTTGTGATAGGTGACATCACAGATCATTGGAGATTGGCAGAAATATTAAATAAACAATGCTAGAATGTGTTATCTGTATAGAAAAAGCGAGGTTGCATCATTTCTCATACCATACATACACTATTCAAGAGGGATGAGGATATAAATGCTAAAAGGAAAATTTAAACTCAAGAAAATATAAGGAATATCTATCTGCTGATAGACTTAGAAGAAAAATTGCTTAACCAAGACACTGAAAACACTTCTTTTTAAAGAGATCAGTACATTCAATGACATTCAGCTTTACTTCTTAAATTCATCAAAATGTAAAAAGACAAAATCCAAATAGAAAAATTGCAATATATTTAACCTCTATAGAATTAATAGCAATATATATCAAGACTTCCATCAGGATAGTATCAGTAAGATTTAGAAGGAATAAATATCTATAATCCACATATATTTCTTACCCTAAAGCCCCAAGCTCACATTTACATAGACGACTCACCAAAGCTGATAAAATGAACTTTATTTTATGGGTGTCATTATTATCTTACACTAGAAGCCAATCTGATTCTTGACTAATACCAAAAGTATGCAATATTTATACTCTGTAGTATACCTGGCATATTAAACTAATCATTACCCTGTTCTTGGAAATTTATAAAGTGAAATCTACCTTGACAGAAATATAACAATTCTTAGTTCTCTCAATAGCTTCACCTTTGTTATCCCGCCTTGCTCCGGAGTCTGTTTCGAATGTATGTCCTAATTTTATAAGCCTTTATATGCCCAGTCTGTTGGGATGTTGTCAGATAATTGTAATTTCCATATTATTTGGGGCTATAAGAATTCAGTTCCTGGCAACAAAGACTTCCTCTCCCAAGAGGGCATGGATTCAAACAAACAAAAAGTGTGTAGGGTATTTATAATAATGGAAGGAATTCCTGGAGTGTTTAAATACTGCTGCTTTAGATATCTTACACACTATGAACTCTCAATGTTTTCTAAGCTTACTTATTTTCTGATAACTGCATTTAGTCTATTTAATGAACAACATGTATTGTAAGTAGATAAAACAAGTTTTTTTTTTAAATAGCCACACTTTATTTATCATTAAGTGTATTCTTTTATTAAATGCTTTAATAAATAATTCAATTGTGTTGGGTATACCAATTGCTGAGACACATGTAGAGAAAAGAGATATTAACAAGTAAAATGTAATATTTATATATATGGCATATTTCATAATTAAGTGTGGCAACAATCTGCTTTAGCCAGTGAAGTTCTACTTAATTCAGATTAATGCCTTTTTGCCAGACAATGATTAATACTTCAAAATTTTGTTACAGGTTTGTTTTGCAATGAAATCACATACATAGAACTTCTGATTTATATTAATTTTTATTGTCCTAAGCTATTTCTTAGGAAACATACCACAATTCAAAATCTATATGTATTTGTTAGTTTGTAGATGGCTTATTTCAAATTTTCTTTTCAAAGCAATAGAAAACAGCTAAACTAATCAAAGGGATATTTGAGATGTCTTAAATTATGCTTTCTCTCCCTGAAATAAGTAATTACCTGTAATTAATTTATTAGACACGCATATTAGTAAGACACATGAATGCTTTTGAAATAACATGTTGTTTTTAAATTTACCTAGCCATAAGTGCTTTGATCTTTATAAAAGCATCTTAACCTGACTTGAGTTATCTATTTTACCATAGCTTTTGCGCAATAGATTTTATCAAACAACATCAAGTCACTTACATGTGTTATTTGGTATTTAATATCATCTCAAGCTTTTAAGCCATTTAGGAGCTTCACTTTATATACTTCAAGAATAATATACCTACATCATGAAATAATGTATAAAATATGTTTGTAAGCTCATAGTGACTTTCCTTCTCTCTCTGTTTCTTATTCTTAAATTCCGTTCAAAGTCCCTTCATTTATTTTTCAGGTTAGTGAGGGTATTTTTTTCATAAGTAATCAGCAATTTTAACTTCTGCTGTTTGCTTTATAGGGTCAAAGAGAATAAGTGATAGTGAAGTCTCTGACTATGACTGTGATGATGGAATTGGTGTAGTATCAGGTAAGAATTTCAAAATTATTTTATAGTAATAAAAAAGAAGTGATTCATTATTATTGACCAGCAGATAATAGGCAGGTAGAATGAGACAGAAAAAATTTGCCTGCTCATCCATCCTTCCACAAACAACCCTTTGGTAATTTATGCTCCTGAATAGGTCCAGGTGCTGGAATACCTGTACTAATTGTTAGGTTGAATATTCTTATGGAAGTATTTTAAATAGGTGATTACTTATACATTTCCTATTTTAAACCACTAAATAATAAGGACTTCACTATAATTTTGAGGAGTTAATGTATAGTAATTCAAACTTCTTTATATTCTGGGCTAACAATGTGAAAAAGAAAAACATCTTTTTGGCATCACCAGCATACCCCTATGTCAAATATTTGAGTAAGCTATTTTGAAAATTTTTTTCCATTGTTGTTAAGTATCAGGTACAGCTGTATTTTGAAATTATGGTATTGTAGCTTTAAATATTTGCTAATTTATGATTATGTATTATCTCATGATTTAAAATTTAGGTAATTAACTATTTTTAAAAATTCTGGAAAAAAATCACACCATATTTTTAATTTTGTAAAAATGTTTCTCTTCTTTTTAGAAGTAATTTAGCCGAACAAATTTCAGGTCTATGACTTTTTACCTTGAAGAAAACATGTTCTGTTGTATGTAAAACATGCTACAGTTGTATCAATGATATCTAAGAATTTTGGTTTTGCAGTTTTTCTTACAGTTGTGTTGTCAGTACACAGTACTGTCAGGGTACTACTTTTTAAAACCTGACAATTTTTAGTCCTTATTTTTCCACTATGGGTGAACAATATGTTAACTGATTATTATAATAAATACAATAAATAATATTAATTTACTGCAAAAAATAACTTCCACATTTTATGGTTTATGAGTTAAACCTCAATAAAATGGTTTTGAAAAATATTTCCCATCATCTCTGGCTTGGGGATCATTACAATTTTTCCCAGTTGTATTCTATTTCTTTGATAATTGATTTTGACACTTTTTCTATTTATGAAATATCTAGTGACATCATGTTTTCTTTATTCAAAAAATTTACTTCAGGTAATTAAACTTTTTCATCTTAATGCCATTTTTGGCCCATCTCAGTTCTTTCATATTCTCTTTTCAGAATGGGAAAAAATACAATCATTTTGTTATTTTTCCATTCTGTTTAAGGAATTGCATTAAAAAAAAGCTTTATAGCAATCTTTTGTTATTTGGAATTTTTGTTGTTATTGTTACCGAATAGTATTTAGCCTGGATAAGTCAAAGGATTTATTCGAGTTCATCCTTCTTTCAACATTATTCTTTCTGCCTTTGGAGAGACTACACAATGAGTCATTTAATAATCAATGGAAAAGAAAAGACTGCTGTGCAATATCCTATATTTTGCTATTTTGAAATGCACTGTTATTTTGAGACACTTTTAATAGTACATTTGAAAGTTAACATTTCAGAAACTATAATACCATTAATCCTGATTTTGATGTTCATAAAAATTATACAGAGGTGACTTCAAATTTTTGAATTCTGTCCCTATATAGAAATTTTAAGCCATCTCCGTACTCTTTCTACGAACATCAAAATCAGGATTATGGTATTGTAGCTTCTGAAATGTTATATTTTCATAGATTTGTATCTTTAGTAAGTGGTATACCAATTACATTTACTTAACTATCATGATAACTAGGACTAAAACATATGTTAATTCTCTTATGAATTTCTCACATTTTCTTTTATGCTTTTTTTGTATTTAGATCCATCATTAAAATTATTTTCAATAGAGAATAAATACATCAATCAATAGTTTATCAAATGATTTGACTACCAGATCAAGCAAATAACATTGTATTCTCTGTGAAATTGTTTGTGAGGCATTTAAAATGTGAATTGCGTATGTACATATACACAGCACTACCTAACCTTCTCCCTTATGTTAATTAGCATTTTATATAACTAGTAAAAGTTAATACACAAGGGAATCTGTTAATAGTCTGTTTCCCATATTCAAAGATTTGTTTCTGGTTGCAGGGCTTCATATCTGTCAAATTGAGAGTATCAGTTACAACTATTCATAACCCTTTTTAATGTATGCTATTTGTGTTTTCTCAATAATGACAGTGTTGTCTGCTTCATTAATTTTTTCCAAGATTGCAAGACAGAAGTCTTGAAAATTAACTATTACAGAAGTAATATTTTCCAAGGCTGTTTATTTTGTTTATTCTGACTAATTCAAGTCAGGGGTAATTTTGATATTTGCATTGCTAGTATTATTCTTCAACATAAACTGAAATTTTGATTGATACTGAAATTTAGGCTTCTTGGAAAAACAATTGCAGCCATGAATTTTTTAATTTTTAAGTTAAATTTATTGGAGTGACATTGGTTAATAAAATAATACAGGTTTCAGGTATTCCAATCTATGATACATCATCCACATATTGCATATTGTGTTTCTTACCCAGGGTCAAATCTCTTTCCATCACCATATATTTGACCCCCTTCACCTTTTCTACTTCCCCCCACCTTTTTTTCTGGTAACTGCATGGATTTGTTCCCCCTCCCCTCAGTGGTACACTAAGTAGAGGCAATGGGAATAGTTAACAAGCCAGCTTTTCTTTGAACCAGTTGACTCACTCCCTGCCATGTGAATAAGTGAAATATATATAATATTACTCATAGCCACATGAAATTTTAGTATTATTTTCCACTCTGACCTGAAATAATATACAAACCTAAATAATTTATTTTCCATTGGGAAGATAGAAATAGGTTTTGATTATTAGCTCTTAAAAGTCACTTACAAACTTCTGATTTCCTAATTATCTATCCTCAGTACTCATATCATTTCTGAGTGGTATTTTACATAATTAATCATGAATATTATCTTAAAACTCTATATTTGTTTTTCATCTCCATGTGACCTGCATTAGTTGTGTTTTCTTCCTTCTTTTCTCCCTAGTCTCCTTTAACCTTTATAGTCAGATCTCTTCACTCTGTAAATATACACTCTTCTATTTGCTCTCTATATAACATATATATATATATATATATATATATATATATATCCATATTTAAAGATTTTATCTATTATTTTTAGAGAGAGGGGTAGGGAGAGAGGCACCTTATCCACTGTGCCACCAGCCAGGGCTCTATATAATACAAATGACTCTTACATCTTTATCAACAATTGTAGTGATTTTTCTCAAGATTCTTTTCTACATATATAATTGTGTGCTTGCCTATATGCCTGAATGCGGTTATCTCCCCGACTCCAAACTGGTGAACCTTGACTTGATCTCTTGCTCTTTAGCAGTACATTCTTTTTTTTTTTTTTAAGCTTTTATTTTATTATTTTTCAGAGAGGGAGAGAAACATCAATGTATGGTTGCCTTTCACCTGCCCCCAGCTATGGACCTGGCTGGAGACCTAGCTTGCAACCTAGTTATGTTGCCCTGACTGGGAATCGAACCAGTGACCTTTGGGTTCGCAGGCCAGTTTCATATCCACTGTGCCACCAGCCAGGGCCCAGCAGTACATTCCTATCTTCCTAATTGTATCAGAAGTTAAGACACCTTTTTCTCCTCCCCTCCCCTCCCCCCGACTCCATAGATACAAAGTGTAACTGATTCATCGAACTCTATCTTTGGTCTTATTTTTTATCTACACTCACTCCCCTTGTGATCACATCATTTAAAGTCTCATTTTTTAAACAGCATCTGTATGCTGAAACTCCCAAATGTCCAGTTAAAACCACTTGTTTTTACTCTAAATTTTAACTCTTTTCTGCCCACTTGATATCTCTCCGTGGAAATGTAGTGGATGTCCTCAACTTAATATGTCCAAAACTAAACTCCTGATCTTTCTCACCTAACCATGTTTTTTTGATGGCATGCCATTTCTGTATTTACTTGAATTAAAAATTTAGATATATTTTTGTCCCATTCTCTCCCTCTTATGTCCAACATCAAATCTTTAAAAAAAAATTTGCATATCTCTATCTTCAAAATATGTTCACAATCAGACTTTCCATCATCTCCATTGCTATTATCCTGGTATAAACCACTGTCATCTCTTGCCTAATTTATTGCCCTGTTTCCTTTCATTTTTTAATCAGTATAGCAATTGAAGTGACCGTTTCTGCTCAAAATGCTCTCATGGGTTAAAATTACTCAGATTAAAAGTTTAAAATCTTTACAGTAAAATACATGTTTCTTTTCTACCTGTTTCTAGATCTTGGCTATTGTGAAGAACACTGCAATGAACATAGGGATGCATATATTCTTTAGAATTAGTGTTTTGGAGTTCTTTGGAGGATATATTCCCAGAAGTAGAATTGTTAGGCTAAATGGTAGTTTCTTTTCTAATTTTTTTGAATAAACTCCATACTGTTTTCCACAGTGGCTGCACCAATTTGCATTCCCACAAACAGTGCACTAGGGTTCCCTTTGTTCTACATCCTCATCAGCACTTGTTTGTTGATTTATTGATGGTGGCCATCTTGACAGGCATAAGGTGATATTTCATTGTGGTTTTAATTTGCATCTCTCTGATGATTAATGATATTGAACATTTTTTCATATGCCTATTGACCATCTGTATGTCCTCCTTGGATATGTGTCTATTCGGATCCTTTGTCTATTTTTTAATTGGCTTGTTTTTTTTCTTAATGTTAAGTTGTGTAAGTTCTTTATATATTTTAGAAATTAATCTCTTATCAGATGTATCATTGGTGAATACGGACTCCCATTCACGGATTCCCTTTTCATTTTGTTGATGGTTTCTTTTGCAGTACAGAAGCTTTTTAGTTTGGTATAGTTCCATTTATTTATTTTTTAAATTTATTTTCCTTGTCCTAGGAAGATTGATAAACTATTGCTACAAGAGATGCCTGAGATTTTGCTCCTTTCTTCTAGGATTTTTATGGCCACCAAGATATGGGAAGGCAGACCCTACAGTTTACATTGTGGGTGGTGCTAGAAAACCTGTAGGAGCAGGATGGGCACTTCTTCCTCTTCTCACAATAGCAAGAGCTGATCTCATAGGAGAGAGAAGTGCTGCCCTCCGTGATGTACCCTGATTCCCAGGGAAGTTCCAGCTCTATGCCCTTGCTGGACTGAACTCAGCAGGGTGGGGCTGCAGAGCCAAAGGGCAGGCCAAGTGCTTTAATAGGTGTGAGGTGGCCCTGGCTGTGCAAGAGGTGGGAAAGAGTGGTCCCCTTTCTAAATCTACGCAGTTCAAGCACTGCCTGAGTCTGTGGCAAGAGCTTCTCTAGCAAAAGAGCACCCCATTGGTCCCTGCAGGTTTCAGCCAGCAAGCAGATCCCCCTGTAGGACTTGAGCACAGCAGGGTGGGTATCACCAGTAGTTGGAGGACCAGGCAGTGCACTCCCCATGCTGGTGCTGTAACGGCAGGAGCGCTTGACCCAGGGAAGGTGGCATCTGGTTCTCTAGCAGACTGTCTTCTCTCCCACACACTGAATCCCCAGTGATTTTTACCACCGGATGCTACGCAGGCTTTTTCCCATCTCTGTTGCTCTGGGTTGGGGATCCCTACGTGGGGTATGTGGGGTAAGACACCATACATATAGGGGTAGGGACATCTCTGCAGCTCCTCAGCTGCCAGAGAACTGAGTGCAAGGCCCAGCCCTTTCACTCACATCCTTCTTAGCAGCCTCTATGTGGCTCCTTCTGTAAGTCCTCGGTTCTACTATTTCAGTTCAGCTAGCCTTCAGTTGGTTATTCAGGTTGAATGCTGTATAATTTAGCAGTAAATTTGGTTTGGCTCCAAGCCAGGTGTGCAGCTTCCACCCACTGTGTAGCCATCTTGGAATCTCTGGAATTTTTCATCTTTTTTTACCCGTTCTGTTTTCCTTATGGTACCTAATCACCTTCAAGGATATTATACCATATTTATTGAGCTGTAAATTATCTCTATTACTCTTCAAGTAGAATATAAGCTCCGTAAGAGCAAGGCTTTTTGTTTGTTTTGCTCACTGTAGCACATAGAATAACCTCCAGCATGCATATGGACTCATAAGTATTTGTTGAATCAATGAATGTACTGATTCTTTCTGTGTAGTTTGTTGTCATTACTCATTGTCATATTCCAAAGTTGTGCCACTAGCATATTCATGTTCCAGATCCACCAGTGGGATCAGGCTGAGAGCACATTTTTTGTTTAGTTTCTTTCCATGCCCTCTTCTGCTCTAAACTTCCTTTCTCCTGAGAGTATCCTTCAGTTTTTCATGTGCACCTATTTTTCCTCTTTTCCTGTGTTTTTAGAGAACCTAAGATAATACCAAAAAATGTTAACACATGTAAACCAATGCTATTTCTGCAACAAGTGTTGAAGCAGAACACTGTAAAATGCTTGGCAGTGTTTATAAATATAGTAAAAGATCAGTTAATAGTAGTCATGATGAACATGATGATGGTAGAGGCGATGATGATATGCTTACTTTCTGCTCAGAAATTTCAGGCTCTTCCCATTCATTTTAGATGAATACCACCTGGATCAAACTTACCTCTACTATTTTCCCACTGCTTTGCCACATATCACTGCTAATACCCTGTGTCTAAGTGTGTCAGATCATGGGGCTATTTCCCTCCTCCAGTTTGTCATATTTTTATTCTCAGGATTCTATTCATCTCAGTCCCATCATGTACTGTAAGAAAAACAGTTCATATAAATACTTCAGTGATATTCAGAGTGCTCTAATGCTGATTATTTCTTAAAGAAATAACTATAGACTCTTAGGAACTTTTGTGGTTAATAATTTTAAATATACATAGTTTTTGAGAACTATTTGAAACTTATAGGTCATTAAAGAGATGAAAGTGCTTTTGGAATAAAGAGTATTTTATTGAAGTTAATTATATATGTTTTATTTTATTAAGCATGGTGCCTTGGACATAGTAGCCAAATATTTGAACATCTGACATCTTTTTTAAATGTTTGCCAAATATTATTATGTCTTAGTATAATGCTTTGCCTTTAATATAGTCAAAGGCTTTCAGCTTCACCAACATTTTATGTTTTTTAGTAAAGTACAAAATCAAAATGTCTTAGTATGTAAATAACTATATTATTAATCTTTCTGCCTTCAGATTATCGACATAATGGTCGAGATCTTCAAAGCTCAACGTTATCAGTGCCAGAACAAGTAATGTCATCAAACCATTGTTCACCATCAGGTTCTCCCCACCGCGTAGATGTTATAGGAAGGACTAGATCATGGTCACCCAGTGTTCCTCCTCCACAAAGGTAAGCTAGCATTCACATTTTATTCATAGGATACTATTACAAGCCTGTTTATTATAAAATACCATTAACAACCTCTAAAAATAATAAATTCTTATGGAAAAATTACTTCAGGAAAAATAAAAATGCTATTAGATTACCTATATAATGAGAGTAATATAAAATATAATCTACTTTATGACTTTGGATGACCTATATACATATTATTTTATTATAAGAGTTCAAAATTATAAACAGGATCTAGCTTTAGATCACATCTTATTCTTGAGTAGATCTAGTTATAACTAATTACTATAATCATAAATGATAGAGATCTTGATAATTTAAGAAATAAGAAAAATATACATATGATGGTATTTTAAAATTAGGAACAATATGCAAATAATTAAAAGGAATGCACAGGTAGTGGGAAGAATGGCTTAGAAAGTCTGTAGCTCCAGGTCTTATGCCTAGTGGAAAACTCCGCTCTATCCAGTTAAGTATGAAAAAGCTTCATGGAGTAAGAGCCATGGAAATAATATGCTTGCTAGTAAGAAATAGGTGCATAATTCATAATTTATATACTTGGAATGTTTAAGAAATTTGAACACTTAGAATGATAGCCTCATAACTCCTACTATTAATGAAATAATTGAGTTAGCTTTGTACTTGAAATTTTTAATTACAATCTTAATTTTATGCGTGGTATTGGACCATCTAAGAGAACTTGAGATTTATTGTATTTGTAAATTTAATTTATAAGGGTATTATGTACTTAAAAAGTATTTACCTAATTTAGACACTAAAAAAATTAAAAAGGAAATATAAAATATTTAAAGTTTATAAACATGGTTTAAAATTATTGAAGATGTTGACTTAACTAAGTTTGTTAATGGGAATAAAATTATTGAAGTTTCTGAGAAATAATTTCATGAATGTGGTAGACCTATCAATAGAGTAATAAGATTAGTGGCTTACATAAAAAGTTTATTTCTATCATGAATAAGAAGTAGACATCCAAGCCAAGAATGGTAGCTTAAAAAAATCATCAATGATCAATTATAAAGACTTCAGTCTAGAGATTAAAAAACAAACTTTCATTGCCCCTAAAAATAGGATCTACCAATGTATCATCTATGAGCAAAATATTGAACTTACTTTTCCCACACAAATCTATTCCCCTGGCTGTTTTTTTAAAAATCATTGAGTATTACTACTAGAGACTTGAGACCTGAGATATCTATTACTACTGGAGACCTGAGACCTGAGACATCTATCCTCATTGATATTATTTTATGTCATATCTGTTCTAGAACTAACCTCCTCACTTCACTGTTAACCTCCAATGGATGTTTATATCATTAGCCAGAGGTACAATTAATTAAAACAAAACAAAAATTTGGACTTAACATTATAGTAATTTTTATCTTTTTTCTACTATCTTTATTAATAAAATTTACTTATTTTATTAGTATAGCATATGATTGTGGTTTTAAGGTATTTAATGTATCTTGCTATTTCAGTCGTAACGTGGAACAGGGACTACGAGGGACACGCTCCACTGCTGGACATTATAATACAATTAGCCGGATGGATAGGCATCGTGTTATGGATGACCGTTACTCTCCAGATAGAGACAGGTGAATATAATCAAATACTATTATACCTTATTATTATCGCTGCCTTCAGAAAAAAGGTGTTACCATAAAATGTTTTCATCCTTAACTTGGGTATTATCTTAATTTCTAAAACACTGTGTTTCCTTTACAATGCCTACATTTATTCTTATGACCACCACATAATTTAATAAAAATAATAATAAAAATGTAATTTTGATCATTTGTTAAATCAAACCAGTAAGTTAGTAAATTTCCCCATGAGGTCAAATGATAGACATAATGAAAATAAAGTGTTTTATTATTTTTACCTTACAATTATTATATATAAAAATACTTTCATGAGAGCATAGATTTTAATTTGTTACATTCATCAGGAAATCAATGTGACTTTAATAGCATTGACTTAAGTTGGTTTGTTTAGAAAGCAAACACAAAGACTGATTCATGAAGAGGTTTTTCCTCATGGCTTTCAGTAAACTTATAAGCATCTTAAGGAATAACTGTCTCAAGATTAAGACTTGGAAGGATTTTTATTAGGTATGTGAATTAATACTTTTGTATTACAATGTTGATTGCTGTATTTGGAAGAATTCTCTGAATTTGCTATAGTAAATGTGACATACTTGGAAGTACATGGTATGCTTCAATACATATGTTAATTATGACTAATTTTGTAAATTAAGCAAATTAGCTCTTTAATTCACAGTTTGATCATATATAAAATGAAAAATGCTATGGTATTTCTTCCAGACTATCACATGGATTTGAGATAAGGAAAGAAAAAATAATATACCATTCAAAGAACATTTTGATAAATAACAAGGCAACTCAGAAGTCCCTTTGCATGCACCCTAAACTAATTTTAGTAGAAATAAATGGAGGCTTGTAAATCAACTGATATAAGAAATTGCTGTCAATATCCATAAATTTCATTGTCTAAATGTAGGATTATACTCAATTCATGCTTATAATTTCATTGTCTCTTAGCACACTTTTTTTGAAGGAAAAGATATGGAATATCTTAGTTTTTAATAATGTCAAACCAGTCTTGGCTACTGAGTCTGAAATCTAGAAAGAAATTAGAAAGTTATCAAATTAATATCTTTATCAGCATTAAATGAAAATTAATGTATATTACTAATTTTTAATTTGCTTGACTTTTCCATAGTTATTTATGTCTTTAGGAGTAATGATAGGTATGCTACCTATAGAGATATATGCTTATTAAAAACAATAATAGTGGATGAAAGATAACTGTCTCAAGATTAAGACTTGGAAGGATTTTTATTAGGTGTGTGAATTAATACTTTTGTTACCTAATAGAATTTTAATGAGTTTGATCATTTCTGGAAACTATTTACATAACGATTCACAAACTCCTTCTTTAGTGAAAGTCTAAAGAAATGATGAGACAGAAAAGTCTGACATGACTTTAAATCCTTCAAGTTTATGTTGTTTTTCTTTTAATGAAAATGGGACTTGATATTCTCTCTGAAGAAAATATTGTCTAAATCTTTCAAAGAAGAGTGGAATAAAATTAGCCTCTAGAGTTATACATGAACACAAAAAGTATCATTATCATGTAGACACATAATGAAAAAACATTGACTAAGACTTTTGTTTACCTTATAACTTATGAGTCTTCTTGTTTTGCAAACATTTTTAAGTAATTCAGAGTTTTGGGGAAATTGACCTATGTGGTTTTATTACTTTCTTAGGCTACCATATATCACCAGA
Organism: Noctilio leporinus; assembly: GCA_004026585.1. NCBI lineage: Eukaryota > Metazoa > Chordata > Mammalia > Chiroptera > Noctilionidae > Noctilio > Noctilio leporinus. Next base: position 328,557 of record PVIW01000406.1, on the reverse strand, counting down.
TCATAATTACTGTTAATTCTGAGCTGTTTAAATCTTTTTTGAAATAAGTAAAATAGAAATTCATTTAAATAGGACTATACAACCATTTCTAATTTCTAATATTATTTTTGAGTTATCTGTGCAATCATTCATTAACATGAGGAATCAAAAATAAAAATGTACAGTATTCATGTAGTCTATCTCAATATTAAACAATGGGTTCTTAATTTGTTTATCTTAATATTCTAGAATATTATTAAATAGAATGCATGTGAAGGCAATGTAATTTTTATGTATTATTTAATTTCTAAGAATACTCTAGAACTCTTACAGTGAATTTTCATGAACAGCATTTTATAGAGTCAAATCAATCATATTTTTGATTAAACAGTCTAAAAGAAAATTTTCAGCATGGTAACTGTGGGAGGGGGTATAAAGGGGATAAATGTTAAAGGAAAAAATACAATATTTAAAACCAGTTAAAAAAGTCTAAAATAAAAAAATTTTGGAAAAGTAAGTAAATTAAGGTATTTTGCATGGTGCATTAACCTTTCTTGTCAGTAAGAATTGATGCCCTAGACTACAACAATATTTTATTGAATACTTTTTCGTAAAATTTGGAACCAAATGGCACTGGGTTTGGAATTAGGGTTTTTACTTCTTGCTAACTGTGTACCTTTGGGAAAATTACCCTTTTTGACATTTGACTTTCTGATCTATATAATTGCAGTATTAGTACCAACTCTATAAGGTTTTGGGCACATTGAATTAGACAGGGCCTTCAATTTTATAGTATATACTCAGAAAATGTGCCTTATTTTTAATATTCAAAAGGATCTTTTGTCTTACAAATAATTCACATTTTATGTGCTTATCAGTTAAGCAGGAAAAAAAAAGAAATGGGTCAATTCAGATTATTTTTAAGCAGTATAGAGAATGTAGGACATGAGTTGGACCCTGAAAAATGAGCTTGTTTATTCAGTCAATAACAATGTAAAGATACAGAGGCAGAACACATATATACATTAGAAAGACTCAGTATGCAGGATGGAAGACTTGGGAACATGTTGAAAAGTTTGCATGAAGATAATGGCTTTTATATTGGCCATACTGCATGAGAAGTGATGTTCACTGACATTAATTTATAGTACCTGGTTAAACATGAGTGGTATTAGAAGGAGATAGTATTCATATCTTTTCTTATAGGTAACATAAAAAATCATATATAAACGTTTGATTGGATTTTTATTTCTCTATACATCTCATTCTTTTATTGTTAGTCAAAATCCTATTTTGTTTTGAAAATAGGTTCTTTATGAGTAATTTAGAAACTTGGGTGCCAGGGGTATTAGCTAAAATGATGAATTGCGAAGGGCATCTTTCATCTTCCTATTACTTTTTGTATCATTGTTTCTCTAGAAAACTGTGATAACTGCTACAATTAGGAACATAATTTTCCTGGGGCAAACTATATGACTTTAGTATTAGAAATCATTTCAAGAGCTTATTTGTTTACATGACCTAATTTACTGTTAGAATAAGTAATATTACCTGGAGTGCCAGGTAATATTCCTCTAACATGTTGGAGATAACTTGCAGTAAGAATTATTATCTTTATTTCAGAGGCCAGAAGTTTTAGGTGCGTGGAGTTAAACAAAAACTTTCATGGCCAATGTATTTTCTGAAAGAAATGTTTTATTAAGCCAAGTGCTAGCCAGAAAGGGACCAGATCCTACAGTCTGAAGTCTAAATTACCAATAGCAGGGCTCAGCTGCCCTGGAGTTGATGGGTGGTTTTCTGTTTCAGGGAAGAAAGTAAGTTCTTTCAAAGAACATGTAAAGGGCTACAGATAAGAGGGTAAAAAGAAGTGAATTAGGGACAGTCCTAGGATAGGTACACAGTCTTTAAGGAAGTGATATTTACTATTAAGGTTGCTATTGATTAGTTGTGGGAAGCAGTCCTGAAAGTTCACACATAAGCAGGATGTTGTGATATCTGGTAGTCACTACAGAAGTTGATTCAAAGCTCCATGCATGTAAGTAATCTCTTAGTAAGCCCACAGCTATTAATGGGTTAACTACTTTCATATCTTTCCCTGACCAGGTGGCTTAAGTTGGCAGAGCCTTGTCCAGTAGACCACAAAGTTGTGGATTCACTTCTCAATCAGGGCGCATGCCTAGGTTGTGGGCTCCTTCCCCAGCTGGGGCGAGTATGGGAGGCAACTGGTGGATGTTTCTCTGCCTCTCTCTCTCCCCATTCCTCTCTTTCTAAAATCAACAGACATATCCTCAGGTGAGGATTGAAAAAAAAACTATAAAACCTCTTGTCTCTTTCTGTTACTCCCCACCCCGCCCATTGTAGGTAATTTAACGTAGGCCATCTCAAAATTTTTTTGGTCAACACTTTTAGCATAATAAGAAAACATATAATTAACACTACCAGAAAATAGTTTATAAACTTTCTTCTGTGGATTCAATTAATGCATTTATATTTTAAAAAGAAAACTGCCCTACTAAATGGACCTCTGAAATACCTGACACACTTAAGCCATTTATCTATTCTTTATTAGGCAACCAGCTAGCTGAAAGCCTTAAACCTGGAACTAATTATAGTCTTTTTGACCCTTTCAGTTATCAAGTATGAGGTGAAACACATCTCTCAAAGTTTGAAAATATAAAGTAAATGAAAAGACAATTCACAAAAATAATGCAACATTTTATTTACTACATTTTAGGAATATATTTTAACAAAGCTAAATCACACTGAGTATATTTTAGGAACTATAGAATAGTAAAACATTAACAATATTAAGGACAGAGCAGAAAGTTTAAAAATATTTTTTAAAATTAAATTAATTTTTTTATCAGAGCAGAAAGTTATAGAGATTGTTTGAAACTTAGCTTTCAAAAGCTATTAGTTACGTAAGGGTATTATATTTGTCTTCTCATTTTGCAGTCTTTTTTTGTGTGCCTTGTGGTTTCTAAAAGAAAATATTTGTGCTAATGTATTATAATGGAAGGATAATTCATTATAAATATGAGTTTGTACTATCTTTAAAGATTTTATTACTTAATAAAAATCAAAGTGTGTCCAGAAATTCGATCAGTGATCTAGTTCAATTCTTTAGATAGTGATATTTTTTGTAATAATTTTACAATGTGTAACTTCATTTGTTTTTAAAAATGTAATTTTTAATTTTATGTTTTTTTTCTCTTACAATAAACTGCTATGCTCAATTTTTAAATAAAAGAATAGATTGGATTAAAATTTTAATACATCTTACCTTATTTGTTTAATTCATTCTGTATATTCAAGACAATATTTATTGTAAAAACAAGTAGTCTTCTACTCAAAAAGAATGGAAACTACTGCTGTAGGCCCCTCTTTTCACAAAGGTAGCAACCAGGTGTCTAAATGTCTTGCCCTAGCCTGACAGTTAGCATGTGTTTTCTGAGGAATCTACGTGACACTCAGCCATGTAGACAGCCGGAGCAGCTGGAAATGTGCTGTGAAGCCCAAGGAAAGCCAAGGCCAAAGCAAAGTGAGAGTTTACCCTATAAAAACAAATACTATTATACAATAAGAATGTATTGGAATGTAAAGAAGGTTGAGGATTAAATCTTGGGAAACCACTGAGTGGAAGGAATAGAGAAAAAAGGAATCCAATAAATGAGATGGATAAAGAAGCAGTTATACAGGGGAGACCAAGTCATATGATACATGTTAAGTTCCTGAATTTTAGATTAAGGAAATTTTGAGTTTGAAACCAAGTCCTGCTGCTTACTGTATGGCTAGGGTCAAGCACTCATGGCCTCATTGGCTCTGCCTGTGGGGATTCCAGAACCTACTTCAAAGAGTTGTTATGTGAAGTCAGTGAGATAAAGTAGACAAAGTTTCAATGGTGTTAACTGGCACATAGTTAAGTGTTGAATAAATACTATTTTTATAGTCTGAAGAAAAGGAGTGTTTTAGAAACCAAGAGAGAAGATTGTGAAGAAATAGAGGTTGAAAATCAATGTCTATCTAATTCCGCATTCACACGTGGTATGATGATCAAGAAGAGATTAAAGGATTTTTTTTTTTTTTTAGGATTTCACAGAAAATATTTACAGGATAGTGTCAAGAGAATTGTAGAGACAGAAATCAAGGAAAGTCAGATACAATGGCTCGAGAAGAAGGCAGGTTTAGTTAAGGTTTTAGTTTTAGGATTATGTGCACTTGAGAGATGATAGGCAATAATGAATGAAGCAAGGTCATGTGGGAAGTAGAATTACAAGTAGAGGAATTTCTTACTTTGGTGAAGAAAAAAAGGACATATAGTTACTCTACATTTAGAGAGAATAGAAGTTGAGAGAGTTCAAGGTTGGTTTCCATTTTTTTTATGGATCTGCCAGAATTAAATGTTTTAGCAATAAAGATTTTAGGAAAACTGAAAAATTTAAATCAGTGCTATGGAAAGAAGAGGCATGAAAGGCCAGCGTGCTGCTTTGATGGCCATGGCGGTCATGAGGCATGAATTGCAGCAAAGCCAATAGCATGTGGTAAATGTAATAAAAAGAATGAGTAGAAAAATGGATGGTATCCAATAAATTTAATAAATAAAATTAATAATCAAATAACTTGGATCATTTTGTTCTTTACTAAATGGAATTTATAAAAACCCTCTCATTATTTTAAATTATTAATGATGGAAGAAGAAATAATTACCATATAAATAAATCTCCTTCGTATGAGAAGTATTAGAAATTGCCTCTCATTATTTTTCTTCTTAAACTCTTGGGTTTTTTTTCTCTCTTCTCATCTTTCCTCCTAAAAATTGGAAAACATCTATATTGTATAATGTTGTATAGGTTGTATTGAAAATGTTTGAGTAATTATTGATAAGATTTTATTTTGGAATGTAATTTGTGTAAATCTCAGCTTGTTATATTATGTTTTATTTTAGAATACTTAGAATAGTTAAACTTTTATCACTGACATACAATAATGGCTATTGGGTGGAAGGAGCAAGCTTTCCAGGATCAATTTTCATTTGCTTTGCTTACTATCTATTTCTCTTTTTTATTCTCACTTTTAAAAATTAAACTATACTTTTCATTTCTTTCCCAAATCTCATTTATATTTTTGTTTCTGCCATGCTTGCAGTCATTTTCTTACTCTACCTCGCTCCAGATACAGTCAGACCATTGAACGTCATCACAGGGACGGCAGGTATATTTTTCTTACAATTGAGTCTGTTCATAAGATTGCATGTGCCTATCTAACATATGTGGTATAATTTAATTCTATTTCTGTTTCATACATATATATGCACATATTATTATTATGAAATATAGATATATTATCCTTTTAAAGCAGTAGAAAATAAAGCATATATAAACTAATTATAGTATGATGTCAAAAAATACAGCTTCCTTTTAATGAGCTAGAATTACCTCTTTGATGATCTAAAAGTTTAGTTCTCCAGGAATTACAATTAACCTTTAATTGCCTAGAAGGATAGAATGACAGTTTAATCACATTGACTGCCCACTTTCCTCAGCAGAGTTAATAATTAGGTATTTAGACAACACTGGTTGATTTGTACATATCTTAACAACCTGCTTCCCTGCCTTCCTCCACAGTTGAGGAGTCAGTCCTCAAAGTGCTTAGATTGAACCGATTAGTTCATGGTTACCTTGTCAAGGGTGGCTGAAATCTACTCCTTGCTCATTGTTGTGGATGATTTTGGGTCCATGGAGAATACTTGGTCTGTGGGAAAATTTTTGTTCATTTCTCATCTACTACCATTCCTCTCATATTGAAGGGAAAATGAAAAAGTTTAAAATAGTCACTGGGTAAAAAATGATGGGAACTGGTTACATATAAGTGAAAAGGTTAGTAAAGATAGTGACATTGCAAACGTTGGGAACCATGAATTTGCAATGTGCCAACCTATATGAATGTGTGCTTTGCTTAAGCACTACCCAGTTGTGTAGATGTAGAGAAATCAGATTACATCATCATTGAATCAGTTTTAAGGTTCTGATGGGTATTTGGAAGATTTGGGTTAGAAGGGAATCTGAAGGTTGGTGTGGGAGTAGTTTAGATGATCATCATAATCTTGGATGGGTAATGAAGGTAGAGAGGGCAGTTACACCTATATTGGCAGGCATTGGTGGGCCAAGGAATGAACAGTATCAAATGAAGATCAGTGAAGTGGGAAGGAGCTTCTGAGATACTTGAAAGAATTAATGGCTGTAATCCAAGTCTGAAATGCTAGAATTTAGTATTTCTGAATTTGAATAGTTTTCGTTAGATTCTAAGATCCATAGTATTTCCCCAGAAGGGTTGACACAGGAAAAACATAATGATCACTGAGGTTTGAATATCTTGTGTTTATTGAACAGTTAGGTGCATGTACATTGAAATCTCCCAGTATTACCATAGGAATTAGTATAAAGAATTATAAATGACTAAGGAATAGTTATTGGGAGTTGGATAGATATTAGCAATGTGAATTAATAGGGGATGTGACAGCTAAGTGGCATGCTTAATTGAAATAAGGACATGTGTATTGCTCTGGGAGGGTAAGGGCTTATGTGTCTTTAGAATCACCTTCTCCATCTCCTGGATTCAATGGGCTGTGAAGTGTGAAAGAAATATGGCCCTTTCTCTTTACCTGATAACTAAGAATTACAAAGATAATATATTTGAACAAAAGTGATTTACCTCCAATATCCTGAGTTTATTAAGAGTTGTTTTGGGGATAAACTGGGAATTATTTTGGTGCTAGAACTAAGTAAGGGTCTGGGAAGGGAGTGACCTAGACCTAGTGTAGTGCTGAGGGTGCCATGAGTTTGAAGAGAGGCAGCAAATGGTCTCATCTCAAGGTATTTGGGACCATGACTTGGGCCCTGATTGGTGAAGGGATTCTGACAAAGCTAGTGGAGTCATAAAATGATGAGGTTCCTGCATGGAATGTAGATGTTTTCCTGCAGGTGCCCGCTGTGAGAAGTATTACTGAGAGCCCTTAATAAATGTGATCAGATTCAAGTAGCACATTTCATGCACTACCCTCCATTTTGCCTTACTCCTTTGCATTTTTATTACTCTTCCTTTTCTCCTACAACTGTGTTCTTTTCCATCACAGCTCATATTCTATTTGTGTTTCTGATTGTAACCTCTCTTAATAGCTCTGGCATTTTCCTCCATGAATTTTTTATTTTTCTCTTGCATTTTAATCTCTCACTTTAATGATTTTTTTTCTTCTCAACTTGCTGTTGAAGTCTTTTTAAATATACCTTCTTTCTCTTTTGCCGTATCTCTAAGCTACCTTGAGAATTCCTCCCCCTCTCATTCAATGTTTCATGGATATGTATTTTTACATATTCATCCTTCACTTCATCAGTTCCTAAGCTTTAACCCTCCATAGTTTGACCTGTGCCCAGCACTTTGTTATTTCATGATTATTAGTTACCATATATATATATATTTTATAATTTTCCCTGTTGCCTCATTGTACCTGTCATTATTAGTCACTTCTTTTTTCTTCTCTAATAAAGTGCTGTTCTGATGCTCATTCTAGTTCTTGTCTCCATAACTTCTCTGTTTTCTGTGTCCTCAACTTTGTGGTCATATGTTACCTCCTACCCTATCATTGCTGAACTTTGACCAAATCTTCTAACTCCTAATATAGTGCCTGGCACATAATATGAACAGAATAAATAGCATTGAATGAATGAATCAATCAATGAATAATGAAATGTTAGTACTATAAAGTTACTTCTCAAACTATCTGATTTTTCTAATTGACATTTAAGAGACTGTCGTTCCCTCTCAAGAATTCTATTTCTGATCATAGATCATTTTATTTTGGAGGCTGAGAATTTCAGTTTTTTTCCCTTTGGTATATTCATTTTTACAGTTAAAATAGAATAAATGATGATTTGTCAAACAATGTTTGTCAAACATTTTTTCTATCAAAGAAGTTAATTGACTTTAGAATCAAGAAAGCTCAATTCAAATTCTAGCTCAGACAATATCTAATTGTGTAACTTTGTCCAAGTTTCTGTGAGCCTTAGTTTGCTTATTTCTAAAATGAAAGAGTGGTTTATATGACTTCTGAGAGTCCTTCTAACCCTAACATTCTCTTTATGTAATTCTATATATTCTATAGTGTGTATATTCTAAAATTGTACATTATATATTCTGTACATTGTGATGTACAATATTTTTATCCATTCCTTATTGATTCCTATACCTCTTATTACAAGTCAGCCTTTTTCTGCTCTAATTCATCCTGTATATTACAGCCTAATTAACCTTCTTAATTCATTTCCTAAAAAGTAATTAAATGCATTTAATTTTCACTTAGTTAAATGAAATGTCTAAACCTGTTAACTAGACATTTCAGCTCTCCGTTAAATGACTTTGAACTTACTTTCTAACATTTTACCATATTCTATTTTCTGTTATTTCTAGCTTTTCCATTTGACTTTTTTTTTCCAATCAGATTTATTAAAAACAAAAATTCTACATACAAAGTGATCTAAACCTGCTGCTTTAAAATAAAACCCTTTTTACTAATATTTTGATGAGTCTATAGGGTCGAAAAGCAGCTAACTGTAAAATTAAGAAAAATACCCAATGCACATTAAATGAATGGCCTAAACTCAAACTGTAACAGCTCTTTAAGATCAAATCCCCATGTAAGGCTGCTGAGAACTGATAGGAGACATTAAGAAGCCATTTTGTGCACTGCTACTGTGATGCTATTGCGTTTCTGTTAATATCTCAAAGATCTTATTCTAGACACCCCATAGCAATGTCAGGGGGATCAGGGGTTAGCTTAGTTGCTTGCTGGGCTAGAACAGGTATTGTGCTACCATCCACAGCAGCCCAGATTAAATCCCTGTGAGACTGAGTTCCTGTGCCCAGGACGCAGAGCTGCAACAATGAACAGATTTTTCATTGTGTTCTCCAAGTGCTGCCCTAAAATGCCTTCTACCTCGCCCACTGTCTACCGTGGCCCAGGACCCTCCAGCACATTGCAGATCTCCACCTCAGGCCTCCCATTGGACTCTTTCTTATGGTCTCCATCTACCTCCTTCAATTTCTCCAGCTTTTCATGTGCGGTGTCCATCTTTTACTCTAGTCTTTAACATCAGTCATACTTATTTTAAATTCCCTATCTGATAGTTACAACATTTGTGTTATCTCTGAGTCTGATTCTGTTGATTGCTTTGACTCTTGCTAGTGGACCTCATTTTCCTTGCTTTCTGGTGTTTCTAGTTGTTTTTTTAAAGATTTTACTCATTAATTTTAGAGAGAGGGTAAGGAAGGGAGGAAGAAAGGGAGAGCAACATCAATGTATGGTTGCCTTTCACCTGCCTCCAGCTATAGACCCAGCTGGAGACCTGGCTTGCAACCTGGTTATATGCCCTGGCTGGAAATCGAACCAGCAACCTATGGGTTTACAGGCCGGCACCTATCCATTGAGCCACCCCAGCCAGGGCCATCTAATAATTTTTTATGACTATAGGGCATCATGTAATCAGTAGTGACTAAGATAGTACCTATGTCTGAAAATGTGCACACCTCTTGTTCTGTTAGACTATGTATGTTTGGGGGGTATTAATTGGTTCTCAAACTGCTGCATCTATGTATAGTGTGTGTCTGACTTGAACTGAAAGGAAGTGATAGCTAAGGGTAGCTGGCAGCAGTGTATAATGAGGAATTTGCACTACACCCAATCCACTCACAATGTAAGTAAGCTAGCAGAGTAAAAGGAAGGCTAATGAATTGTTCAAAGTTGATCCGCGAAACTGTGGAGCATAATACTCAGATATTCTAGTATGAGGACCATGCCTCATCACATTTATTCATATAAAGAATAACAATGCCAAATTCAGTCCTTTGATATACATCTTTAAAATGTTTTTTTTTTATATTATGGAATTTTGGAGGACGTAGGAAGGGAAAACATAGAGCCAATACTGTGGTGGAATAATTTGATTTTCTTACAATTGACAGGTGTTATTAAACATTAACATCCACTGATGGAAACTATTTAGTAAAATAAAAATTTTATAGGTAGAAGGTGGTAATTATATTTTCTCTCAGGATTTTGAAAATATTTATTTTAAAGATACATTAATTTACTGCATGTTAATTGTTGCTGGGTAAATAATCCTACATATTTGTAGTTTTATTTCATTTGGGGGGTAACAATTAAATTAAAATTATAAATATTTAATAAGATACTCAAAATATTTTCAAGATATTTACATCTTTCCTGCTTTTTTGTGTGCATATTTAGTAATATAATGTATCTTTATTGTTCATTCTTGTATTTGTCCCTAATTTTCTTAAGGAAATTGGGATATTTAATCTTTTTTTCTTGCTGTTTCCAATAATGACTATTTTTTAAAACTCTCTAGATATGAGACACTTTACTTCTCTTTTTGATAATTATTTAGGCTTATAGGTAATAGTAATATCTTTTTCTACATTAAAGTTGTTTTGCTTTCTCTTATCAATGTATATTTTATTACTGTTTTCACATTTTGGAATATTATTAACTTGGCTGGCTCTAAATATTGCTGTAATTTTTTAATAAGCCTATTTACTTTTTAACAAGTACACAGAATTTACATTTAACCTAACAGAAATGTTCTGTGGAGAAATGCTATCATTCCCAAAAATAAATTAATGTCTTCCACCAAAATAATAAAATACTTTTATTTTTGCCCAATACTATTTTTTACCATGATTTTCATGGTGAATATGTTGCAATTCTTTTAACTTTGGAAGCAATGCTAAACTAATATGAACTAGTTTTTAAAAAGTGAGACTTACAACTATCATATGATGATGAATATGAAAATTATGTAGTTCATTCATATAATTTAAATGATTTGTTATGCAAATATATTAATTACTCTAAAATGTCTCATTTAAACCTTTTATGAATTTATTTCTTTTATTATGCAACTGATGTTCAAAAAAATCTCTAGACATTCGATATATTATGATGCGTTTGGTGTTAATCAGCTTACTATATACAATGTGGACATAGGGAAGGAATTTCTTAATTTATTCCTAAGAGCATACTTCTTGTCCTCTAGAGATACATTCATTTTGAAAGATTTCAGCTTTATAAAGAAATAATTTATTTATAAAAAGAAAAAATAGTAACTAATTCCTAAGCATATTTACATTTTACAGTTTTATTTTTTTCAGGAGAACCAATTAGATTTACCTATGACATTACATACAATATAAACATGAAATAAGTCTGATTTAGCATAGATTATAGGATGATTTACATTCAATGACTACTTTCATTCATATATCTGATTATTACTTTGAAACTTTGCATTTTGCTGGTTGTTTTTAATTTTGGGGAGTATATTATTCTTCTGTCCTAGCTAGAGAGAGATTCTACATCGAGCTTATGTTGATTTGAAGTTGTATCCTTGTGATGGATGATATAAGTGGTTATAGAAAAGAATGTCCACTGGCCTTTTTTCCTGTTATATTGCATAACTTCCTTGTATGTTAATTTAGAATAGGTTAAATGCTGAAATAGGTAGGAAGCTGTGCCATATACATGGAAACAAAAATCTTGCAAGAACAACCATATTTAGAGGAAAAGTGACTCAAAATGGACAACTTCACTTGATAGTTTATCAAATTATTTTCTCTTTAGAAATCCCCGTCTCAAAATCATATGCTATTATAGGTTTTTAAAGCTAGTGTGACAAATACTGTCTCCTGTTACATTATTATCAGTCAGTATAAATGAGCTGTGTTGGCAGAGGGGCTGTTCAGCGTATCCTTCCCAAATGCTTGTAGTTTGGAATAGTGGCCACTAACTGTGGGAGAGCAGTGATTTATCCAGTAAATTACACATATAAAAAGTAAACGGTTTTAACATATATTATTACAAAATATAAACAATTTGCTAAAAAGATAGAATGATGATATTTTGAAAGACAACCAAATTATTTACCTAAGAGAAATTGAAATATATAGTTGAGTGATTCCTAACCTTTTAAATGGCTTGCGCATTGGCAGCCTTGTAAAACATATGACCTCCTACTTTTATTAATGTTTTAAAATGCATAAATGAAATACTCAAGTAAATAAGTAGTGTTGCAAAGGAAATTCCAGGTTAGGAATACCAAATAGACACATCAATATTTTAGGCATTAGAAATGGTTAGTAATTATTCCCCAAATCTCAGTTGCCACTACTCAAATTGTTTATGTTATTGTAAAATTAAAATTCATTAGGGCTTTAGGTGCAGACTGTCAAGTTTTATATTTTAACCCCTTGAAAAGCCTGCGACAGGACTGGGCATTATATGTGAGACTTAGGCTTTGTTAGCCACTTTTAGTCATCACAGCAGTCACCTTAGTCCTTATCTCATAAGACCTGTGCTTACCTGTTTGTGGGGGCAGGACCTATCCTGACCTTCAAGTGTGGGATCAAAATTGAAAATATGATAGTTTGCCATTCCTGTTAACTGTGGTGGAACATTTCAGGAAATTTCTGCCTCCTTCCCTGTATTTTTTTATGTTTTACTTAATAAAAAAATTTTTTGTATGCCATACACTGTGAAAGTCATGTAATTTATAACATGTAGAGACAATGTAAGTAAAATTTAAAACTGACTGTAGTCTTGAAACAACTTTTTCACTGAAATATATATATTTTAAGGGATATTTCCTAAGGAGTGACCTGTTTGCACCTTTTAAAAAAATAATAATTAATTATTATTTTAAAGAACATAAAATATAGTAATACAATTTAAACAATTCTGTGGATTTCTCTCATAATTATATATTTCAATTATTAAAAATAATGTCAAAGAAGTGAAAGCATGTATCTTCATGTCTCATTTTCTACTTGGGAAAATCCCTTGATGGGATCAGAATAAATCAAGTTTTGTATAAATAAATGAAATAGCCTACATTTCTGTTTGGATAGTCATAGATATTCCTAGAGTTTTGTTACTACATGTTCTATAATAAGATAAGTCAATTATTAACTTAAGATAATAGGAAATCTGAAAATAATGTAAATATTGATACTCTCTAAAACTGGGTTTTATGGAATCTAAGATATACATCTCCTTTTAATTCTGGTTATCTGTTGTGATGAAGATATTCAAAGGTATGTACACTAAGAACATTAACAGATTATTGAGCATATTTATTTCTAAAGAGAAGTATTTTCTCTAAAATAGTTTTTTAAGAATAAAAATAGAATTATGAATTTTTAAAGAGATTTTATTTAATTTATTTATTTTAGAGAGAAGGGAAAAGAAGCAAAGTGAGGGAAATATAGGTCAGTTGCTTCACATGTCCCCCGTTGGGGACCTGGCCAGCCATCCAAGCATGTGTTCCAACCTAGAATCCAACCACTGACCTTTCAGTCCACAGACCAGTGCTCAATCCATTGAGCCACACCAGCCAGGGCAGAATTATGAGTTTTTAAACTATCAAGTTGCCTTTTCCCCTCTCTTTGACAAGTAATTGAATATTGTATATGCATTTAAAGTTAAACTCAGATTTTTGGCATATTCTAGATAACACTTTTATAAAACTAAAATTATCTAAGGTAATTATGTGATGGTACATGGACTTAAAATATTCAAACATTATTTGACATATATAAGTATTACCCTATGAATTTAAAGTGTAAGTTAATGATAAGATACATTGTAGAATAAATTTACTTTCTAATGTCATCAAATCTACTGGTTTGAAATTACATGCCATACAATTAATTGCATATGGGAAATTATGTTCTTTCTTTTATTACTTTTTAAAATTGTTTGCCTTTTTATTATCAAAAATAAGATTGAGAGAATGTATAAGTAAAGTGGACATCCTTGATATACTAGTCTTGCTTTACCATCCATAATACATAAGCATTTCCATTACTGTGGTTACAACTAGGTGGAGGTGATAGTTTGATTTAAAGTATACTTTGGATTGTGCATTACTTTGGAGTTTTTGAGTCAAAGCTAGTATTTTTAGGGTTCTCTTGCTGATAATGGGGCTTGTATTAGAAAACATTTATGGGCTGCCTGTTAGGTGTAAGAGCATTATGCTAAACTCCAGAGATGTAAAAAAAAATCAACAATGATGGATTACTTAAATTTCAGTGTACTTCTTTTAACAAGGATTAGGATTTGATATTGGTTTATTTCAAACAAAGCGATCACATTGTTTCAGAACCATTATTATTTCAATCAATTGATATCCATTCTGCATTGTATTGGTTAGCATCACCATTAAAGTGCACTGAGACAGAGGCATAGATTGGTTGATTAACTAGTTTTCTATACAGTGTTTTTTCTTGTGGACCATGTTTAAATATGGCTACAGACTGCAAAGTAGCTCTGTCTTATAACATTTTGAGTTTTCTGTTGGAATGTACCCATAAACTATGATTGTGTTGAAAGCTTTTTTATATCTTAGCATCGTAAACAGCCTTAGAGGCTTGAGAATGTGCTTATATGTATTTTTTTACCCTCTTGAAGATGTTAGGAAAATTCATTGAATTCTTTTAAAATAGAATGCTTTACATATTTCACGTGCTCCAAAGGGAATTCACTTTAGAAACCAAGCAGTTTGGTTTGTTGTTGATTGTAACCGAGCAACTCCTGTTATCTTCACTGAGAATTGCGATTAAAGGCAGATTTGGGTTCCTTAGAAAATCTTAAAGTTCAGTGAAAGTTTTCTAGAATATGCTGGGGAAGAGAATTTTTCATACATACTCAGTGACTTTGAGCAATTACCTTTTTCAAAATCAGTTTGCTGAATCATAAGCAAAGAGCAGAAGGGCACAGAAGGTCAACTGAGCTGCTTTTTGACTAACGTTTCAGGGATTGTGAAGCAGCAGATAGACAGCCATATCACAGATCCAGAGCAGCAGAACCACGGCCTCTCCCAGAGCGGACCACCACCCGCTCCAGATCCACTGAACGTCCTGACTCAAACCTCATGAGGTCGATGCCGTCATTAATGACTGGAAGATCTGCCCCTCCTTCACCTGCCTTATCGAGGTGAAAGACAAATCAGACTAACTTCCCCTTTGCCCCACCAACACACCATTTTATTTTCCCAACAGCTAAATGGTTTCTTCTGTCATTCTTGGCTGATCACTAATAACAGTCGATACTAACCTTTTCAGTGTAAGCACACTATTTATATTCAGCGGATATAATAGTGTGTAGCTACCATTGTAAAGTGTTTATGAACTGTCCTGACTGCATTTGTTTTGTGATTTCTCATTGATCAGGAGTCCTGGGTAAATCCCCACATAATGCACCTCATAACAAGCATGTTCTTCTCCTACAGAATGAGAAATTGTTTGTGTTCATTAGACATCACAGTTGGAATAATCATCATAACAGCACATAAAACTAAATTAGGCTTTTAGTTTTTATCAATACTTGATCATGTATTGACCATTGTTTTATTTAGCTAAATTTTGAATTATTCAGGGTTTTATTTTTAGTTTCATCAGATATTGTTTAATAAAGGGATATCTGCTATAAGCCTGAGTAAAAATCTCTCTGGATTAAGGGAGAGAGGTTAGAATTAAGAGTTTGAAATCTGGGAGAAAGAAATATAAAGCATTACCGTTTATCCTTTTGAGCTTCAGAATTCTCCGCTTGCTTTTGTGTGGATAGAATATGAATTTACATTAATAATTCCATGGATTTCTGTGCATGTATCTGTGTACATATGCATATTACACAAAAGTTTAAAACATCTCTGACTATTTAGATGATCATCCAAATATCCATACTGTGTCCTCCTTTCCTAACCTTTTAATCAGCAGCTAAACCTCTTTTAAAATTGCATTTATACAGCTGTCATATTGAAAGTCTTTAACTCATTCTATTGAAAGTGAATATTAATGGTGTATCTTGTAGGTCTCATCCTCGTACGGGGTCTGTCCAGACAAGCCCATCCAGTACTCCTGTGGCAGGACGAAGGGGCCGACAGCTTCCACAACTCCCACCGAAGGGAACACTGGAGAGAAGTAAGTTTTATTTCTAATTCTGCCCTCTAGGAAAGACACATGGAAGCTAAGGTGAATCAAGGTTTTTTACTACTTTTGTTAGCCTTTTTCCTTTGTTAACTGGATGCCTTAGCTGCATTTGCCAATAATTATTACATTTTGCATTTACGATGTATAATATTTGCAGGTAAAATAACCTCCTGTTACTGCTCTTGCGCATTTTACAAAATTGAATTAATACATTTTAAAAAGTCAACTTAATGCTTTTGTTTAATAAGCAGTTGGATGATATATATGTATATTTGTTTTTTTCTACAACTAAGTTTTATGTAATTGTTGATAGTTACATAAAGTTTATTAGTAACTAGCCAAATCAATTTTCACACATTGCAAAGGACTGGTTAGCTGATGCACAACAGTGGTGATCCTTCTCAAAACTGGAGTGCCAGAAAAAGGTAATCATGAATATGCCAAGAAAGATGCATGTTGTACTGATAATTTTCCTACTTTCAAATATTTGCATAAGAAGCATTATTTGCTCACACACAGATGAACATACCCTCTCAACACCTATTTATTCTTGGTTAGTTAACGGACCATTAAAAGCATGGGATAATGGAATACAAAAATTTTTATGGTTATGTTGGTAATGGTCCCTTTATATGGTAACTGGATGCCAAAAATAAATTAAGTCACTATTTAACTTTTCTTTAATAGTTGATACATTCTGTGCCTTTGGAAATTTCTGTTGTTTTTAACTCCTGTGCTTTGGTTTCCTTTTTTGTTTTGTTTTTATTTTGTTTTCCTAGACAATGAAGTCAAGGAGATAGAACCTTGTGAAGGTCTGTACATGAAGGAGTGTTTGTTCTGTGCTAACGGCCTTTTTGGGGGGGCTTCGTAAGCAAAAATAAACCCACTGCAATTGGTGTCCTTCTTTCATAGAGACTTTTATATTCAGTAAAGTTATTTTGTTTTGTGATTTCTAGTAAACTATTTGAGTTCTCTTTTACTTGGAAATTATGCCAAGGAGTTAAATGTCTTTGATTCCGTCAGGTAAGAACGCAGAGTTTAACTTCTTTTAAATGGCAAGATAAAACTTTCTCTTTTTAAACAATTTAATTTGCCTTTTAAGCAGAATTCTATGTTTTCTGCAAGATTTTAGCCAAAGATATCAATTGCAGTCTGTGTTTATGTCATTGAGGATGCACACCTAGTCTAGTTATAGTTATCACCATATATTTTGTTTTGTATTTATGGTGATCTTGTAATTGTTAGATTTGGCTTTCTAGAAAAGGAGGTGGTTGAATTAGATAGTGATTGTGGTTTGTACTTCTTCCATTATTTTTCATGTTGTAGCAAGATTGCTTACAGTATATCAAAGTTAGATACGTACAGATTTATTGTCATAATACATTATGACTCGAAAAAATACCAAGTCATGATATATGGTGTGTCATACATTTATTGGGACTATAAAATTCTCTGCTAATTATACAATTCAGAAATTAACTTTGTAACTTTAAAGAATTAACTGTTTTATTTATTAAACACTTTCTAGCACATAGACTAATGCCTGTCACATTATAGTCCCTCAATACATATTTGTTGAATACATGAAATATTTATTTAAAAACTGAAAAGCTACTTCAAATAGTGTATAAAGTGCCACAAAAATAATCTTGTCATTCTATAATATTTATATTCAAATTCATATTCTGTAACCCATTTGTAACGAATTTTCAACTGCATTGCATTTGGGCAGCAATACTTATATTGCCTTATATAACTTGAAACAAGTTTTGTGCTTGTTAGTTGTAGTTGACTGATTTATCAGCTTCTATTTTGTGATTTTTTTCTGTTTGCTATGTGCCATGATTTTAAACAACTCAATGCTATAGTGACTCATGGTCTATTATGTGACCTGATAAAAATATTTTAGCAACATTTCTATACATCTCAATTATTTGCATTAGAATGAGATATGTAATTTTGAAAGTACTTTTCATGAGGAAGGTTTTGTAGTATGTATGTAATTTTTTTATTCTAAGGTAGAATTTTGATGTTACTTAATGGCATATGAAGTCAGAAACATAGTTTTTATAATAGATTTTTGTAAATTCAGTTTTAATATCTTTTATAGCAATTGTCTCTTGAAGTATGAGTAGCTTACATTCTTTGTAATAATAAATACACCAGACAACTGACAGTTCTGATACTGAAAATCAGGATTGAAGAAGTTTTCAATGGGCTTCTCAACAAATATTTTATTTACTGTTTGTTTTCTGCCCTATAGAATCTGTTAAAAATCGCTTCTCGGCCTTTTGGCTGAGATCAAGTGTAGAATCTGTTAAAACCAGTTTTCCTTTAATGTTCCTAGTTGTGACTTTTCCATTTTTATAAGTAAGAGAGGAGAGCCAAAACCTCCCCTATCTTTTCCAGTTTGAAATAAAATATTTTTTTGATTTTATTTGTTTTGCTTAAAATTGTGAATGATTATAGTAGGGTTTTTATAAATGTTGATACGAAGACCAGTAGATACATGATTATGTAATTTTCTTTAGCTTTAAAGGAGATATATAATATTTCTTTAGAAGTCTTCAACTTGTAACTGAAGTTAAAGGTACATAACACATAGTCTAAATTGATTTATGTCTAGATTATCTCTAAAAAGTTGTCAGAAGTTGTAATTTAATTGCATTATTTTGGAATAAAAGTAATGACATGTTTATTTTTCTAATCCTGTTCAGCTAAAAAATGAGCAAGTCCTAATTTATTTCCTTTTTATTTTGGTTATATTTTGGTCTGTCAATTAAATTAAAACTTTATATGTATTGATTTTGATGTTGGTAAAATGCTAGTCATCCCTCTTTGAAAACAAGAGAGAATAGGAGCATTATAATGAAAGTATAACATACTAAACAATAGTAAGATATTATTAATATTTTCAAATTTTCCCTTAACTTTGATGTAGTTGCATTTTGCAATTTTAGTTTTATAAAAATGTACCAAGTTTAAAAAACAGTTTTTTGTATACTTGACATACTTTTCACATATTGCAAATATTTTAGGGGCCACAGTTTCTCTTTTACAAATGAAAGTTATTTTAAAAGATGACAATTGATCATTTATTATGGTATACTTCTTGATTCCAAAATATATCAGAAACTTGTTAAAAATAATGTTAGTCTTTTACTAATCACTCATATATCAAGAATAATTTACAGTGTTTTGTTTCACTTAAGAGTAATAAATACACATATCTTGTCTTTTTTTTTTTTTACTTTTACTGTGCAAATGCAGAAGTTAATGAAGAAACTGGGCATGTGGAAGAGCAGGGGGGAGAAAAGCAGGGTGAAGAGGTCAAGGCAGGTCTGTGTGCCTAAAATAACAATGTTTTAGAAGTGTGACTTAAATTTTGAATGTATAGCATACAAAAAAGAACATTAATTTTCAACACTAATTTTAAAATAAATGATCTAATTTTTAACGGAGCAATATTATGTAAGCTATTTAGATAATTGAATATTTAATTTACCCATTTGAACATTTTTGTAATGTTAAATCAAACTAAAATTATAGACAATGCTTCTGACCGTGATTGAAACTTATCTTTTACCCCAGCTTTACATTTTATTCACTTATTTATTCAAAAATGTTAAAATGCTGCATTTTATCATGTGCTACACTGAGTAAAAGTATATTTAAGGCCTAGCCTCCTTTTTCAGGAATTTTTAATTTGTAGGGGCAAATTGCAAGTAAATACAGAGCAGCATATAAATTCCAAACTTTGATTCTTAGTACGTTTAGAGACTGTCATCATTTTATGTATAAGTTTTATGTATAAGTTTTTTCCCTAAAATAAAAACAGCTATAGGTTCCTTTTCTCTGTTCCAACTCAGTATTGCTTTAATATTTATTGACCATCATAATTTTTTGCCTGAGTCCTTTTGCTAAATGGTTATGGTGACAACTTCATTTTGGTGTTTTAGGTCCTTATTATATATTTACATATCATATTTTTCTACTTGCTTTGTCAGAATGTTCCTGAAAGGATTTTAAAACCTAAAATATTATATAATCAGTATGTGTGTGTTTGTGTGTGTGTGTTATATATATATATATATATATGTATACTTTTTTTATCCAACTTTTACTACTTTAATTTGAAACCCAGAGTTAAATCCTGAGCTGTAATTTAAAAAAATTAAATTTCTTTGAAGACTGTAGTAATAACTTTAGATCTAATTTTATCATTTTTAACTCATCATTTTTATTTGTAAATAATTAAGTGCATTTTATGTTCCTTTTATACTGCCCTTTAACATTATGCGAAAGCAATGCCATTATGTAAGTTGTGCATGAGTTGTATTTTCATGGATCCGGTTTTTCCATGGCATATGCAGTTTAAAACAGAGAACCTCTTAAGCTGAAGTTGCTAATTAACGGTAACTATTTTTAATGTTATTCAGATGAGAAAACTCATCAGAGTACTTCTGATAATGAAAACAGAGGCAAGTTTAGAAGCATGTTTGTGGAAATGTATAACTTTCTCTGCTAAGAATTTCTAGCATTCTGACTACTAAAATGATACTCTTTCATTTTCCTGAAATGCTATAAGAATAACATTTGTATGAATAATGTAAAAATGAACTTTATTTTAATTTAGCTGTAAAGTTAATATTTTCATATTGCTCATTTCTAAATATTTTACATTAGTTCATCCCAACAGTGAAAGGCTTTTGCGTTGTTCATGAATTAGCTTCCACAATAAAGTCTTTTATTTTTTTAGGATATTGTAGTTTGGGGACTTCAGCAATAGTTAATACCACTTTGTAAAAAACTTTATTAAGATAAAGAAGCCCATTTGTTGAACCAGTTTGTTGCCTACACTTTATCTCAAATTTAAGTTAGTGAATTCCATCAATTCTTACATTAGCATAAAAATATAACTGTAATCTTTCTAACTTCATTAAATGATTCATTATTCCTCATTTTATTTTTATTTTTATTACTCTAGTATAGGGTAGGAAGGATATACTTTACTTTGTGTTCATTGGTGTGAGATGTCATGTTTAGTGCATGGCTTTGTTTTCCTAGTGTGTGATGTCACCTTTTGTGATGTGATTGATTTTTATTTGGGTTGTTAATGGCATTAATAATTAACCACTATTGTCTGTTTTCAATATTATAAAGACAATGAGGGAGAGACACCAAGCCCACCTAATAATGGGAAAAAAGGCAAGTGTAATACAAAGCTAATAGTGCCTTTCTACGTAAACACTTGATATTGATTTTTGTGATGTGTATTAATATCTTTCTTAAATTGACTGTGCAAAAATAGAAGTATTAGTCCTAACTTAAGTAATTCAATATTAAATGCTTTTTTTTATACTGTATTTCTGAATATGAAATTTGTCTTTAAAATACTTACCTTATCATTAGATTCTGGTAAAATCCTCTTGAAATTGATGGCATTAAATTTAGAAGTCGTACTTTGTTGGTCATGTAAAGGAACAAGATTCTGAGGAACATACTAATAGTCATGTTATCATGTATTTAGAAAAATATAACATTTTTTCAGCTCAGGAAGTTTTAAAAAATGAAACTAATTTTAAAATATCTTAAGGCAGAATTTTAAAGTAGATAAGGAAATTAACTTTATGAGTTCAACAATATTAAACAATATTTATAACAGTCATACATTTTTCATAGTTCTATATACATGAATTAATGTATTGTGTAGATGAGTAAAAAAGATGATTGATTTTAACATTTAGATTTGGTTTTCCTATAACTACTGATTTAATTCTGTAACCCACCACAACAAAGTTTTGTTAAAAAAGTAGGACTTCATATAGTTTGTAGTGATTAATAGTGAAATATAGCCACATACTGACTTAGAATATCAGCATTTAAAATTGTTACATCAAAAAAATCAACATTCTAAAATTTCTCTATATTATAATAGTTTGCTCTTCTTATTGGGCTAAATCAAGAAATGAATAGTTTTGTGCTTTAGTAATGTAATAGAAATGTCCTTCAGTCTTGAATATATATTTTGTTCCCTGTTTTCATCTTTTATAAATAATAACTACAAAGTTACATGTAAAATCTGATTAGCGCTAAAATAATTTTATAATTTTTCTAATTGTAGAATGTTAATTATTCATTAAAACCCCTTTATATATAAAATTCTTAAAACATGCTAGGATATTATAAAAAGGCAAAAATAATATGACAAAAATAAATAAAATTAAGCCAAGAGTTATAAAATATTAATATTCTCTATAAAACAGAAAATGGAATGAACTCTCAATCTGTATTGACATATTTGTCATTATTATTTATTTTTTGACCACTGTGACTTTTGCTTACTACCCATTTTCTTAAATATATGTAGGTCATCTGAAGTAGTAAATATATCCCCTTTAATTTTCCATCAGTTATTAGGATGCAACAAGTTTTAAAAACATTTAATACCATTTTATATTTAAGTGCATTTAAATGTATCAATCTATTACCTGCTTCAAATGGTCACTAAGTTAACAATTTTAACTAAGCAAGTACTCTCAGCAGGTTTTTTATTGTATTATGTTTTGTTTTCGGGCATCTAGCTGGCCCTGAATACCAGTAAGTCTTTCACCACTAGACTGTTCTCCTACTGTCTTGTTTCCTTTGATTTTGCAAGTAAAGATTCTATTGACCATGATTATTGGAACCTCAGTCATGCATATTCATTATTGATTTACTTTTTATGATTTATATCAAAATCTTCTCCACTGGAAACATCACTGTTGTTATGTAGACAAATCCTACATGTGATATAATTGGACCTAGAAGGGAGGTAATGAATAAAAATTTGAAAGATGAGAACTTTGTATATATTATAAATGCTTTTCTTTTTATTTAATCTTTTCCTAATCTGCCTATGATTAAGGTCTATCTAATAACGAAGGTATCTAATATATTCTCTTACTGTTTTTTTTTTTTTTTTTGGAAGAGACAAATTTACTGTTTACTTTTAATCTCACAGTAACGTTCATGAGTAAGAGTCCAGATATTAAAAGGATATTACACATGTTCCTAATTCTCCTGTGTATTCGGAGAGAAAAAAAACCCAGGTAACTGGTAGCTAAAACAGTGTTAGAAATGCCCTACCATCAGATTGAATGGTGGACTTACTACCATCCTCTCTTCTGATTTAAAATGCAGAAGGAGAGAGACAGGAAGGAAACCATGTATAGTGGCTTTGAATGCAAGTAAAGAAAGTACTTGAAGGCAGGAGAGAATTAGCAGGAGTGTGAAATAATTGCTAGATTTAGTAAGTAGGAAGACATTGTGTTAATCTGCACTCGCTGTTTTGGTAGAATCAGAGGAAGTAAAAGACTGATTAGAATGGATTTAAGAGAAGAAGAGAGAAATGAAGACAGTGAGTATAGATACCTTTAAATGTCTGGCTATAAAAAAAAGAAAAGAAATAAAGATCTAGCTATGGGTGAGGTCAGGGGAACAGAATATGTGAAGGAAGTTGTGTTCAGTCTTTGACTTCTAAGTTCTTATCTGCCAATTAATTTACTAGGTAGAACCATCTGGTTCTGAGTGATCTGCCTGTCGTTTACCAATATATCAATCGATGTTCTGTGGCTTAGCTCCTAGATTTAGAATCAGGACTTTTAAATTTGGAATCAGCCTTATAAATCTTTTAATAAAATAAAACTGCTTTCCTTTGTTGCTAAAGAACAGAACTCTAGAGGATAGTTCATTTCCTCTAATCCACATAGTAGCAGACCTCTAGTCTAGACTCCCGATCTCATGGATTTTATCTTCATGCCTCTTCAGCTAAATGGCATTCCCTTGCATGGGCTTCAGCCATTTATTTTATTTTCGTTATTAGCTAATGGTTTAGTTCAATTTAACAATTATCTGCTACTTTCAATATGTTGTACTGAATGTTTCCCTTTTTAAATAATGTCTTATATTTAAATTACTTAAAGCAATACTTGTCCCATAAGCAGTATGTGTGTTGCGATCATTACTTTGTTTCTTAGTGATGACTTGCTGTAATTTTGTATTTTTGATGTACAATCTGAAAACTTTAGATCTAAATGAAAAATAAACCTTATTATAACAATCACTCTGAACAAATTATTCAGCACATACTGTTTAGGAGTTTTTAGGGAATTAGAACCCTTGATCGAGCAGCTTGAGTGAGAAACAATACCAAGGGAAAACACATTGAATTGGATGGC
Source organism: Noctilio leporinus (assembly GCA_004026585.1). Classification (NCBI taxonomy): domain Eukaryota; kingdom Metazoa; phylum Chordata; class Mammalia; order Chiroptera; family Noctilionidae; genus Noctilio; species Noctilio leporinus. The sequence goes on along the minus strand of PVIW01000406.1, from coordinate 304,303 downwards.
AGCATAAGGTATTGTGTAATGTGCTGATGCAATTGTACATGTTTTGATAAATGTATAAAAAATCAACATGAAAATATTTAGAGTACTTTTCTCTAAGTCACAGAACTGTTTAATAAGTAATTTTTAACTGATATGCTGCAAGAATTTTTAAAACATGCAATACCTAACTATTTAATCTTGGGTAGTAGCCTCTTTTCCCTTAGATTGTCAAAGAACAAAGAACAACAGCCAACACAATAGCAGTTCAGTGCAAATGAATCAAAATTATATATATATATCTGACAAATATAATTTTTGTCAGATTGGGAAAACATTAACATATTTTGGGGAACATTTGTATATTAGTGTGCTACAGAATTTTAGTGATTAGTTTATGTGTGTCATGAAATGAAAAAGTTTGAAAATTGCTGGTTTAAATCATTAGGACTTTTCAATGAGAATTTCTTTGGAAGTCGATACTTGGGTCATGAGCTCGGGTCTACTCCCAAGTTTAAGACCTGTCAAGGCTTTTAATTTTTGTGGACCTCAGTTTCCTCTTCTCAAAATGATTTTGACCCAGAACTATGTGTTTTTGGACATGGGGCTGATAATGTCTAAAGTCTCATACAGTTTTGTTTCCAACCTAGTATTTGTGGCATTATTGTTGTTTCTTTTGTTGGTTTTAGAAACTTAACAAATACAACCTCCAAATTTTCTGTAGTGAGTCAACACTACTGGGATTATAGACTAAACTCCACCACAACGCCTATTAAAAAGTCTTGTCCCTCAAGATACATAATGATACTAAAGGAAAAATAGTTTGTTCCTTTAAACCTCAATGTACCATTACCTACATTATTTCATATATAGGTAACCTTGCAGGTAAGGAATAAAGGAAGAGAGGAAGGAAGGAAGGGTGGAAGAAGACAGGAAGGGGGAACAGGTTACAAAGGAACCAAAAGTAATCAAGTAATTTTGACAGTCTTTGTAGGGAATGCTCGCTTCTATAGGCATTCGAGGAGTCAGACAGCATTTGGGATGATAGAATACATCCAGGCTTTGTTGGGCTGCCCCTGTATTCTCATGAATTCTCCCAGGATGAGGAGAGCACCAGTGCCCAATTTTAATTTCCAAATTTGATTAATATCTCAGTAGGAATGGATTTTACAGTGGCATTGGTAGATGCTTCTTAAATACAGCATTTTCTGATAACTTAGACCAATGACCATTTGACCAAAATTAATCTAGGAGAGATTCAGAGATCCTTTAAACTAGGCAGAAATTTATCACTTGTTTTTGAGCAGGATGAGTATTCAATTACGTCTGTATTACGGAATAATAACTTGGTGCCAGTAAACAAGATCATGTGAGAGATAAGAGACTGAGGGCATGTGACTGTTAGGTATTTCAGTAGTCCACTATATGATGGCCTGAACCAGAGTAGAGACTGCAATAAAGAGGAATAAATGCATTAAAAATTTTCCGTCTCCATTCAAATCCATCAGCCTAAGTGAATCAGTTGTAGAAGTTAATTAAGTTCTTGTTAAGCAAGTATTTTCTAATTTTTTTCCTAACCTTTCCCGTCTTTCCTGATGCTGCTATTCCTCCTGATTTTACCCCCATCCCCTTTGCTCATATTGTTTTTTTCTTGACAAGCAAAGCCTTAATTGAGTAATTTATTTAGGAAAGAACCCTTTTTTCTCATTCCTTTCTGCAGACTTGAGCCATTGTTCAAGCCCTGTGGTTGACTCCCTAAATACAATCCTGAAGCCATCTTCTGCTTCTTGAAAAAACAACGTAGACTTAGGAAGGTGATATGGTACTAGAGAAAGAGCACAGGTTTTAGAACTTGGCTCAGGGCCTGACTTTACTGTGGACCACGACAGTGACTCTAGGCCCTTAATCCAAGTTAGTTCATCTGAGAAAAGAAAATACTAGCATAGTGCTTTTATTTTCAGTATGTTTCTTTTAGAATCAATTGAGGTAATGTATGTGAAATTATTTGTAAACTAGGTTGAGTGGTCAGTTCTTATCCTATTGATCAGCTCTTTGTCTTCTTACATGTAGAAACCACCTGATGAAGGTCCTTTCTGTGTCTTATAGGATCAAATATGATGCTGTATGTGAAAGCACATTAAAACATACAGTGTTATGTAGTCTTGCTAATATAAGCATTTTTATTCTTTAATTCATAGTGTTCATTATATGGTATAATGAAGACTAGCTGGGGTATAGTTTTTTTGGTAAAAATATGGGTTTTTAAAAGTATTTTAAAAGCTCACCTCAAAGTTAAGTCTTAATGAGTAAAACTTCCTCTATTTATTTATTAAATTAATATTTTAGCTTTTCTTACAACTGAATATTTACTACATGCATTTTTTTAAATCCTCAATAAAAATATTGGTGAAAAAAATGTATCTACCTAGAATGTTTTTCTGTTCTTGACTGGATTCATTGTTTGCAACTGAGGGCTTTGATGTATATTCTTTCAAAGTAATCTTACCAATTAAGTTACATTATACATCTCAATTTTTTGCTTTTTATTCACTATCAATGAGGTAGAACTTTGTACTTATATTTAAATTTTGAGATCTTTATTAAATAACAATAAGAAGACTTTTACTTTTAAAATTACTATAGTCCTTGAATAAAAAAAAACTGTCTTGCTCAGTGATATTTTTGCTATTTTTATTTAATGTAACTAAAGCAACTTTTAAACAATTTGGGCTTTTTTTCTGATATAAAACTAGGTTGCTTTTAATTGCTTTAAATGCTTCATCTTAATTGTATGACCTGTAATATAAATTCAGAGAGCTAGGTATGGGTAACTCTTAGCATTGCTTTTTTGGGTGATAAACAGGTTAATGATTTGGTAGTCAGTTCTGTTCTTCTAATGATTTTAATTCTGTTTTAAAATGACCTTGAGCTTCAATATAGGGTTTGATAATAGCCACATTTAGAACTTCTGGGAAATCTAAAATTAAGAGTCTTAATTTTATCATCTCTGGTATAGGCCCTCTTCCACAAAATCTGACTCATCAACCTAGAATCATTAAGAAACAAGAGCAAACTCTGTAACTGCAGGACAGAAATAACCTTAGAAATTTTCAGGACCAAATTCCTCACTTTATATATAACAGAGTAGAGGCCAGAGAGGCTATGAAACTTGCCTAATGTTATGCACCTAGTTAGAGGCAGAAATGTTCCTAAAATGCATCATTTCTAGCTCAGACTGGTAGCGTATATATTACCTTTTCTAACAATTATGGATAGCCTTGGTCTTGGTCATCTTTTTTGTTGTTTTGGCTGGTGTTTCTAAACTTACAGCTATGGGACTTTTGACACTGGTGTATAATATTTTCAACAAATATGTGCTAATTTCACTGTCAGCACAAGACAAATGACTCTATAAACAATTTATCTTCAACTAAACATCAACTCAAAGAAAGTATTTTAAAATTTTAAGTGTTATGTATTAAGGAATTCTTCTTCACATTTTAGAAGATACTTTTTTCCAATTTACAAATAGGCTGAACCATTTCAAAACTAGCCATTTCTGCTCTACAGGCTTAACCTTATTTCAATACGTAGCATGCCTTCTATTTTTTGAAAGACTAAGAACTTTATCAAATGGTGAAAGGTAAAACAACTTTTCAGAGTGACAAATATGTAGAATTTTAGAAAATTGACTTTGAACAATTCATTAATACTTGTAAAATCTTACATATTATTATCTTTTTGGTAGATAACCAAAAGTGCAGGTCATTCAAAACTTTAAAGTACTTTGTTATTAATGGTTTTATTATTTTCTCTAACATGGGAAAATTAGTGGATTGGCTTTTTATATGTATGGCACTACGGATTAACTTTGATTAAGGAACAGATGATTCCTTTGTTCTCATAACTAAAGAAGGCTGTGCTGGAGTCTTGGAATTTATCAGGAAACATGTATATTCTTTAGATGTTTTAAGATTTCTCTTTCCAGTAGCAGTTGACTGAAATATAGTACCTTTTTTCAGGTTGGTTACCATTTGGAAATCCTGTATTGCATCTTTATCAGGTTATTTACTAATTAGAAAATTAGGGCGTCAGCTACATACCCTGGTACTCCCACAGCAAGAGGTTTCTTTTCTCGCAGGAGCTGATGTTGGACCAGTGTATAGTGTCTTATTATTAATAGCATTAATTTAAGCCTGAGAAAGGGGAAATCTTATACTGTACTTACTGCAGTCAATTTTAGTAGTGTAGGTAACCCAAAACAGTCGTGTATCCCAGAGGTGAGACATACCATGGAAGTGACCAAGAAGCAGAGTTCTCCTCTCTAAACTCAGGGGCTCACTGAACCATGGATTTCAGATTGGTGCATGCTGGTTCCAGTCACCCTAATTTTTGTATCTTCTAGCTTAGTAAATATGGTGGTGGGATTAGTTTTAATTAAAATGGTTCCTTATGCTTAAAATAATTGTAGTATCCATAATCATTTGTATTTAATATTTCGATACAGCATATTTATTTCATTTTTGACAGTGATTTCATCTTCCTAATTATGTTTTTTAGCATAATATTATAAAATGTTAGTTTTTCATTATTTATGGCCAAAGAGGTGGCTAAGGTACAAGAGATTAAAATGTACATAGATAGCAACCATCTACGTAGAGTATTAGACACATGTGCATAAAAATACAGGCAAGTGTATATTTAAGTCTTTATGAATGTTACTATGAGTAAAATTAAACGGTAACCAGTGAACCTTTTGATACCTGACTTACAAAGCCCTACCTGATCTGTACCTCCTGTATTCCCCATTTCCTTGCTTTTTTAACTATATTTTTTCCATTATCATTTATTCCCTTATACCCTCTTCCACCTCCACCCACTCCCTTGCCCCATGCAGTCACCACACTGTTGTCCATGAGTTTTCCTTTTCTTTTTTGCTCAATCCCTCCACCCACCAATCACCACCTCCCATCTCAGAGTTCAGCCTGCTCTCTCTAAACCAGTCTGTCTCTGTTTGGCCTGTTCACTTTGTTCATTGGATTCTACATATGCTGTTTATCTTTCTGTGACTGGCCTATTTTACTTAGCATAATGTTGTCCAGAGCCATCCATGCTGTGGAAAAGGGTTAAATTTTCTTCTATTTTATGGCTAAGTTGTACATGTATTGTATGTCAGTGTTTTATCCACTCATCCACTGATGGGCACTTGGGCTGCTTCCAAATCTTGCCTATTAATCTCATCTTCTAACCTTTTCCCCTTTATTCACTCTGCCTTAGCCACAGAGATCTCCCATTCAAATAGACGATTTTTCTCTAGAACATGTCAGATAGACTTGCTGCTGCCCCCTCAGGATATCTGCAAGGGCTGCTCTTATGTCTGTATTACCCTCTCCCCAGATAAACATACAGCTACCTGCCTTACTAAAATATACATTTTATGGAGTATGGATTTTTATTTATTTTGATAGTTATTATATCCCCAGTGCCTAGACACGCCTGGATTATTGTAGTGGCTGAATATGTATTATTGAATTAATGAACATTATGTCATACTGCAAATCATTCTAAATAATCTTAAATAAGCCAGTTAACTCATATTCAATGATACCACATTTTTACTAATTTTTCAAACTGTATCTCATAGCACACAGATTTTCCTGTCATTTAATGAAAGTACTAATTATGGTAGTAAAGTAGCCATTTTATCTTATATATTAAAATTAATTTCTCAAAATGTGTAGCATTTCTGCATTTTAATTTTGTATGTCCATTTCATTTCACCACAAAAAAAACAATGTTTAGCAAAACGTTCATTTCTAAAATAATATTATTGATATTAACTAAGAAAATATATTTGACAGATCAGTTTTATCATTTTCTTCATACTTTCACCCATTTATTTTATCGAAAGTTGATTTTAGTGCTTTGGATTTTTGAACTCCATTTTAAAAATTAAAATGTCACATTTGTTTAGTTAAAACATTAACTGCATATTACTGAAAATTTAGGGGAGAATTTAGGGAAACATCTTTTTAAAATACCTGAAGTATTTTTAGGTTCTCATTATGAACATTCTCTAATGTTTCTGACAAGCTCTGTTTATGTTTTTGTTATTTATACTAGAAGTTACATGGGAAGACCAACAGAAAAAGGTGAATGGTACAATAATTGATGACATACCATTGCCGAAAAAGAAACATCAATCTGAGACAGGTTTGTCAGGATTTGGAAAACCACTGAAAGCATGAGAGGATAAGCATTACATTTCATGCTTTTAAAATATGTGTGTGTGCTTGCATCTCATTTTCATCATTTTGGTGTGAACTTTATAGTTTGTAGAGCCTATTTGGTGAACACTTTATTTCAAGATTTATTTTAAATACTTCATATATTTTTGGGGAAAGTACATTTATTATTAACATTACTTCTTTAGGTAAAAAATTACAAATATAAGCACAAATGGTTATTTATATACTTGGACGTTTTGAATCAAAGTAAGGTACTTTAATGAGGAGACTTGGCTTTTTTAAAAAAGTACTTTAGTAAGTTCATCATGTTGTTTAAATTTTGTTTGTAGGCCATTCCTTATTTTTCATTTCAAATGCTATTGAGATATTATATCACATAATGGTAATGATTTATTTACAACTTCTGAAACTAAAATTATTGCCAACAACAATAGGGAATAATAGTGTAATATGTGAATTTAATAAAGAATCTCTTCAAACAATTAATTCCATCAATGAATTGAAATGAAAATGACTTTATTTTCCTCTCCCTTCTCTCTTTTGGAGAGATATAATTACTAGAAGACAAAAACTTGAACTGGGATCAAAAGGGAGAAAAGCAAAATGCTAAGATACTCAACTGGGTAATGAGTATTGCTTTAATTAGTAATGGAATGAGAAAGAGTCTTATCAAAAAATTCACTCAAAATTTTAGAATGCAAATAGAGTTTTTGATATCATTAAAATGAATGCATCTATAATAACTGTGTTAAGGTACTTTTATGTGATGATTCATTTTCTTTTAGATCTTTAAAAGCTTATATTTTAAAATACACCAATGTATGAATGAAACTCACTTATTAAGGAATATTAGTTTCTATCCTGTTGTATACCAGGCATTGTGGTTGGTACTGAGTTATTGGAGTAGACAAGATAGAAGCAACAATTGCCCTCATAGAGTTTACATTCTGCAAAAATACATAATTTGAGAACAATTATACCAATAATTGAATTATTACAACAGTGATAGAGTGCTTTGAGAAAAAGTATTACATTGCATAAGTGTGGGAAAGGAAAAAATGCCAAAGTGAAAATAGCTTAATCTGTGCATTTTCTTATAGTGAAACAGTTACATGCTGAAATTTTAATAAAATAAATTGTATTTTGTAGGGAGAATATAAATATACTCATAAAGTTATAAGGAAATATCTTACATATCTTTTCAAATCGTCAGTTAAAAATCACTTAGTTTATTTGGAAAAAGATATTATTATACATTATGTGCTATTATATTTAAGGTGACTTAAAAAATAAAGTATGTGTAAAGTTAGGTTTTATGTTGTGATTTATATAATATCATTACTGTAAAAACCTCCCCTTGGTATATTGTGTGATGTAGGTTGTCCCTAGTCATGAACTATTATTTATTTGTCCTGTTTGCCCTTATGTCTTATTACATGAATATGTTTGTGGCCATATATATGTTATATGTATATATATATATGCTAATTAATTATATTGTATATTAAAATTATAAAACAATGCAGTGTTTAGCTAAAAATATTTTTAAATCTCACAAACAAAAGTTTAAAGATCTTTATTAATTAATTTGTATATTCTTGCATATATAGTATCGCTTAGGTCCTCTAATTGAATAAATTATGGTCTACGGCCATATCACACCCTGAATGCACCCAGTCTCGCCTGTCTGAATAAACTATGTGTGCAATAGAGGAAAACTAAAATAATTAGGTTGTCTTAATGTTATGGCTTAAAATGTTTATAGATTTTTGTATTTTGCCAAATGTGCATTTTCCTATATACTAGGAGATTCCTGGACACTCAAAGCCTTAATGTCATGAGTAAGTATGCAATATGCTAAGGCCGTAAATGCTGTGTTAAATTTTAGTTTTCCATAAATACTGTTGTTTATTCCTAAAATAAAGGCAGGATATGTAGAGAATATTCTTAATTATTGAAACCTTGGAGTGACATAATGGGAGGAAAGTAGTGTGACATCAGGTGGAGTTAATTACATTTCAATAACATTTATAAGCTTGGGCTTTACAGAGACATGTTTGGAGGTATTCTTTACTTGATATTTAAGTACATCTATGACCTTAAAAATCTGTTAATTGTAATCATTGTTTAAAACAATTTCCATTCATTGATATATAAGATTTTTCAGTAATTGCCAGGTTTTCATCAGAGAATTATTTTAGTGAACTTGTGTTATTAGGAAATGTTTGGAAGGACTTAAACCCAGACCTAATAGGCAAACTTTACTATGTATCAATAGCATATATTGTTATCTCTTTCCATTGCTGTGTTATGAAACTCTATGCAAGAACAATACCTGGGAATTTTGCCAATTTTAGGATGTATACTAATAGTAAAAAATAATTCACTTGAAATTTTTATTTTAAATAAAACACTATAGAACTGAAGGTCTAAATGGCATTATATAGACTAGAAAATGAGTTAATAAATATTTCCATAAACTTTAAGTATTATGGTCTAGTATCTGCTTATTCTGAGAATTTGACATCTCTGAACTCGGCTGCCCTAAGAGGATAATCAGTAAAAGAGATGATTTATTTTCTCTGGGAAAAATGATATTTATCATATTGATATATTTGGTATAAGCTTATTTAAATTCAAGTGATTTTAAACTTCAGGTTTTAAGGATAATGTTTATAGTAAATCACTAAATGTCTTCCTCATATGGAACATGGGATTAGATTTTGTTTTGGCAATATGAGTCAACAAAATATTTTTAATGCAAATCAAGGATATACGAGCATGGCAAATCAATTGTTTATTTTTTTCAATGAGCAGTCTGATTCTAAACTAAAATGTTGTGATCTGTAATAATGCCATGTTATTAAATATAGAAAACAAACTTTAATCTACTGAACTTCTTTATAATTTTCTTTGAGTTTACCTATTCTTATAGTAGTTAGAAATGTATCTGAGAAAAGAGCATATTAGTACATAAAAGTTTATCTCATACTTTTCTTTTTCATTTTTTGAAGATTTTATTAATTATTTTTAGAGAGAGGGGAAAGGAAAGGGGCAGAGAGGGAGAGAGACATCAATGTATGGTTGCCTTTCACCTGCCTCCAGCTACGGACCTGACTGGAGACCTGGCTTGCAACCTGGTTATATGCCCTGGCTGGGAATTGAACCAGCAACCTTTGGGTTCACAGGCCAGCTCCTTATCCACTGTGCCACCAGCCAGGGTTTCTCTTGAACCTATCCTACAAAAAAAAAGTCTGGAGGAAAGCTAATTTCGGTTAGATTGTTTTACAGCTGATACAGTTTCTCACTTCCTCTAAAATGAGAAAGTCTTGGAACTAAATTGTTCAGAATCTACTTTGAGAAATAATTTAAATGATTTCTAATATGTTTGATGGTTAATTGCTCCTATTTACAAAAGGACTATCACTTTGATTTGTTGTTTTCTAAGTGTAAGTTATGTTATATTTAGGAAAATTATGGATTGACTTAGCGACCCCTACTGTAATTATGTTGAAACTATCACAGTGCTACTTACCCTGCTGTGACTGGTCTGGAAAATATGGTTTTTGAAAAACTGAGGGCAGTGTAACACTTCACTGAGTTCCTGTATGATTGCATGATAGTTTGGGAATAAAAAACATTCAAAGTAATGAGTTGTGTTCTATTACTCTAACATCTGTGCATAAGCCCCTAGATTTAGCATTATATGATTTAGTTAATATATTACCTTTAAATTTTTCAGCATGGACTTTTCCATGTTGCATTCTTTATGGATTTGTGACTGTGGAGAATGTAAAGACTTTTTCTTAGTTCTACCTTTGAAATTATGCTTTATAAATTTTTTCTTCAGAAAGGGTAAATATTCAAAGATGTACTATATTAGTGAATTTTATGCTTTAATTTTTTTCTTGAGTTTTCATGTAATGGATGTACATTTTCTTTCATTCCTGAATAGCTTGATATAGCTTAAAAAGTAGAAATAATTTGTTGCTGTCTAAATTAGTCTTCTAATTAGATGCTATTCTAAACCAGCTACCTGGAATAAAGCATTAAGGTTGTTCCTGGTCAGTATTAGCAAGTTGGTAATTTCTAATTATTTTTTTACAGAAAAAAATGTGATCTATAACAAATATTTTAAACAACACAAATTAACTGATGGAATTTTATGACTAAATACTACCAACACCCTTAGACATAAATATGGCATCTGTTAACACGCATGTTTCCTGTAAGTAAAGTGAAATTCATGATTTATGAGTTTAACCGCTCATTTAGTTGGTTCAGTTTCTCTGAACATACAGATAAGTTTATGAAGCCAAAATTGTACTATAGTGGCCATTTATTTATATGGTAAATTGTGAGCCATAGTTTGAAAATTAATTACTTTAAACTCCCTTAACACATACTCTTTTCCTTCTGTGTTTAAATTGCATTACATATCAGACTTCAAGGATAGAATCAGAAAAAACACAGCTAGGAAGAGGAGAAAAGAAATGTAAAAGATGGGCTTTTTTAGTGAACTTTTAAAAATAGAGAAATATTTTAAAATATATCTTATTTTAATAGGTATAATTTAATGTAAGTGTTAATTAATTTTATGGTTGCTGACATTATGGAAAATTATAATTAGTTTTAAAAATAAATGCAAATACTTGGATTGAGGTATTTTGCAACAGATTTTTGTCACAGTGGAGAAGTTTTCATTTGAAATCAGTAAACTTGATGAACATTTTGTTTTTATATTCTGGGTGGGTCTATCTTGGTTTCTGTATTGTTGAGGCTCTCCTACTAAGTAGTTAATTACTTAGGCTTCATTTTGAAAGGGGTCTCTTCTGCCCCCAAAGTAAACATTCTAAGTTTCTTACAACTTTTAGAAAGCTCTCATAATAGGATCAGCATTTAATGTCAAAGTTCTAATACACTCTTACAGTCCTGAGGCATCTCTTTCATTGTCAGAAATCTGTTTCACAAATGCGTGCTCCTTTAGGAAATACGTTTCCTCTGGTTCGATTAAATCAAATAATAGGACCAATTATATGCCTGTTTTAAATGTTGATTAATGGGAACATTAGCCGAATCAACAGTTTCAAATCATATCATATATCCTTGTTAAAAACTGCATTTATGGATAAACATGCTCCTTGTATGTGCCTTTTTAAATTAAGTTGATTACAGATTATTATTTTTGCTTGAATTTGATACGTTCAGTTGAAATATACTGCTTAATACATTACACTGGCAAGCGAAAATTTTTTGATTCACACAAAGTTTTACATAAAATTGACATATTTATAATAACCAAATATCTTAATGAAAATTATTATTTTATGTATCAGTTTATCTTTAGTATATTGTGTTTATTTTAATGACCAATACAGACAGCTTTCATATATATAAAATATGCTATACTGCTGTATTTTATTAAAAGTCCCCTCTTTTTATGGATTGCGCCTTGATAATACCTTAAATTTTAAAAAGGTTGTTGAAATATTTTACTATAAGTTATGAAATGCTGTTTGTTCATTATATTTTATAAATTCTGTCTATATCAGTATACTATATGAAAATATTTTATTTATGTTTTGTAATTCATATGGTAGAATCAATCTCCCTCCACAATATCCCTCCCCACAAAAAAGAAAACCTGTGCATTCTCTTTACAAAAAAGTCTTTATAATTCCTAAGTCTAAAACTAAGATCCAGCTATAGTTGTGACAGTAATGGACACCTAAGGAAAGTTATACTTTTACTATCCTTAATCAGTCTAACTGGTCATTGGTTAAATGAACCATTGTAAAGAGTTCTCATTAGAATTGCCATTCACAACACTGAAAAGTAGAATGTTTGACTGTGACAAAGTACCAATTAAAGGAAAAGTAGGGGGTTGGGAAGAGTAGGGAAGGTAATCTTAACTTCTTAAGGTTCACTGAAGTCTGTGATTTGTTAATGTATGTGAAATAAGTCTTTATGTTTTATTACTACTTAAATAAGATACGGTTGTTTAAATGATGCTATTTGACTATTTTTCTTTATTTTTTAAAGGCTGTTTTAACACAAATAGTATATAATAAAAAGCTGTAACCACAAGAAAGACAAAACCCAAAAGCATTTAAAAATATTTTTGGTATTAATGAACAAAATGAACTAACAAACAAAATAGGGACAGACTCATAGAGCAAACTGACAGCTGTTGGGGTGGAGGGCAGGGTGGCAGGGGTGGAAAGATCTGGCAAAAAAAAAACTTTAAAAAGAAAGCAAGAACTTCTGGACAGGGATAATGGTGTGGGAATGGCTGGGCAGGAGGCGGGTGGACGGAGGTGGGTGATATGTGGGGAGATAAATGTTGACGGATGGGGACCTGACTCGGGGCAGTGTACACAGTGCAGTGTACAGATGATGTGTTGTAGAATGTGCAGCTGAAACCTGCATAATGTTGTTAACCAGTGTCATCCCAATAAATCCAATGAAAAGGAAAGATAAGGAAATATGTTTGGTATAACTCTAAGTTATACATTGAGGTTTCATCATTTAAATGAATATTAAATCTGCTAATTAAAGTTAAATCATTTTTATGTAAATTAGTTAAGATCTATTAATAAATCACATTCACATAAATGATAGAGAAATGATTTAATGGGCACTTTCATTTAGTACTGAGAACATTGCCAAAATCTTTCATTTTCATCCTTTTATGCAATATAAATTTTGTGTTTCTTTTTTATATTAAATTACTGGTGCAAATTGTTACCATATTTCTCATAAGAGTAATAGCATTGGTGAATGGCTTGCCTAGTTGTAGCATGTACTTCTTTTTAAAAATATTCTAATTAAGTACTGTGTAATAAAATGTCAGGTTCAGGTATCAACATACAAAGATTTTGTTTTTTCCTTGTTTGACTTTTTATTTCACATGTTTTTATTGGGTCATATAGCATCTAGTAGAAAGAAAATTGACCTGGTAATCAGGAGACCTCTGTTCTATTTCTGGTTCTTCCACTGAACTTGTTTGTGACCTTGGGTAAGTCACTTGAACTCTCTCTCTCTCTCTCTTTCTCTTATTCTCTGTAACAAATGAATAAATGGGTTGAGAAGAATTTTGAACTTTTTAAATTCATAAAATATGGAAAACACTGCTGCAGTGCCATTGTAAAATAATCCAAGGTACAGTAACATATTATGTAAAGAAACTTCCTTTATTTATTGTTTTCATGTTTTCTGCAAAAAAATGTTTCCTTGGAGATAGAATCTTTGTGAGCAGTTATTTTATCCAACTTATACCGATTTTACTTTAACATGTGGGGAAACCATTTTAATAGTATGATAAATATGTAGAAAATTTTTTCACAGAAGAAATAATGCAAGATATGATACAATTCAGCTAACCCATGCTGTTTATATATCTGTGATTTTTTTCTTTCTTTTCTTTGAGAAGTGGGTGGACTGGGGTTGGAAAAGAAAATAATGGCATATAGCATGTTACTGTATAAGGGCATGTCAGGAACATAGTACTTTTCTAGTGGTCAATTCTATTAGCAGAGTCCAGGTGTTGCTATAATTATGGTGAGGTTTAGTGTCTAATTTTGAAGAGGTCAAAGATGTGCTTGTATAATAATCAAAATTTCATTGTTAAGTTTCAAAATGTGCTCCTTTGTCAGTTCTCTATAATTCATACTAGGATTTCTCTTTTTTCTAAGCAAAATAATTTGGTCACATCTGTACTTTGTACCTAGTGGAATGTGTTTATTTTCTCACTATTCAGGAAAAGGGCTAAATTTGTTGCAAGAAAGAATGCTATCGAGAGTTATAATTCCAATATATCAATATTCCAAATATAGTTTGATATAATATGGTTTTCTGTAAATCACTTAAAAACTATGATACATCTATTACAGAGATGGATGTGTTTTCATTTAAGAATTTTGTGGTACCTGATTCAAAGCTAAGTTGGTAATTAAAATAGGAGATTTCAGTTTTTGTATTATGTTGTTTACCTGTGTCAATCCTACGGATACTATTATCTTTGAAAGAAATTTATTTTGGATACTGAAATCAGCATACATTTTCTGCTTTAAATCACTGTATAAAATGTCTTTTGAACTTCTCTCTTGGCATTAGGGAAATGTATTTCCAAAATGTGTATCATATGTGTTGTAGCAGATATGGGTTTGGATGGTAATATTTGAATAGAAACATCAGTGATCTGTTATGTGGTCTCTATAAGAACTTTCTTAAATAAACATTGTAAGGGAATTTGATCAAAGAAAATTTGCCTGAATTAAAGCTTAATTTGATTTTTAATCTAAAATTGCTATGATAATATTTGCTGTGCTGAACTAATTTAGTGAAATGTTGGCCTGATGGCCATACTTTATTTTCATGTGTACACTGATCAATTGGGGAAGTTTAGGAGGCATAACTTCTGAAATGATTTTTATTGCTCTCTTTGAAAATGGTTCAATTAAGTTTTATTTTATAGATAACTAAAAATTTAAAAAGCATTTTTCATAGATCTTAAATAGAATCAGTAACGTTTTAAACAATATGGTCATTCAAGTAACATGGTATTTATTAATGGTATCTTTCTTTAGCATCAGTGTTCAGGACTGGCTGCCCACTAATAATTATAAACCTTTGAATCCTTTTTCTTTTCCTTACACTAACTTTATTTTTCTAATTCTGCTAACCCACAGTAACCTAACCAATTCACCATCAGTTCTTTTCTAGTTTTTTTCTTTTTTAAATATGGTGTGTGTTTGATTATATCTTCCCTACCATTATGCACAGGATTCTTTCTCAAAATGATTTGGGGCTCTTTCCTTCGGTGTCATTTTACCTTTTGAGTACATCCTCTCACACCCATCTCCTTTGTCTATGTCTGTCCATTACACGATGTGACCACAGAAGAAGTGGACTCCACAAGGAGAAGACATGCAGGTCTGTCTCTCTACCTCTTTCCTTTGTTATTTTTTTTAATTTATCTAACTTGTTTTAGAAATTTTTTACTATTTTTTTGTTTATTTAATTTTCATTCTCCTCTAATATAACAAATGTTAAATCTTGCAGCCACTTTCATTTTAGGTTGTTGTATAGTCAACTATTGGCACCAACTTCTCCAATTAGGTGGATGGAATTAGAGTGAATTTTTATGTGATATGTATGTGTGTGTGTGTGTGTGTGTGTGTGCATGTGTGTGTATTCAGTATAAGTAAATATATATATTTATTATAACTTGTTCTTCAACTTATTTTAGACTTAAGACTTATATTCAACTATTTTACACAATAGCAAAAGTATTTTATTTGTCACAGGAGTTCAGTGATGTGCTGGACTGTGGGAAATACTAAACAAGCTATCAGTATCAGTGAGGAGTTAAAATATGTGGGTAACATGTTATGTTTGTGTGCCAATATGGATGATAAAGTCAAATAAAATTTGTTTTAACTAGATGGCCAGAAGGGCTTCATGGAAGAAGTAACACTTGAACTAAAACTTGAACATTCATTCAATACTCATTTATTATGTGTACTATGTGGTACTTTTCTAGGTGCTGTAAATAAGAGGACACAAAATAGCCCCCTATTCTGTGGACTTTTCTAGTGTAGGTCTGACAATTAAACACAATCATATTATAGGTCCTATATATATGAATGAAATTAACAAAGTGTGATCATCTCCACCTGAAAAGGGTAGATATTAAGATGTTAGTTCACGGAAGACTTCATAGAAGGGATGACCCTTGACTTGAATGTTGAAAACTAAAAAGATGTTGACCTTGTGTGTAGAGAGCATTTCAGACAGAGGAAATGATGTAAAATAATTCAAACAATGTCAGAAAAGTAGGCAGGGAGGATTTTGAAGATGTAGGTTATTGAAGCACATAAACTAAGGGAAGAACAAGATAAGATATTTATTCCTGGAAAGATCAGAAGCTATATTTTTAAAAATATACCTGAGCAATATAAGCAGAAATATCATTTATAATATATGGCATCAATCAATTAAGAGACAATAATGGGCTGAATTAAGGTATCAACAGAGACAATTGGAACAGGAGAAGTTAATTAGCCTATAAAGCTTATTAGATATTACCCATGCAGGAAAAGGAAGGATAAGATAGAAATCTCAGGTGACTGAAATGTTTGGATAGATGGTGATATGGTTTATCAAGATAGGGAATATAAATGTTAGAGTAAAAATTAAAGGTGATTGGTAGTTACAAAATAGTCATGGGATGTAAAGTAATAGTTATATTGTAATAACTATGTATTACTATTAATAGGTGGGTACTGGAAGTATGTGGGGAAACACTTTATAAATTTAATAATTATATGAAACCACTATGCTGTACACTGAAACTAATACAAAATAATACTGAATGTAAACTGTAATTGCAATAGATAAATAAATAAAAAAATAATGCAGTTTGGTGGTAGTCAAATTTCTTATGGGAAATTTAGGTATAAATAGCTAGGAGATGTGATTGGATATATGGGTCTGAACTCAGGAGAGAAATCTGGACCAGAAACATTAAAAAGTAGAGTATGTGCATTTGACTAATTCCATAGTAGTAAATGGAGTTGCCAGAATCATTTGAAGAAGTAGATACCAAGAATCAAAATTCTGGGATTATCACCATTTATTTATATTTGAAGAGTGGGTGAAATAATAAGAACCAGAAAACTTATGTTGAAAAGAAGCATTCAAAGACAGTAAGCTATTCAGAAAAGAACAGAATTTCAGAAAGGGAAGTGTTTCTAGGAAGGTGTACTTACCAGAGAAAAATTCCAGAGGAAGACAAATACACTTTAAATGATAAAATGAATTAATAATGATCTTTGCCTGATTGGCTTCAGTGAAGTTGTGGAGGAGGCTGGAAGCCACATTGAAGAGAAGGTAAGGGAGATCTAAAAGAGAAAAATGAAGGTGAATATGGAACAGTTTTCCTGATGGCCTGGGGAGAGGACAGGAAGTCCACCAACGACGTGTAGAATAGTGACAGTTTGGGTGAAAAACCTAAACTTGATATGGCATTGGTTCTCTGAGTTTGTGGATCCAAGGTTGGAAGGTTTCAGGTAGTTCAGCAGTGAGAAATAGAAAATGAGGATGTTCATTTTGGCTGGCAAGGAGAGCGGTTCACATGCTGTCCAAGGTAGATTAGGGAAGATCCTTTCCATGTGTTAAATCATGTTGTCTTGTTAAATACTGTTTACATTCAGAGTTTTCCATAACGTGGGAGAGAAGCACCTCAATGAAAGAATTGGATTTTGTGGAGATAGTGAAGGCCAGTGTGAAGCAAATGGAGAAGGTTATTTCCAGAGATTGATTTCACATGTTAAAAGCTCTCATACATTAGATAATTCCAAGTAATGTAAAGACACAGAATTTGGTTTTGAGGGTTGGTTTCTGAGATGCAGTATGGGTTACATACGGTTTGGAGGTCAAGGAAAGAAACACACTTGGATGCTAGGATTTTTATATAGGTATTGAAGTCGCTGAAGGCCTAAGGTTAATAGAGATCAATGAAGAAAATTGCCTAGGAAGTAGACAAGAACAGCAAGGAAGTATAATGATATGAACATAAAGGAGTAGGTTTTACATGAAATTAGAAGGGGAAACGTGGAAGCAGCAGTGCAGACCTGGAAGAAGGCTTAAAATCACTTCAGTCTTCTCTGTAGTAGTTAAGGTGCAGGATTTTGAAGTTTCCCCTCAAAATGTTTCTGAGGCAGGTGGGTCAACTTTTCCTTCCAACTAAGAGAGGAAATGAGCATTCTCTGATGATGCTGAGGATGTGTACAATTTAAGTAAAAGGAACAAGGGTTTCAGAATCCACAGTGGAAGAGATTAGGGTGTCTGTCTTCAAGTAACGTGGGAAGAATTAGTGAAAGAATCTCTGATAGGTACATTGACAGTACAGATTGGACCTGTTTAAGAAAAAGGGATAGATGCTAGGAAAAGGGAGAAAAATAAGGAATTGAAGCTAAGCTTGGGGGAGAGTAAATTCAACAGGTTGAACAAAGGAATCTTCATGGTATGCATGCAAGTAAGAGGAAAGTAGTTGAGGGAGTTTGAAGATGGGAAGAGGAGATTATAATGGAAAAAAAGTAGTATCTAAAACATATGTGAAGTGTCTAAATTTACAGAGCGGGGAGAACCTATTTTATTCCAGAAGCAGGTCCTGAATTACTTCTAACTGTTAACTAAACATAATTTGAAACCTTTCTTAGAGTCAAGTCTGAAACTGCAGTTGAAGCTGAAACTCTACCTCACTTCCTCTCCTGGCCTGAGGTCGCCAGAGTGCTTCCTCAGTTCTGGTTGTAGACCTGTAATACTGTTAATGTGGGACTTGATCTGTATTGACCAGCACTGAATTTAGCATTCCTAAGCTTAGAGATAAATGAAGACGAGTGCATTCTGTTTCAAAGAAAATAAAAGAAAAGAAGGAATGATAGAGAAGGTATTAAAAAGAACATCCAAAAAAAAAGGAAGAAACTAATTTTAGGAGAGAAAGCAATACATTTTGTAACAACCAAATTAGAATGGATTTCACTTGTTTCATAAAAGTTACATGTGTTAAGGCTTTTCAAAAACTTACCGACCAATATCTTTATTAAGCTATCACATCTCTAATGAACATGTAAGTTGATATTTTCCTCTGTTAACACAACCTGTTAATAATTCAACCCAAATGTGATGGAA
The DNA here is from genome assembly GCA_004026585.1 of Noctilio leporinus. NCBI lineage: Eukaryota > Metazoa > Chordata > Mammalia > Chiroptera > Noctilionidae > Noctilio > Noctilio leporinus. Next base: position 285,383 of record PVIW01000406.1, on the reverse strand, counting down.
ACATAATTTCATAAGGCTAATTATTTCCATGACATATTAAAGTATATCTTTATATTTTATGCCACAATCATAGGATCTTCATTTGTATTAAGAGATCCTAGTATATAATCACTGCAACATAATTCTACACAACGAATGGGGGAATGGAGTTTTTTAAAGCAGCACAAAAAACCAAAAAATGAGTTTTGCCCTTGCAAATCATAACTAAGTTTCTTCTAAGCAAGAAGTAATGAGCTTCATTAAGGTTTACTTTTCCCTCTTATTCCTATGAAACTTCATAGGACAATATTATTTTTTAGATAATTATGCAAACAGAGACCATTTAAAAGAGAGTTAATGACACAAAGGGATTTATAAGATAATTTGGTAAGTTTTAGAAAACTTGTAATTACAATGTTTTTAAATTTTTTAATATTTAAATATTTTTTTTCAGTTTTTGAGGCATAATTGACATATAACAGTGTATTAGTTTAAGGTGTACAACATAATTATTATATATGGTGAAATGATTACCACATGAGTTTAGTTAACATCCTATAAGTCTTCATTTCTATTAGGGTAAACTAAGGTAAATTTTTCAAAATTAGTAAAGTATTATTTTTATCATAAAAAGTTTCTCTTTTTTATTTTATTTTTTTGATTATTCTGAGTCTTGATATTGACTTGTATTACTTCAAATTGCACTTTAATTCTTACCAGATTTGCTAGGTATATGTGCCATATTTTGAGTGTTATGTGTTTTACTTGATATTTTATTCTATTTGTGTTATATCCTAAAAGATAAAGAGAAGTAACACTCATTTTAGGAGAAATTTAACATGTGTACACATACAAATGCACATATAAGCTGTTACTAAAATTTTCCAACATCTTTCAATTGTTGATTTATCAGTCTATCAGTCTTATAATTATACATTCTATCTATTTATTAGATATTCTTAGAAAATATAAATCTCAGCTCATAGGGGAGTGTCACCTCTACATTCAGTACTGTGCTAATGACCTAAGATAGTATCTTAGGACAATATTTTATATATATTGAAGCTTAACATTATAAGTAATATTGTAATATTTCAACAAAAAAGTCTCAAATGAAATATGTATATGTTCATATATAAAAAACATATTACATCTTATAGGAAAGCTCCTATTGGTAAAATATTTGTGCTTAATTCTCTAAAGCCTATAAATACTCAAATATAAGAGAAGAGAGTTAAGTTCTTAGAACTTGAAATAGTAGTAATACCCAACATGAGATAAATATTCTCTTGAGCATTTCTTCCTTGTGTGCATGTTGTGGAGGAAATTGGAAAGATTATTAGGAGTCAGTCAAGAGACCTGAGTAGCCCTAGTCCTGCTATTGAACTGTATGATTCTAGACACATAATTTAATTTATTTAACTATTTCATCTTTAAATGGGGGTAGGAAGATTTAGAACACATTGCTTTTAAATTCTTTATAAATATAAAATCCTAGTTTAATTGGAAAGTGCATCCTGAATTTAAGGTGTTACTGCTAAATTCTCAAAATATTATTCATGCACTACAAACACTCTATAACATTCAGTGTTATCTAGGCCTATTGTTCATTTTAACTCTCTTTCCTAAAATTTTCAGCTAATAGGGAAAATACTTGTGCCTGTAAGAAATGTCAGTCCACGAAGCAGTATTAGAGCACAGACTCTGGAACGAGGCTCCCAAATCAGTCCCACTACTCACTTGCTGTCTCACCCAAGAAAATGGTGACAGTAAATGACATGCCACCTCAGAGGGTTGTCATAAGGATTAAATTAGTTAACATTAATATATAATATGTAAAGTACCAAAGATAGCATCTAGTATATAATAATCACTATGTAAGTGAAGATGGTATTTTATAAACTACATTAATAAAACAATTTTTATTTTGAATCAGCTGCATTGAAACCCATGCATTTTGCTATATAGATATTCTTTCTATAGTTCAGAATTAATTCTTTATGTTATATGCATTCCAAATATGTATAACAATTTGTGGCTACCAGTTTAATGATAACTGTCATACAAACCACTGCATTTATTTTTTTTTTTGATTTTTTTTTAAATTTTATTGTTGTTGTATTACATCCATCCCCTTTTTGCTCCCCTCTGTCCCCCTTCCCACCCACCCATTCCCCCCAAAGTCAATCCCACCTGTTGTCCATGTCCATGGTTCCTTTATACTAGGTTCTTGTCTAAGTTGCTCCCCTTCTATTTTTTAATAATTTTAGAAAACATGAAAGTAATAATATCTTTAAAGAACTTATTGCAGGGTTTTATCCAGACTAGATCATAAAAAAATGGTAGCTCTTAGTTAAATATTACTAAAGCACTTACATCAAAAGTTTATTTATTTAAAGATTTTATTTATTATTTTTAGAGAGAAAGGAAGAGAGAGGCAGAGAGGTAAAGAGACATCAATGTATGGTTGCCTTTCACCTGCTGCCAGCCACGGACCTGGCTGGAGGCCTGGCTTGCAACCTGGTTATGTACCCTGGCTAGGGAATCAAACCAGCCACCTTTGGGTTCGCAAGCCAGTGCCTTATCCACTGTGTCACCAGCCAGGGCTTCAAAAGTTTATTTTAATATGTAGGTGTACTTATTTAGCTCTTTATTTATGATTTATACTTATTTTTAGCCAAACCATGGGTTTTACAATAGGGTTTTGAATTTAAATTTCATATGTCAGTAATCAATAAATGATGAGTTCAGATAATCCACCCATCTCTAGGATTGTTTAAAAATAGAAAATAATTTTAATGGTAGTACAAGCATTGGACTAAACTTATTAACCAGTTTGGTTGTTTCTTTGTAGCATTAGAGACCAGATAAAGTACTTAATTCTAGATACTTAAAAAAATTATTATGCTTTCTTTGAAGAACAATTGAACAAGTAATGTTTTATTTTCTATTGACTTATAATAGAAAATTGGTAGAGTATGGGATTCCAAGTCATGTGTGATCTTAAGTATTCCCAATATCTTCAGGTTTCAGTTTATTATGGGCAAAAGGAATTGATAATTTGGTGTGTGTGTGTTTACTTTTAATCAACAGAAGAATAAAACAAATGACCTACCGAGATAAAAAATTTTTGTTTCAAGAGTAAACAAATAAATGGCTAAAAAGGATAACAAAAAATCTATAAACTACCACTTTTCTCATAAAGGACTGAAGTGGTTTTTTTGTTGTTGTTTTTTTACTTTATTTTTATTGTTGACACCATTTCAGATGTTCCGCTTCCCCCTCTCCTGCTTTGCCCACTGCCACCAGCCCTGTTCCCCTTGACTCCTCCACCATCAGCACACTATTGTCTGTGTCTGTGGGGGATAGCTTCTTTCATCCAGTCCCTCCCTCCCTCTTACCCACTAGCAGGTGGCCAAAATGATATTTTTAACATTTTATGAATTATTTAAACTATTCAAATTTCTTTTCACAATATTCTAACACAGTGATAAATGCGAATAGTCTCATGAGTAAATCTTAAGTCTTTGTCATTCCATCTCTTACAGGTTATGTGCATATGTATTTTATTATTTGTTTTTTTAAATTATGATTTATAAACTATAATAATATATCTACAATTTAGTCTTTATAGTTATTAATTACAATATCTTTATTTTGTGTAATTTTCATATGTGAACACATATGCACACCATACTTGTCATTTATCATGTATAAATGACATAGATATACCATAAGTAAAGTTAACTAATCCCCATTGTTGAACATTTAGAGTTTTGTTTCCTAGGCCCTCATGGTTTTCAAACAATGGTGCAATGAATGTACATTGATTTATCTTTGCACATTGATTTCTTTAGGAAAGATCCTGGGGAGTAGAATTTTAGGTTTAAAAATCTGACTATTGTAAAATCTATTGATACAGAGTACGAAAGATGTTGTATTTTTAACTAATTTACATTTGACCATGTACATTAAGTACTTGGAAAAACATTCATATAAATAACCATTAATTTTTGTTAAAAGCTAATATGTAACTCTTAATCTGAAAAATAATTTTTCATAGTTATTAGGTATTGTATTAAATAGTTAAAATATTCAGTAAGATCAAGGACATTATTTTCTTTTTGAATTACATTGCCTTTGAAAAACAAAATTATAACATGACAAAATACTTATTTAATGTCATTTCATTAAATGAATGTCATTTCATTCTTATTCCTCTAACTTGTTTTAATGCTCTATCCTGTTGAATCTAGAAAATAAAAATAAATAGCCATGCCTTCTCCTGCGTAATTGTCACCTTGAAATGAGCAAATAGTAACATACACTTTATCCATTTTTATTATCCCATTTAATTTGGTGCATACCTAAATAATGATTACATGAATTTGGCTCTCTTTGTTTGTATAGAGCTATGTTATTTCGGTCAATCTCATTATTATCATCTAGAATTTTGTTTTGTTTTGTGCTTCTTCCACATTGTATCTTCTTCCAAGAAAAATTTGTTTACTAAGATTCAGAAATAGTTAATTTAAAAAATATGTTACTACTATATGAGTAATATACTTTTGTAGCTTTAGTTAGAACTATGCTGTAGGTAATATTTTATGTTCAGATTACATTTATTACATATTTGTGTTTATGAAAATCAATTAGATTTGTTAAAGCTACAGTTTATATTGCTATCAGTTGTTTTGATAGTTCAACAGAAAAGTTTTGTTGGGATTCCTTCACTAGTTTTTTTATTGATTGATTCTGAAAAGAGAGAGAGAAACATCAATTTGTTGTTGCAATTATTTATGTATTCATTGGTTGAGTCTCATATGTGCCCTGATCAGGTTTCGAATCTGCAACCTTAGCATATGGGGATGACTCTCTAGCCAAGTGAGCTACCTGGCCTGGGTGGAAATCCTTCACTATTAATTAAAATTTAATATTGCACAAATGCCTTTGATTCTTAAATTTAACTGGAAAAAACTTTAATATGTATCTTTTAGAAGGTTAGAATTCATAATAAATACAATTATAAAATGATTTAATGATCATTTCACAAGTTCTTAATGTATTATTTTTAAGTACAATAATATAAATTTGTGTTCTAACGTCAGATTGTTTAGAGACGCATCTTAGTTTTGTGAAGATACAAATAATCAAAGAAAAAGGAACTATGGGTATGACTATTTTCATTAGAAACCCTGTGATTTCTAATGATTTTTTATCTCAATTAAATGTAGACTTTTTAAAGTTAAAGCCAGATATTTACATGGAAATAGAAAGGGATGGGGGGTGGAGATGGGAGGATATTTAAAAACTATTAAATTAACTACAAAAGTTTGGGTACTAACTGATATAGTTGCTGGATTTCAATTAAGAGTAATGATCTTAGACTTCCATGATGTCTGTAATTATAAACTCACTCATATTTTTTTTTTGAATTTTGGGATTCTTCTTTGGACCTTTGATATTAGGCTTAAGAGATTTTTATCTTAACATCCCCAAAGTTGAGCATTTCATATAAGATGATAAGATAGATCACCAAATTGGCACCCCTGTCATCTGATCACTACTCTCTGGCTTCATTATGAATTACATTACTGTCAAATCTGTGTCTCTACTGCAAAGAAGTTTGGGGTATAAAGCTGCTTTGGGACCCTAAAAGCTGTCGTGTGTGTGTGTGTGTGTGTGTGTGTGTGTGTGTGTGTGTCCCTTGTTAAAGAAAACAACTAATTCTGTTTGAAATGTGCTATGGAAATCACTGAAGGTATGCTGATGACTGCAGCACACACGTAAATAGTAAAATCTAAACTGCCACTAGCTTGTTGTTTGTTAATCTGGCCACTTTCTGCTACATGTCTGGGTAAAAGCCCCACTTATAGCTTACAGTTTTTAACTTGATCGTCTTACTAACATTATACATTATGACTTTAATTTTCTGGACATGTTAAATAGTCTTTGTAAGTTCAAAATAACCATTGATTGATTTAAGCTTACTGACTTAAGAACAAGAAAACTCTTAAATAGCTTATATGAAAATAAATAGCTTATAAAATGTATAATTTTTAGAAAGCACTTTAAGTAAGTATCAAAATATTGGATTTTAAAAATTAAGTGACAGTGGACCAGGTGTTTTCAGTTTGAAAAAAACAAATATTTTGAGATATTTATGAATTGCCTTCAGCACCTCTGCATTCTACTTTTCCTTTTGTTCTCTGCCTTAAAACATTTAGAGTAGATAAAATAAAGCATTACATTCAATTAATTTAAATCTATTATTAGGATATCCAGTCAATTTGAGTATTATAGTTTAATACATTTAAATAGATTATCTCCTCCTTAAATAGACAAATCTATGCAAACTTTTATTGCAAATCTGTTTGTCCAAGAAGTGTGATTATTTCATTAACCTCTTATTTGTTACTACAATTTGAAAATGCTTTGATATTTAATTTGATTTTGAACATAAAAGAACTAATTTTAGCATTCTTAAATTACAAAATCATATGTAACCATTAATATGTTGTTATATATAAGAATATGAATTTTAGAAATTCCTGTACAAGTTTACTGCCTAAACCTACAAGCCAGTTTTTTCCAGTATTTTTGACACTAGTATAGCAAGACCTTAACAGATAACAGGTGGGGGATTAGATTTCTATGATGAATTGATTATTCTTTATTGTAGAATTTTCAGGACCTCTTATGTGCAAATTTGCAGTGTAAGTCTGAAAGACAGGAGATTGAACAAAAATCTCTCTAACAATTTTACTTATTTTCCTTTAAGTACAGCATTGAACATCAGTGTGGAAAATTTAGAAATTACGTATTTCTTTCTTCCAACCAGAGCATGAACAGCTCTTTTACTTGCAATGATTTCTCTAAATTGTTACTCATTCCTCAGGGAAAGAAAAGAGAAGACCAAATTTGGTTGAAACTGAAATAATGTTATTGAAAATATTCCCTAGGTTATTCTTACTAGAAAAAAAAAAGTACCAGCAAAGAAAAATCAATTTGCTGGGGAAGAATTTTTTATGATGGATACTTTATCAATAGGATTTTTTTTTTCACCATTATTGTTTGTGGAGTGTTTTCTTTATGAAAATAGGTTGATAAAATACAGGAAGGGAATGGAATGGAGAATTTCATATGAGCCAAATAATTTTGGAGTAAGATATGTCGGTTTACTCTCCTAAGGATTAGCCTCATAGGAGAATTTTACGTTGTAAGCTAAAAGTATATTTACCCACATTTGTTGACTATGCGTTCCCTAGGTGGTACCTTGAGATTTCATTGGTTAAGGCTCCAACATAGTATTTTTCTACTTTGGAACCATCTGTAGATAAAGACTGAGTCTGGAGTTGAGAGATGTGTTTAAGATTGGATTTTAGTTGATAGCATATTTAAATGGTTAATATGCAAACATTACATCTTTATTTGCTGATAGCAAATATGGGTTAATATCCTTTTTAAACCCTCCCTCCCATTATCTGTTAAACATAAATGATGTTCTGAAAGAAAATTGTAAACTTAATTCTACAAAATCTAAACCATTATCAAGGAGAAAGCTTTTTTTGCAAAGCAATTATTAAACCAATATATTTTTACTGAGGGATTGGCAAACTACGGCCCACAGGCCAAATCCAGCCCACTGCCTCTTTGGTAAGTAAGATTTTATTAGAGAACAGCTGCATTCATTTGTGTATGAATTGCCTTTATCTGTCACTACCTTTATGTTGCAATGGCAGAGTTTTGGCAGAAACCATATGGTCTGCAAAGCTTAGGATATTCACTATCCGGCCCTTCACAGTACATGTTTGCCAGCTCCTGCCAGTATATATCCCTTAGTACCTGTAATCAGAAAGAATCTAATGTAGCTTCAGAAGAGGCTTATTTTAGTAAATCACCTAAATATTAGAAAATACATATATGTGTATGTATATGTACAGATCTTTTGGTATGTGTATGTATATCCAGTGTATTTCAGCTTTTGTCAATTGTTATTCATGTAAAAAAAAAAATACTTTCAAACTATGATATCAAAATGCAACTCTTTAATAGAAACTTCTCACACTCTCAGCTTAGCCTATATGATTTCAGTACATGTATTTTTTGATGCCAGGATGGCTTTTTTTGGTTCCCTTGCTCTTTAATAAAAGAAACATATTTACCTGAGAATACTTTTGAGTTATGAACAATTCCAAACTTGTGTTTTAATCAACTAATAGATATGATACTTGACTATATTTCACATTCATATCATGAAGGCACTCACTTGATTTTATGTCACTCAGTAGATATTAGCATAATATGTATATTCCCCATTTTATAATTTGAGACATAATCACAGTCAATCAAATTTTATTAAAATATTACTTGTAAAAAAATGCCTCACTATTGAAGAGTATTTACATTTTCTGGTATACTTGGTGGTCATACAATGTAAGGGCTTTATACATTATTTTATTCAAGATTTTCTTACTCTTTGAAACTTTTTCCTCTTTATATTATTTAATTGATTTCTACTAACAATTTGTTACTATCAAGAATTATCAGATATACAATAAGTTTTTTAGAATGAGTATTAAAACACCTACCTTTAAACAAGCATAATTTTATTCTGATATCTTTATTGCAGGTTTAAAGTTATGATCTTAAGCAAGAACCATGTATGAGTATATTTACACTCTGACCTACACTCAGACATGACATTTAGTATCAATATCCACCTGAGCCTACCAAGCTATGCTTATTTTTCCCATTTTGAAGATTATAGTATACAACTGAGATTTTTTTAAAAGATTTTATTAATTATTTTTAGAGAGAGGGGTAGGGAGAGGCAGAGAGGGAGAGAAACATCAATGTATGGTTGCCTTTCACTGCCTCCAGCTATGGACCTGGCTGGAAACCTGGCTTGCAACCTGGGTATGTGCCCTGGCTGGGGAATTGAACCAGAGACCTTTGGGTTCTCAGGCCGGCACCTTATCCACTGTGCCACCAGCCAGGGCACAACTGAGATTTTTAAATTTGTTTTTTACTTATGAGAAATGGAACAGTCCTATAAAATTTATTTTAAAATCATAAATATACTTTTAAAGCACTTTATTTTGCTGTTTTGATAATAGAATTTAGTTATTATTCTAACCAAAGTTTTTAGAGACCTTCTTGGTATCTATAATTGATATGTTTTGAAGTAGTGCCTATTTTAGAAAGCATTAATCTAACTTTTTATAGGCTTACCATCTCACTTTCTCACCTCCATTCTGTTTTCTGAAATTACTTCAGTGATACGCAGTGTATCTTCTGAGTAGTCCTGTTCTAAGTGCCCCTTTCCTGATCCCAGCAGAAAGTTCAAGCTCAAAATATCTTGAAACTGCATCCATGTGTATGCTGAGGCAACCTGTTTTAATACATGGGCTAATTTTATTAAATATGTTTCTAAATGTGGTTATGAAATTGTACTTGAGATTAATTAAACTTACAACTTTTCTTCAGTATATGAATCAAGTCTTGATGAATTACAAACCCAAGTTTTTATAATACCATTGTCAAATGTATGTGTTGTCAAATATATCCTCCGTGACCTACACGTGTCAGAAAGTATTTTACATTAGCGAAGCTTTGTTGTCTTTTGTTTAAATTTCATTTACATTTTATTTGGGTTAAACTTATTTTATATAGTTAATAATCATGATTTTATTTGCCAAATTGCATATTTAAATATATCCAAAAATTAATTGAATTTAAAAGTGCTACCTTGAATAAAGGTAATATAACAGCCTAGCTTTTCTTCTTTTATACAGACTGTAAGTAGGGCTTGCAAATAAGAACAGAACATTAATTTTATGGGTTTTTTTCTACTCGATAGGTGCTATGGATATAGAGGAGAGAAATCGCCAAATGAAAATTAACAAATACAAACAGGTAGCCGGATCAGATTCCAGACTGGAACAAGATTACCATTCAAAGGCAAGACATTTTTCTTTTTAAAAGTTGTAAAATCAATTAATCATATCAAACCTCTAGATTCTCTTACACAGCTGAATACAGATTAGTCAGACACAAACATTAGTCAGTGACCACATGATATTATTAAATGCTCAAATTTATAATGAATTTGTATATCAACTTTAAATATAGAATTTGTCTTATTTTTAAAAAATAATGATATAGGAGATTAAAGAAATGAAATTCATAAATGACCTGAAAAAAATCTTTTAGAATTTTTCATTTTATGAAACCTATGAATGCTCTAACACCTCAAAATGTTTAAGAACTATTATCTTCTTATGGCTTTTCTACACATAAGAGTTTTTTTATTTTATAGTATTTTAACTGAATCTGGTTTATTAATGAGGTATTAAAACAAAATACATACTCATCAGGTATTGTAGATAGTTCAAAAGTTATTTTTTAGTAAATCTGAAACTGGTTTTTGAGGGAATAAGTTGAAGTATGAGATTGACCATAGGAAAATAGTACTGTTTCATTGCTCTCACTTTTCATTGCCTTTATATTTTCAAAACATGTTAATGTTCATGATATGACTCATGGTCAAAGTCATAAAAAGATTTTGCTCCAGTGTACCTATTTAAGATTCAATAAAAGAATGAAAAACACAAACCTTACTCATAACATATGCATTCTATCACTTAGTGATTTAATCATTGAACTCATGTAATATTTGTGGTCTGTTGATCTGTGTGTTAGAGAAAAGCAGTTTGGGTTTTTATATTCTTAGGTATATTTTATGGTTACCTACGAAACCTTCCATTTCTTTCTGGTATACTCCATTCTTTGGTAAAGCTCTGTTGGCTATGCATATGTGATAAATAGTATGGGTTCCTAGTTTCTCCTCTATATAACCTATGGGAGCAGCCTCACCTTTCAAACCACCAGTGTCTTCTCCAAGTATACTGAATACTACATGGTGGATTTAGGATTATTCATCACAAAACTGTGGCATATTGGAAATGGTATAGATCCAAAGCCAAGAGAGATAAAATTAAGACAAACAAAAATAACCTTGCCTTTACTTACCAGGTCTGAACTTCTAGAAATATTTCTCTAAAATAAAAATATGAATAAATTCAAATGGTTTTAGTGAATTTCATAGAAAATAGTTTTATAGTGATGTAATACTTCAGATTTCTCACTAACCTTTGGAGCTTGTTATCAGAAATGATAGCTGTGCATTCCCAGGTACTTTTGTTGGTATTTCTGCCTTGGGCTATATAGATAGACCTGATCTTATACTCTAATCTCTCATTCATTCATTTTATATAATCCAAAGACCAAGGCATGAATCTTAATAAAATAGGATATTAAAACTTTTGCTAACATGTCTTCAGATAACACAAATTAATTTTATTTGCTTATTTATATCCCACTATACTTCAGAAGGAATGTAGGTAATTTTTTGAAATACATGAGACTCAATAATGTTAATGAAGAAATGAGTATGAAGGGAAATTGAAGATAAAACAAGGTATAGTTTGTGAGCAAAATGCATAGTAAGGATCCTATACACTTGCAATACATGGGGCATATGCTTTGACCATGAGCTTCCCAGCACACAGCAAAGGCAGGAGAAATTGGGTTAGTTGTATGATTTATATAGTTCATACAAGAAAAACAAGCTCCTTAGAAGCAATAGCAATGATTCCTTATGAATACATGACAGAAATTTGTTACAGGAGGATTGACTAAAGAATACTATAGGTGTGACTCAAAATATTTTTCAGAAAAACGTTTGATTCCATGTCAATTCATAAATGAATGAATGCTTTTCAAATTTTTATAACTTTGACACAATTACTTTAGGTTAGAAGAAATTTTAGTCTTGGCAAAGGACTAATTATACCAAGCAATATAATTTCCTAGATGTTCTCTTGGGCAGTTGTTGGGGACCCCCGACCCACAGAGATCCCCTAGTGTCGCAGATGAAATGAATGCTTCCCAGGCAACTTGTGCTAGGGGAAGAGAAGGCCGGCAAATGTCTGAGAGACAAAAGCCTCAGTGCCCTCCCCCTCTTATAAGCTTAAGAGCATATAGCATGCACATAAAGCTATTCAATTAATGTTAAACAGCACTAATTACAGAAGATAGATATTATTCGGGAATAACAATTGAAGGATCACTGAGCCCTCCCTCAGGTCAGGGTGTGTCCATAAAATAGGGAGGTTGAGTTCATTTAAAGTCAAAATTAAAACCTCTGCTGCTGGTACAATAAAGTGATCAAGTGAGGTAAAAGAACAGGGCAAGCTTCAAAGGACATAGAGCATTTTCTCATGGCCTGGTTCCCACTGGGTCCCACTGGCTATAGCATCGAGGCATGTATGCACCCAGCTTTCCCGATTTTTTGGTCAGGTCTTATAGGCTTCGTTTCCTTTGCGTAGCCTGCTCAGGGCTCCAAGTCTCCATACCTTCCCAGGGGGACACCAACAGGCAGTGGTTTTCAAATGGTTTTCCAGAAGCATCATCACCTAAAGACTGTTAGAATGTAATTCTCTGGCCCCCTCTAGATCAGGGGTGTCAGACTCATTACCACTGGGAGCCACATTAGCCTCGTGGTTGCCTTCAAAGGGCCAAATGTAATTTTAGGAGTGTATAAATGTAACTATTTTTTGAAAGTTAAGCGAGCCGGGTAGAAACAAAGTGCTGGGCCAGCCAAAGGTGCTGGGCCAGATAAAACAAGATGGAGGGCTGGATTCCGCCCGTGGGCCTTGTGTTTGCCATCTATGCTCTAGATCTATTTAAGCAAAACTCTGGGTGGTATTTCTGTAATTTAACAATCCTACCCAGTGATTCTGATGTCGACTTAAGGTTTAAGAACATCTGCTCAAAGGTGAGCTGCTTGTAAAATTTACTTCTGGGCAACTGTATTGAATTTACTCCGCTATTAGGATTTCAACTGGAAGCCAGTGTTGATGATGTTATTTAAAAATGGAGATTTTGTTTTGAGAGTAGAAAACCTGACACCTTTACCAGGCCTCTTGTAGTTTTTAACAAGTCCAATCATCTGACTATCAAATACTTATCATTCTGTTTTCTATTCTTAAAATTATGCCTTTAGCTTAACTGAAAATGTAATCAACTCAGATTATTTCCTGCTATTAAACTATCTTTGTTGAGTCATCTGTCTCCCCATCATCCCTAGCTTTATCTTCCTCTCTCATAGATCAAAGAGAAAATTATAGAATTTTCAAGAGCATATATTATTAATTATTAGTATTATTAAAAGTATTATTAACCTCTATACCAACAGTTCCTTTGATTAAAATTTTCAACAGCATTTCTTTTTTTTCTTTTTTTTAAGATTTTATTTCATTATTTTTTAGAAAGAGGGAAAGGGAGAGAGGCAGAGAGGGAGAGAGACATCAATGTATGGTTGCGTTTTACCTGCCTCCAGCCACAGACCTGACTGGAGACCTGGTTTGCAACCCGGTTATGTGCCCTGGCTGGGGAATCGAACCTGCAACCTTTGGGTTCACAGGCCGGTGCCTTAACCACTGTGCTACCAGCCAGGATCTCAACAGCATTTCTTTTTAATTGGTAATATTTAGCTCATATTTCCATTCTTGTTTTCCATATTTTGATTATGTGTCAATTAAAAGCTTGCTATTGAGCTATATACTTTAGTACATTAGGTCTAATTCTTGAAAAAAATAATTTAACAGATGAGGAAATATAGATATAAAACCTTTATGTAATTTATCCAAATTTACATAGCCACTAAGTCATGGAAAGTAATATTCATAGCTGATGTGGTTTTCAAACTTGAGATGTCCAAAATTACATTCAAAGTCTCAGACATGTGGAACAGATATATAGAACATACACTATACACCTGACCTATGTTCCTGAAATTTCAGTGAAACTATCAAACAGCCTTAATGTAATGTAATCAAATATTTGTGAAGTTTCTTTTTTAATTACACATTCCACATTTTAAATGGCATTGCCTCTGAATTTTCAAGCCTTCTGCACTGTTCGTAAATAATTCTCTTAAAAGCAGAGAGTCTACATTTAGTAAGAATGGTAAAGGCATGTGCACATGATTTCTTTTTAATCAGTGGGTGATTTTTTATTTTTCCCCCGCAAAATTAATTTTAATTATGTAGCCAATGCGCCCTTTCATGCGTACTGGTATTCTCCCTATCCCAGTTTAAATGGGATTCAACCATTCTACTCTTGACAGAAGTTTAAAGTTCAGCTGTTATTTTCTTTATAAAACCAATATTCTGTGCTCTTCATTGGTTCAGAAGAATGCAATTTGCCTATTAAGTTTAACAGAGCAAGTTATAGTTCAGCATACAACAAACCTACGTGCCAGCATTACATGGAATCATGTAATGGATGAACAGGACTGGCGAATTGTAATAGGAAGGATCACAGGGATCCTGTCTCTACCCTGCAAGGTCCCCAGGAGTAGGTTAAGATGTCCCATAGAAGTAATGAAGCATCCTTTCTTGAGATAGTCAATCTACTGTTTCATGAACAGAGGTATGGTTCGGATTTTCAAAAACAATTTCTGGTAGATTTATTCTGACCAGAATAAATTTCCCAGAACTTATTCCCAGAAAAGTTTCATTTTTTTAAAAAATTGGAATTAAGGTCATCTGTTCAGTTTTCATCCCATACCTTGTCAAGAAATATTATCAATCAATCTTATTGATGAAAATACCTGAGAGAATTCTAGTGGCTGCACCTGGATTTCTTCAATGAAACACACCATTTCTCAATAGGGAGGGGAAAAAAGACATTACCCACAAGCATTCTTATTGCCAGATTTAGCCTACATGGCTCTGAGAAAGAGTGCTGATCCCTCGCTGCTGATGCTACCTCTTCATGGCCCACCTCTCCTCCACCATTTGAGGACACATTGTGACAAGGTATTGCACACTTTAGATTATTTCCTGGCCCCAGATGAGGCCATACTCTACTAGACAGTGTGGCTGCTTATCCACACCAACTGGCCTTCAAATCTTTAATTAATCATGTGCTTTGCATTTTTTTACATCATCCCAAGGATGTTCCTTTACCAAGTGTATTTATGAAGAGGAATAAAACTAGATTTTTTTTTTATTGTTGTATTATATCCATCCCCTTTTTGCTCCCCTCTGTCCCCCTCCCCACCCACCCATTTCCCTGCAAAGTCAATCCCACCTGTTGTCCATGTCCATGGTTCCTTTATACTAGGTTCTTGTCTAAGCTGCTCCCCTTCTTTGCCTCTGCCTCCCCTCTCCCCCCAACCCCATTCTCCCTGGCCACTGAAGGCCTATTCATTGTATTCATATACTTGGTTCTGTTTTGCTTGTTGTTAGTTTTGCTCATTATTGTCCCGTAATGGGATTTTAAAATCTAGATAAACTATTAAGTAAATGCAGCAATATACAATATGGCCCTGCAAGTGCGGTAGGTATTAGTGGAAATCTTTATGAAGGCCTGATTTTAAAACGTTTAGTCCTACCTACAAAATCTACAAATGGCTATGTTGACTAATTAAAAGTGAGTCATGGATTGAAATGAAAAAGAAACTAGATGAAATCATATTTTAAAATACTTTATATTCTATTTTCTTATAGTTTTTTCCTATCTATATTTGTGAAGGTAGATTACTCACTATATTAAAAGTTACAAAACTAGAATTGTAAAGTAAAATTTTACCATGAGTATTTATATAATTTTTTGATTTATCTTTGAGATAAATAAAGGAAGGGATGATCAGTATATCAAGGGAGAAGTAGCTGTTGCACAAATAACTTCTTGCTGTTGGTGTGCATTATGGAAACCATAGCAGCAGCCACATCCACAGCATGACCTCTGAAGTCTAGGTGACAATAATAGACATAGAGGCAGTTTTATTAATCAGGCTTCAGTTTATTTTTAGTGATTGTGATTAAATATAGATTACAGAGTAGTGTTAAAAGTGTGGACTCCGGAACCAAACTGCCTAGGTTCAAATCTTAACCTCAAAACTATTTGTATGACCTTGAGCAGGTTAATTAACATCTTTGTCCCTACATTTCTTATTCTATAGGATATGCTAATAATAGCACCTACC
Organism: Noctilio leporinus; assembly: GCA_004026585.1. Taxonomy (NCBI): domain Eukaryota; kingdom Metazoa; phylum Chordata; class Mammalia; order Chiroptera; family Noctilionidae; genus Noctilio; species Noctilio leporinus. Next base: position 269,344 of record PVIW01000406.1, on the reverse strand, counting down.
TCTTAAGATTGTTTTCAAGATTATATATATATATATATATATATATATATATATTTACACACGTATATATTACTCTTAATCAGAGTATGGAATAATATAAGGAATAATGGTAGCTATAATGTGATGATGATGGTGATGATGAGGAGGAGGAGGAGGAGGAAGGAGAAAAATAATTAAATTGTTTCCAACAGATAACTGGCTCTTACCAAAGTTCTTAGGGATGTTAGGGATTCAGGTCCATATTTGTTTGCATCAACAATCCACTGTATGTATGTATATAAGTATATATTTAAGGTAATCCTAAAAATAAATGGGTGGAAAGAGAAGAAAAAATGTAAAAATTAATCATTTTAAAAGTCTAAAAATTTATTTAGGTTTTCTTATTTTTCTCAGTTTAGTCAACTTTTCATCCACCCCAAATTATTATTCTTACCATTTCTACCCCCTAGCAACTGGTAGTACTTAAACTTAATTTAAAGGTAGATAAAATTATATTTACACACAATTTACCTGTATCTACACACATGTGCACACAGGCACACACGCATCCTGAAGCTCTGCAACAAAGGAGAATTTCTTTCCTCCATATTTTAGCTGATAGAAGCAACTACGTTTCATTTCACTTCTGCCTGGTATATTTGGTAAGCACAAATATACCTTGCTTTACATGGCATTTTAGAAATTTTATATTTTTATCTGTAATTAATGTTTGAATTTAAAAGTTTCCAACTTTAGGATTTCTTTTTCTTCACATTTTGTGTTAGTTTGCTAAGGCTGCCGTACAAAATACTACAGACTAGCTAAAACAGCAGAAATTAATTTTCTCACAGTTCTGAGGCCAGAAGTCCAAGATCCAAGTAAAATGCTGGCTGCTTTGGTTTCTTTCCAAATCTCTCCCCTTGGCTCCCTGATGACTACCTTCTGGCTGTGTCCTTATCTGGTCATCCCTTGTGTGTGTCTATGTCCAAATGTTCTTTTCTTACAAGGACACCAGCCATATTGGGTTAAGGCCCACGTGCATGGCCTGTTTTTACCTTAAACACCTCTTTAATGGCCCTGTCTCCAAACAAAGTCACATTCTGACATACTAGGAGTTAGGACTACAGCATATGAACTTGGGGTTACACAGTTCAGCCGTAATATCTCTTCAAAGTAATTAATGGCATTTTAAATTATCACTTTAATGCATTATGAAAGCATTTTGGTTATAATGCAAATACTGATTTTTAGGTAACCCATTATATTTTTTCAAGCATTTTGATTTCTTAAAATGTTTTTTTTTTTTTTTTTTTTTTTAATTTTATTATTTCCAGAGAGAGGAAGGGACAGAGAGAAACATCAATGTATGGTTGCCTTTCACCTGCCTCCAGCCACAGACCTGGCTGGAGACCTGGCTTGCAACCTGGTTACGTGCCCTGGCTGGGAATCAAACCAGCGACCTTGGGGTTCGCAGGCCAGCACCTTATCCACTGTGCTACCAGCCAGGGCCCTTAAAATGTTATTTTTCTCTTTTGGTTTTTTCCAACTACATTCTCTCACATCCTCACAGATGAAATGTATTTAGTTTCATGCTTGCAAGTTTATATTTAAAATTATTTTTCTTAGTCATATACCACATTTAAATTAAAATTGGGTTTTCTTACCCATAATTTTATGCTGAAATTTAAGCATTGCTCCTTTTTATTTATATGCATTTGTAAATTGCAACCTTTTACTTTATAACTGCATATCAGATCAAGAAATTTTCAAAGATATTTATTAATTATTAAAGTCATTTGAGATGACTAAGCAACGTGTGTTATAGAACACTAAAATTACAGAAGAAATTTTAATTTCTCCTTTTTTTAGTAAATATAATGTTACTAAAATTTGACAAAAGAAAGAATTTTAAAGAAGTTGCATTCAGCAACCCTCTGCTAAAATGGTCAATCTATGGATAATGGTATATTACCAAAAGCAATAATTTCTTCCTGTGTATTGCCTAAGAACACACAGAAGAGACTTTTATTTTATCTCCAGCAAAAAAGAATCTTATGTATTCATCTTTGCTTTCTTCAAGTGGCCAGAGTTCCTGGCTTGCTAACAACTGAAATATTTTACAAAGGACTACAAGAGGTGAATGATATTGTCCCCAAGGGAAGCAAGATCTTGCTTTAGAAGATAACTTTAATAGTATGCTTAAGATGTATTTGAAAAGGATATTAAAGACAAAGTCCCCATTCAATCAGCGAGGGCATGAGAAATAAGGAAGAAAATGTGATAAATAGGGTAGAAGAATTCTTTCCAACTCACATTTCATATAATATAAAAGGATTAAGTATAGACATATAAAAGATTACAAATATAAGAATATCCAAAGCATTAAGAATGAAAATTTATGGGCCTTCTGAACTTATGATAGTTATCACCTACTAAAATACATTATTCTATCTTATGTAGTGATTATTTACTTATTTTATCTTTTGTATTAAAGTAAGTACTTCTTGAGAATAGGGACTATACAGTATTTTATTCATCTTTGTAGTCTCTCCAATAGCAAGCATTTTGCTTTAGCTATAATAAGCACTCAGTGTGAGTGTGTGCACGTGTGTGTGTGTGAATGAACATGAACATAGATATTAGAAAGGCAGGGTGGAGCATATGTTTGGGAAAAGGTTTTAGAGCAGGTGAATATTAAATAATTTTTACCAAGATAAGAATAAGATGTGAACCTTAGGTGAAAGTATGAGTTGATTGTAACATAAGAGTCAAAAGTAGATTTTCTAATGGGCATGTGATTATTGGTTTCTCTATAGAGTTAATCATAATAGAGAGAATATGGAAAGATAATTGGAATATTTAGGTTATAATTTTGATTCTACCACTTAAGTGATAGAACTTTGGGTAAATTGCCCAATTGTCTTTTACATCCCAACATTTTTCTGTGTACAAATTGAGGGAACCCCATAATTTTCTTCAACCAAAAAGATTACAGGTATTATTTATTAGCAAAATAAATTTACTAATGATTTACTAAACATGGAATTTTGATTATTTCTGTTTCATTGGTTTTGGAGATTGTAAAATAATACATCAATCTGGATGTATTATCTAGCTATAATTTAGCTAACCTTGAAATATATCTCATACGAATAAAGAAACTAATGGCTGATAACTTGAGGAGGGAGAAATATTGTTTGTAAAAGAGTATGGCCTGGCACATGGGATTGCGTGCCCAATAACATAATTATTTATTGTTTATTATAACATGTGAAATAGGGGTAATAAAAAAAACTGATAGCAGAGTTCAATTCTGATGAAGTAACCAAAACTCACAAGTTCAATACAACATCCAGAGTAACAAAGAAAATGGCTATGATTTTATTATTGGCCATTTCTGGTCATTTTCATGACTAAGAAGACTCACAGCAAGGCCAACAGTCTGCAGGCTCCAGTCATATAAGAACATGTTACTTCTTAATTTAAGCTTATTTCCATTTTCTCCCCACACCAAAACTAAGGAAGTGAATGATCACCTGAATTTTAGATTGAATATAAAAGGGTTCAATAGGATATAAACATGTTTTTGATCAGTTTATATACTATATTTTTATTATTTTAAAGTTTCACTTGTTTAAAATCTATCCAGCTTGTGTCATTTTTTATGCTCTTTTTATATCCTGACTATACATGTCATTTTAGATAGAATTTTCAAAATTCCAGAAAGGAAATAAAATGTCGTAAAGTATATACTTAAAGAGGAAAACGATATGTGAATATTTTAAAAAAAAATGACCCGGATTTCTAAATAAGCTTGCCTAATATCCCATTAAAAGTGAAATTATAGTTCACAAAAACTGTAAGTGGAAATAAATAACCCTGCCTGGTGTAGCTCAGTGGATTGAGCACTGGCCTGCAAACCAGAGGGTTGCTGGTTTGATTCCCAGTCAGGGCACATGTCTGGGTTTTGAGCTAGGTCCCTGGTTGGGAGAGTGCAGGAGGCAGCGACACTTTGAAGTTCTCTCCCTCTCTTCTCCTTCCTTTCTTCTCTCTCGAAAAATGAGTAAATACAATAAATAGACTTTTATATTAACAAATTGTATAAGTTTAGTCAGTTAATTTACTTCTCTCATAGTTTTCTCATCTATGAGAAAGCCAATGAGGATGTCACTTTCACCTGTAAAATATGACTTTTTTTAAATGACTCAGTGATGAGCAAATAACTGAAGATATGCTGAAGCATCACATAACGTTCTTCGGCTTTTTTTTTTTTAAAGGGTGGTTATATGAGTCGTCTTTTGTATATCTGAACATATTTTGTAACCTTAGGGGACACTTAATAACTTTGTTTTTCCTACAACTCAGAACTGCATACTTGGGGTATCTCAAAATAATCAACTATTAATTCTAAATTCTGGCTCTGTAACATTAAAAGAAAAAAAAAATGCCAGAGAAACAATCAAATAAATAACAGTAAAACAAAGGACCTAGTGAATGAGGAAGGAATACAGAAAGGGAGGTGGAAATGAAAAAAAAAACCAAAGAGAGAGGATGAAAAGAAAGGAAGGAGGGAGGGAAAGAGAGGGATTGAATTCTTCCAGTCTAGGAGGTCATAATTAAACTAGGAAGAAATGTACATAAGTAATGCTCATACAAAAAAGTCTGTATTAAGTGATACAATAAAAATAAGCCTTGCAAAAGAAGAATAAGAAGAGATGTATTCATTTCTCTTTGAGAAATCTGAATACGTTGTAGAATAATACACGAGGTGAAGGACAGGTCAGGCAGAGGGGAGAAACAGGTCAGCCCAAGCCATGTTTCAGGAGCAGCTACTTAGTGGTTCTTTAGATGGAAATATAGAACAAACTGGGATTTGTATTAGGAGATAACAGTGGGAATTTGGCTGGGACAAGATTGTTAGAGAGCTTTCAATTTCTCAGTTAAATATCTAGAATGTTCCTTTTTATACTCATGGGCTTTAAAGGAGTCACCGACTTGAACAAATTTGTGCTTTTAGAAGATAACTGTAATAGTATGCTTAAAATGCATTTGAAAAGGAGATTAAAGACAAAGAGTCCCCATTCAAAGGCTATCACTAGAGTTCAAGCAAGATCTAATTGTTATTCCTTGCTGTGTTTTGACTGTTGGCTCCATCCCTAATGGTTTTAATGCAAACCCAGTTGAGGCTGCTTTGTCTTCTCACGGAAGGACTGAAAGTAGTGAGCCTCTTCCAGGTTTTTACCTATCCTGGGTTTAATGGGTCATTTTAACTCTCAGGCCCTTTCAAGTTTCTCAACACTGGTAATAGAGTACCTTGAGTTACTCCTATTATTTTTTAAAGTATTAATATTTGAAAGGGAGCCCCACTTTATATTCCCAATTCATTAATTTTCACTGTGTTTCTGCCTGCTTCAGTTTCCCAGGACCTTGGTTCTGCTTTTGGAATGCTAGTTTGTCACTCGATATCCATCATATCTCTTCCCTATATCCTAATGAAAAGATATCAATATTCTATAAAAATATAAAAATCATATGATAAGTCATATGATATTTAGAGATATTTATAAAAGACCTAGTATCAGGAACTCTTATGGGCAAGGAGGGTTTCTTTATGATATTTCTTCATTCTAGCTAGATTTTACAGATTTCTAATCTGAGTGTCAAAGAACATTGACTTATTTTTTTAAATGGAATCTGGAATTAAGAACTTATACAGTTTTCATAGCTCTTTTCAAGTCAAGATATAATGTTTTAGGAAGGGGACAGAGGGGAGTAAAAAGGGGATGGATGTAATATGACAACAATAAAATTAAATTTAAAAAATAATAATAAAACAACACTGTTAAAAAAGAAAGAAAAAAAACTTTCTGAGAAACTACAAAATGCCTCCAAAATTGATGATGGTAGGCCCAAACACGAACAATAATACATGTGAAATAAAAGTGGGAAGAAAAGTTTTTTAAAAAGTTGTTATGTTTGAGATTATAGCTGAATGGTGATAAATTGAGTATCACAATCTAGAGCTTCTTTAGTTTTATCATGAACTAGGCCCAATTATTATCATGGTAAATATTTACTGTGTGTCAGTATTTACTGTGTTCTTATTTAAAACTTATTTAAGGTTCAGAGAAGAGACTTGCTCAAGAATATATAGCTACCTTTAGGTGGGAGAGTAGTTACACATTTATATCTTTCAGCTATCTATTCCATGGTCATTATGATACACTGCCTCTCATCATTAAAATTAGATGACCATATAATGGTTTTCATCAGTATTACTGGTTAAAGAATGTTCCTTTTTACTGTAAGAATAGAAAATATTTTTCCTGATACAGAACAGAATTAAGTGGCATATCATTCAGGTTTACGTTCAGATGTCCATAACAAAAAAAACTTACAAAAATATCAATAAATACAGATTATATTTTCACAAAAAACAGGATCTAAACGACTCCCTATTTTTAGAGCTTGCCTTCCTGCCCCCAGTTGTTAGAGTAAGACATTCATCCTATCGTCACAGAATGACTCCTACAGCCCTAAGGTCATGTTTAAATTCCTATTCCAAGAAAAGCAAAGGACAAAAAGCAGATGGCCCCACCAGATGAGGCCCCCTTCGTGCTCAGAGAAGTAACTGCTCTCTCCAAACCCTCCTCCTAGATACCTGCTAGTATCTCAGAGGCCAGGCTCAAGCCAAATGATCACCCTAGTTATATGAGGGATCCTGAAGTGGTTTCGTTGTTGTTGTTGTTGTTGTTATTGTTTGTTAGACCACCAAAATAATTCTGGATGTTTTTGTGTGTGAAGAACACAAAGAACTTTAGTAAGCATTCAGCAGCAGCTGCGACAAATAAGTATAATAGACTTATTTGTAAATAAGTAAGTATGATAGATTATCCACATGAAGGACCAAGAACCAGATAGTTAAAAATTGAGATATTTGTTTGTATAAAATTAGTGAGCACTATTCCTCAGCCGATTAAAATGTAGAATATTGGTGGAGAAGTCAAAGATAACTCACCAACTTTCTAGGTTTTAGTTGGATATTGAGACTGTTAAACAATGTAGGATATGTAGGCGATAGAAAAACAGCTAGCTTGGGGTGAAAGAGAATAGATTTTGTTTTGGCCGTATTGAATTTCATGTACAGTGCCTGCAAAATAGCATGCGGAAGATGTCCTGTTAGAATCTGGAAATACAGGTCTGAAGCTTTGGAGAAGGGTGAGGGCAAAAGATAAGGATTTATTTGTCATTATGTGTTAGTTAAAATGGATAGATAAAATGGATTAGATCACCCTGGGGGAGTATGTGTAATGAAAAGGAAAGAGCTAAAGATGAAAACTTTTGGAAAGTATAATTTAAAATCAGGTTAGAGGAAGTGAAGCCAGCAAAAGAGATTAAGAAGGGTAGTCAGGGAGATGTGAGAAACTAAGAATAATTTATGTATGAAGCCCTCTTGGAATAGTTTCAGGAAGAGAGAAGACTTCAACATTCGATGAAATAGCAAAGCTAAGAAAGAAGAAAACTAAAAAGGCACTACTGGCTGGTAAATTAGGATATTATTGCTGGTTTTTGTTTGTTTTTTAGAACAGTTGTAGTAAATGGTAGAATCCAATAGGTGAAAAGTTATGGGCTCTGAGGAGGAAAGTGGTAAATGCATTTTTTAAAGGCCAAAGTGCGGGCTGGCTCTCTAAGCCTGGTATTTCACTGCAAAACTCACATTTCCATCTCTGAAAATTCTGAGAAATCAATGGAATTATACGGGATGATATTTCTCAAGGAGCAGCTAATTCATAGTAGGCATAAAGTTCCCACTGAGCCAGGTCTTTGGGTAAGTGATAATTGATTACTAGCAAGATTCTGTCTCTTCAAATTCTCCAGGAAAAAGGATTAACCTTGTAAATTTTCTTCAGACCGAGAGACAAAAGTTTTGGCCTCGAGGCTAATGGCTACCCTTTCTGCAATTGTGGATTTTTACCTTAAACTGTTCTTGCTGGCTCATCTTTCCTAAAATTTCACTGGGTGACTAATTTACAGATTTGACATATTATTATTGTCCTTTACTTACTGTGTCCTTAGGAGTCTGAGTGAGTCCTATAAACAATGCATGTATTCCTAAACCCCACGCCTGGTAGTGGGCACCAACTCTGTTCAGTGACAACGTGGTAACTAGAAATTGGCTGTGATGGGAGTATTTATTCCTCAGAAATTAGCAAACTATAACCCCTGGCTGGTGGCACAGTGGATAAGGTGCCGGCCTGCGAACCCAAAGGTCGCAGGTTCGATTCCCCAGCCAGGGCACATAACCAGGCTGCAAACCAGGTCTCTAGTCAGGTCTGTGGCTGGAGGCTGGTGAAACGCAACCATACATTGATGTCTCTTTCCCTCTCTGCCTCTCTCCCTTCCTCTGTCTCTAAAAATAATGAAAGAAAAATTAAAAAAAAAGAAATTAGCAAACTATAAATCAGAACTTTTCCCCTTGAATAGCTGGTTGTTCAACATATACTAGTACACTACAGACTATATACCCTCAGTGAAGAATGAATTAGGTGACCAAACTATTCAGCTATCATCACAGTTTGTCATGCTTTTATTTGATGCTTTATACAGGGATAATATGCCAGTATATAGCCCAGGTAAAACAAGCATTGCATTTATTTTTATTGAGTTCCCACTGCATTGCCAGACACGGATCAAGATAATGGGAATATAAAACAAATAAGGAAATAATTATTCTCAGAGAGTTTATAATCTAGCAGGATAGACGGATAGAAGATGGATGAATGGATGGATGGATGGATGGATGGATGGATGGATGGATAGCTAGCTAGATAGGTAGGTAGATAGGTGATAGGAGACAAATATATGATAACACTATAAGAAAGACATGAACAGATTAGTTCTGGAACATTCAAGGTAGTGATTAGTTCTCTTTGAAGAAATTAAGGAAGATTTGTCTAACTGGGATTTCATTTGAAGAATATTGTTTACAAGGCCAAACCTTAAATGAGCTCTCAATATTCAGTGGCCTTTCCTGTCTTCTCTCTCCCAAGTGGAGACCTTATCACATAAAACCCTCTTTAGCCACCTATCTGAACAAAATTATCTCTCACGAACAGATTTTTGCACAGTTGCAGCATTCGGGCCAGACTCTGATAAGAGCCTTAGCTAGAACAGAGAAGAAAATCATCTAGAAGTAACTCATCAGAGAGAATAACTGTGGCACTGCCAAAAGACAACTGCTACTCTCTGAATTTTGATAAGCAATAAAAATAGGGTGTCGAACAAGAGAACATCCTCTTGTTCACAAGATTCTGTAATTGACTGCAGTGCCAAGATTCCCTGTGCTCTGTTCTTACCTCCTCTGTACACCCCCACTGATATCAAAGCCCTACCCAGAACTTCAGCCTCTCCTTTCCTTTCCCAAGATTATGCTTGTCCTAATTTCCCCTCCGCCCCATCTTTGATCTATTTATTGGGTTTTCTCTCTGAATATGATATGAATAGGCCTACAGTTCCTCTTAATAATATAAAACTTGTTTTTTCTTCAAACCTGGGCGTTCTTACTGTCCACTATTTTGCAATAATCAATTCTTGGAATAGAGCTGTAGGCAACAAATTGCAGTGTTCTGGTGAGATTTATTAAACTGAAGACTAGAAATGCTTGAGGGAACCTAATTCCACCCATATGCTTTGCCTGAGAAGTGCCTGTACAAAGCTCAACCAACCTGAGATGCTGCAGAGAAATCACTAGGCAATAAACTCATTAAAAACTTTAAATGAGTACTGGAGAAAATAAAAATTTTATTTTAGAAATCCGAATATACTTTTATCCCAGAAATATTATCCTAAAATTTTAATTAAAACCTTCAATAGAGCTCTGCAGATATTCTGTTACTTTCCACTAATGTTAGGTAAAAAGGGAGAACATTAACTTTTCCCAGCCACTTAGGAATTCCTTAAAGCCTGGAACATCCTGAAGAATAATAATTTCCTGTAAATTTTTCTAGTTCATGATCTGCTTAATAGAAATGTACGAAACATCAAAATGTTGCCGGGAAAAGCTTCCTCACTCTCTTACAAGATCTTAATGATCTCTAATCAGAGCACAATTTTCAGCTGGGATCATGTAATCTATGCAATAAACTTGCTTTCTTATTTCTCCATTAAAGAAAATGATGAACCTATCATTCATTGTTCATCTGTCAGCTATAAACTAATATAAGCTAATTCTTTTTTTTTTTAATTTTATTGTTGTTGTATTACATCCATCCCCTTTTTGCTCCCCTCTGTCCCCCTCCCCACCCACCCATTCCCCCCAAAGTCAATCCCACCTGTTGTCCATGTCCATGGTTCCTTTATACTAGGTTCTTGTCTAAGCTGCTCCCCTTTCTTGCCTCTGCCTCCCCCCTCTCCCCAACCCCTTTCCCCCTGACCACTGAAGGCCTATGCCTTGTATTCATATACTTGGTTCTGTTTTGCTTGTTGTTAGTTTTGCTCATTATTGTCCCGTAATGGGTGAGATCATATGAGATTTGTCCTTCACCGACTGGCTTAATACGACTAAGCATAATACTCACAAGCTAATTCTTTAAAATACTGAATATTGTGTAGTGCCAAGACAACGACTATTTCCTAAATGAATGAACTTACATGTATAATTCATTCCCTTGGTATAATTCTAATTTAGTTGTTTCTATATCACTTTTAAAGTATATAACTTGTTTATTATATTTTAGGACAAGAAAAAAACACATTTAAGAAAAGCAAAAAAAAAAGGAACCATCTTAAAAGTAAACTCTAGTGTTAGGTCATTTATTACTTTGGTTTCTGGGCTTTTGTGAATTGTATAAATGAAGATGTTAATACTCTAAGCATATTTAAAATAAGTTCTAAAGTTTTATTTATAAAAAGATTCTCCTGGCTGGTGTGGCTCAGTGAACTGAGTGCCGGCCTGTGAACACAAGGATTGCTGGTTCAATTCCCAGTCAGGGTACATACCTAGGTTGTAGGCCAGGTCTCTAGCCAGGTCCCCAGCTGGAGACCCATGAAAGGCAACCACACATAGATATTTCCCTCCCTTTCTCCTCCCTCTCTTCCCATCTATAAGAATAATGAATACAATCTTTAAAATACAAAATGAAAAAATATTTTTCTTATTATTTCTCACTTTCTATATTTCTCATTCTATTGATTATGTATCTATTTGTAATGGCAACCTGAGCTATATTTCAAAAGTAAACATACTTAGCTGCTTAGAAACACCCAGAGAAATGTACCTGGAGCAAACCTGCAGTAGATAGATAGTAGAGTCTTCGTTTACTAGAGATTTTGGCTAGTCTGCATTTTTTTCTTTATATGGATTTTTCACTGTCTTTATGTAATGATCTTCTATGTAGGCATTGCTATGTGCTTAGCACACTATTGGGTATTTTGAGTCTTATTTTTCTTAATCCTCACAATAATCCTTAAAATGGGATTTATTCTTATCTTACTGGTTCAAAGGCTAAACCAGAGTTTCAATTAAATTAAATAAAATCTCTGACTTTAAGGTGGTAAGAGAGCTACATAGATAAGGAAGATATTCTCCTGAACTTTAGGAGTTTTTATTCAAATGGAAAGTTAGAAAATTAAACATGATCACTCTAATACACACACACATACATACACCCCTATAACAAAAGGTATTGCGTGATAAATTATATAAAAGCCATAAAACTATAGTATATGGAATCTTATCTGTCCTTAAATTTTGCATGTCCCAAGTTTTAGCTCAGGAAACTAGATTAACTGAGGGATCTTAGCCAACCAAAGATATGTGCAGTGTCCACCATGTGTTTTAAAAAAATTCTTAAGCATTAGGCTAACCTGTGTGCACCTATGAATGATAGCAACAGGATCAAAAGTCATGACAACATAAAAAGACAAAGGCTAGAGAAGGCAGAGTCATATCAAAAGTCAAGCAGTTAGGATTCAGAACAAATCACACAAGAACTAATCCGGGAGAAAAGGGATACACAGGTACCAGGTGGCTTTCCATATCAGGATAAATTAACAGAAAGAAAAATGTAAGATAAAGCATTTGTGTCAGGCAGGTGGTGTCATATATCTCCTGTGAGATAAAGCTGTTTTGCTCCTGCAGTTGGGAATGAGTAACTCCCTGTTAGGTGATGGATGGGGTATGAATGAACCTGCTCATCCTGGAATGTGAGGCCTAAGGACATACTGGGAGTTAGTGGAAAGGTTTGGTTTAATATTTAAATTTTGATTTATAAAAATATTTTCTGAAACAAATCTTTTGGATTTATGTAGAAACAGTTATATTTTTATTGTAGCTTAGAGCAATGTTAAAGTAGTAAGTTTATTGTTGGATATTTTTACCTAATACTTCTTTTGTTAAAGACATTCCTAGAATTGATACTAAGCCAGTATTTAGCTACTATCTAATCATTATCATCATCATCATCATCATCATCATCATCATCATTATTATCATCATTTGTCATTTATAAAACCCTTGTATGTGTTAGATATTGTTCTAAGTGCTTTGCGTACATTATCTTATTACTGCAAGCCTAGGAGGTGGGTATGATATCCACTTTCTAATAGATCAGAAACTGGAGCCATAGAGACGGTTCCCTCAAGATCATGTACCTAGTAATTAATGTAGCCAGGATTCAGACCACTGATTCAGTCTCACTTCAGACCATGTAGTAATTATAATATTACTTTTACTACCTCCTAAAGACAAAATTCACAATTTTTCATTTGAATTTAGATGACATAATAATCTCAGGAACAAAACAAAAGCAAAGAAAAAGGTATAATACCAAAACTGCTGCAAAGAAAAAAAATGTAATACCAAAACTGCTTATCTATTTAATGTTAAATTATTTTTAAAGAGATGTCAGATTGTTTTTCTTTTTTAATATAAATAACAAGAATGAGAAAGATAAAGTCCCCCCCAAAACAATACAGTATCTATTGAACAGTTTAATAGTTTTGAAAATTTTCTTTAAAAATTCACTTTTCATGTAAGTGAAATGTCCAAAAAATATATGAATAAGAAGAAAGACTTCCATTTATGTCTCAACTTGAGATTAAATTTATTGTCTATACATTTGGTGTAACGTATATACATAATTGTGTGTATGTGTGTGTGTGTGTGTGTGAGTGTGTGTGAAGATAATGTTGACCACCCCACCCTACCCCTGTTGAAATGCTGATAGGCAGTGGCTGTCAATGGCTGAGGACCATTGAGGATTTTTTCATTTAAAGTATCAATTTTTTAAATATTTAAAAATGTTTAGTTTGAAAAAGAATATCATGGACTAAATGTTCTCCAAATAAATCCACTAATAAATAATTCATTTTTCTTTTCAAATAAAACATGGGAGTTCTAGTTTCATAGATAATTCCTGGGAGGGGGGTAGCATTGTTTTTTGGAAAGATTTAATTATATACTTTCTGTTAATTGAGAATTTATTCAACAAAATGGAAAGTTAAAGTGGATCAAAATAGGCCAATTTTTACCTAATTTGAATGTATATTTCTAAGTTAAGAATTTTATTATTAAAAGTTTATAAAGCCTTAGAAATAATCCCTTTACATTTGAAGAGAAGGGTCAGTTGTTAACTCAGAAATGTGTAACTAGGTACAGGAAGGTTGTAGAGGATAAAAAATAGGTTGTTCAAATATGATCTAACGTTTATATTATACCCTACTACAATTTATTTTATCTTAGCCAAAGTGTCTATAGCTATATATAACAATTTATATACATGTGGGTATTCATGCAGACCTGTTTATTAGGTAATGATTTTTCAAGTCACAGTAAATGGTTTCTATATGATAATAATATTCTAAGGCTTTGTGGAATTTACCACTATCTATGATTAAAGAAATCTCTGTTACAAAATTCACAGATAAGGATGTTTCAGTATTATGTTTGAAGTGTACATAATTAAAGCAAAATCTATTAGCAGATATTCTTTTAACCCAGCAATAGCCATCAGGAACGTAATAATACTAGCTGAATTTTTTTACATTATGTCAGATACCAGGCTTGAATTACATTTGACCCTTGAACAACTCTGGTATGAACTGTACAGAGTCCACTTATACATTTTTTTCCAATAACAAAGTAAATGCATTCTCTTATTATTTTCTTAATAACTATTTTCTCTAGCTTACTTTATTGTAAGAATACAGTGTATAGTACATTTAACAGACAAAATATGTGCTACTTGACTATTTACATAATCGAAATGGCTTTCAGTAAACAGTAGTCTATTAATAGTTAAGATTTGAGGGAGTCAAAAGTTATATAATGGTTTTAATTGCTCTGGACGGGGGCATTTCAATTATTCTAACCTTATGTTGTTCAAAGTTCAACTGTATTTCTAATTTTGAAAACAACCCTGCATAGAAGATATTATTCCTATTATTTTATGAACAGGGGCTTAAAGGTTAAATAACTTGCTTAATGTTACTCAGCTAGTAAGATGTTTCCTTACTCTAGGTTTTCCAGACTCCATAGTCTATTATTTTTCACATCCCAATGTCATTAACATAGAGCATGGTTTTCAATTTACCAGAACACCCTGCACCCTGGCTGTGCCGGTTAACTATCTCATCACTTCAGTTCCAGGACATTTGAATTGAATAAATAATAATGACATTTTCTAGGATTTCTAGGATTCATCAAAATTCCAGCAGCCATTCAAAAATTAAACTTTCTCTTTTCTCTTGGCTTTTCTAAAAAAGGTTAGTGTTTTAATAATTAGATTTTGTATTATCTCTAGGTTTTCGGTGAAACATAATGGATTAAAGAGATAATTGATGGCTACTAAAATTGGTTTTTATAAGTTACAATGGCAAGTTTATCATAATTTTTTTCTTAAATTTTATGCAGAAATAAAAAATACGCTTCTTCTTAATATTAAGCCAAATGTTTATTTCCCAGATTTTACCTAAATGTTCTTCCTGAGATCATTGCTGTTGTGAGATTATTTTAATGGCCTTCATTGGGGTGTGGTGAAAATGCTCTAATTGCCTTTGCTAAAAACAAAGGTTTTATATAAATTGAATTTTTCTTTTAGGATAATTGCCATTCACTTTTGTTTTATATGCAACTGAGTGGGGTTTTGCAGTATCCTCTGTGGACAATAAAGTGCTGAAATAGGAGAAGCTAATAATTGCTTTGTGTGGTAATACTGACAACTTCTGCATATTTGTCAATCTGTGTTAACAGTATCGATCAGGATGGGATCCTCATAGAGGGGCAGATAATATTTCCACTAAATCTTCGGACAGTGATGTAAGTGATATATCTGCGGTTTCAAGGACTAGTAGTGCTTCTCGTTTCAGCAGCACAAGCTACATGTCTGTCCAATCAGAGCGGCCAAGAGGAAACAAGAAAATCAGGTGAGTACAGGGGCTTTCGCAGGGAACCCTTCTAAATGTACCTTAGAAGGTCCTTATTTTTCTTTGGATAAACAGAAAGTTCTTTATTTCCAAAGGCTAATGTTTTATCATTCAGGCAATAAGAACTAATGTAGATATTGTAAATTTTATTTTGGTCTGTCTTTCCAACTTCTTGCACAGGCGAGTTTGATAGATCTTACAACATTTTCTTACTAGACTACTTGAAATAATATCATTAGTTATTTTTAATGTTTTCTATTTTTAAAAAGTTGTGGTTATATATTTGTTGAGTTTAAAGTGACAGTTTTGTGAAGACTTGAATTTTGTAATGTTCTAAGAAATATGAAAAATAATATTTGGAGGGATTTTTTCCTAGCTGAATGTATTTCAGTGATTCGGAAAACATAAGAATATTATTGTTTTAGTAGGATGCTCCTTATCCTCCTGCAGCTCTTATAAATGCATGGAAAGAGTCCTCAACTCTCAAATTTATAAATGTTATATATATGCTCATATAATTTGCATTTATCACCAGACCTGTAGATTTTATGTGCACCAGTGTTAAATGATTTTTTTACTTCTAAGAAGGTATCAAAAAAATCTATACTAAAGGGACCACAACTTTTTTCCATGCAGCTCTGTATCAGAAAAATGCGATTTAAAAAACAATTATGATGAAGTGTTGCTTACACAAGTGCTTCTCTGGTATACTGGCAAAAAAGTTTCAACATTTAAAAGTTGTATATTTTTAATGTTTTAGTCATTTTTATTTCCTTTCTGTTTAATTTTGTATGCATTTTTCTTACTTGTTCTTTCTTTTTTGTGTTTATTTGCATGCCTTCCTTCAATTTCTGTTGCTTTCAAAGGCCAAAGGGAATAGAAGAGGGAGGGGAAGAAGGGGATAAGCATGAAGAGATAGTTCATGAGGAGGAAGAAGTAAAGGAAAAAAGAATTAATGAGAATGAGAAAGGGAAAGAATTTATAAAAACGTCTAATAATGAGAAAAACAGAGAACCAGGAGATGAGGAAAAAACACAAGATATACCTGAGCAAGGGAAAGGAAAAGAACAGTGGCATAAAGAGGATTTGCAAAGGCGATTCTCACAAGATGCTGACAGGTAAAACATGCCCATTTGTGTAGACATTTCCCATTAGCAGTGTAATCCTTTTTTCCTATCTGTGAACACTATTTGGCCTTTTACATTTGGTTTATTTGCTTGTGTTTTCCCTATTTAGATTCTATTACAACTAATATATTGGCTAATTATTATCAAATAGATTGATATTATTATACAGTGCTTCATTTGTATCCACTAGTTCTGAGAGTCTGAATTATTGGTTTTCAAGTTATTTAGGATAAGCTGAACCAAACTTAAATTTCCCTTTAGTTCTTTTTTTTAGCATGAATTACTGTTTATCTTCCTCACTTGCCTAGTCAACACCTTTGAAATGAAGTTCTGAAAGGGCTGAAAAATTTAGCCTACTTTATAAGAAATACTATGTTTTGGAAATGAATTGTTAAAGAGTAGCAAAATAACTAACAACAAGTAAGTTTTATTCAGCCTCTGGCTCACTTGCCTCTTAGTTTTCTGGTGGGTTCTGGTGCAGTTTTGAGTCTCGAGAGGAAGCTTGCAAAACAGAACAGCTGAAAAGGAAGAGTAGATACCCCAGAGTTCATTAGAAGGCAGACATTATTGGGTTAGGACTCCCTCAAAACTCATTCAGCTAGAGAAACCACCAGAGAAGATTTGAACAGAAGACAAAGACAGAAAAAACAGAAATTGCAAGACATAAAAAGCAACTATGCTTTTATTTTCCTAACACAAAGTGCTAAAGGTGAAGCTATCTTTACAGTGTTATATCGAAGGTCAAATCAGCACAGGTGCACAGAAAGACTTCTGCCTGCTGCCAGAGAAGATGAAGATTCGCTAATTACATTTACCTGAAACTGAGGGTTGCCAACCTTGTACATCATGGAGGAATCGGGGTTTCCAATATTGAGTCCAGAATTTAATTTTGCGTTAGCACAAGTCTACTTGATAAGCACACCCTATTAATAAGCCGATTTTTGCATCAATAGCATATCTTAACCCAGTCTCAGTTTGTGCTTTACTCTAATTAATGATAAAGATAATTAGGACAGATATTCATCCCCTGGATATGCAATTCAGTGGGTTAGTCTCTGATACTTAACATTTGTCTCAGGTTGGTATATTTAACTTTATCTCTGCTCTATGAAAGATTCTAGTATATAAGAGATGTTAAACCTAATAATGAAATTAAGGTAGGTGTATTTTGTGATTTGAGTCTAAACTATTCATTTCAGTCTGGTTTTTTAAATCTAACTTTTAATAATCCCATTAGTTTATTAGTAAAGACTATTTGATTTGTAGGGCATAGGATCATTTTGTCATTAATTTACAGAGAAAAGCTCTTCAATTTACCCTTTGAAAAAGACGCAGTTTTCTTTTGTATATACTGTATAAATGAGAACACAAGTTCGTTGATGTTTGCCTAGAGCCAAAAACCTGTACTGGCTTACCTGACTTGGATAGAGCTTTAGAGAAGACTATAACCTAAATTCCTAGTATGATTTCTCCCTCAGCTGAGAACATCTTTTTTTTCATTGCTTTTAGAGAGAGGGGAAGGAAAGAGGGAGAGAAAGAAGGAAACATTGATGTGAGAGACAAACATTGATTGCTTGCCTTCTTCTAGTACCCCAACTGTGGATCAGACCCATAACCAGGGTCTGTGCCCTGATCAGGGATTGAACCCATGACTTTTCCTTTTAGAGGACAACTCTCCAACTAATTAAGCCACACCAGCCAGGGCCTAAGTTTCCAATTCTTAATATTATTTTCTTCACATTTTTCAGGAAGGGAGCACATTATTTTATAGGAAAAGGGCAAAGGTTCTATATTTCTAACAATCTGAGTCATCAAGGCATTGTATTTAGTTTAACACATTGCTGACCAGCCATTTCATACAAAAGCTAATGCGAGTACAAACACAAGTTAACTCCAGTAGCAAACTACATCCATCTGTTTGTTAAGTAACGAGGGTATTACTGGCAGATCCAGTAAGAGTATTTCTGGATCTGTAAGCTGAAGGAACCCAGTCCAGTCGCTCCAGTGAACATATATTCCATGAGATGGCAAGAGTGTCAGCTGCAATTTTTGTAAGAAAATGGTAGTATCACGCTGCAAATAGGTTCTTGAATTTGCTTTCATTTCTTAGCATAAAACTAACAATCTTTATTTTATTCTGAGAAAAAAACATGTTTGAGTACCCCCAGTGTCATTTTGTTTGGGCAGTTGTTAAAATTAATCGTACATTTTTTAAATGCTAAAAACAACTTAAGTGCTTATACAACATTATTGGAGATAATCCTATTTTATAGTACACTGTTGACATTTTATGCCTTTTACTTGTAATCCAAGTTTTTATAAACAAAAAATTTTTTTTTGACTTCAGTTTAAGGATTTATAGCATTGTTACTACTTAAAGTTAACATAGTGACTCCAATGAACAAAATTCATTATACTTGTTATTTTCATTTCAGTATTTGGATCTCATTGCATAATACAGAATTAGGTTTTCTCTGTTCTGTTAAGTCAACTTAATGTATGTCTTCTGAATATACAAGTAAGAAATGAATAGCAAAATATAGACTCAAGAAAGTTCATAAATATTTTAATATATTCATCCTAAGTTGATAATAATATATTCATATTTAGCTATTTATATTTATACACATGTATACAGGTCTAGTAAAATGCCTCTATATCATTAATGATGATATGGTAAATCTTGAGTTATATTTGCTATTTAAAATATTTTTCTTATTGTGTATATGTCTATATTTAAAATTTTACTTCTTTTTTTTTTAAGATTTTATTTATTATTTTTATAGAGAGGGGAAGGGAAAGAGGGAGAGAAACCTCAATGTATGGTTGCCTTTCACCTGCCTCCAGCTATGGACCCCCTGGAGCCCTGGTCTGCAAGCTGGTTATATGCCCTGGATGGGTAATCCAACCAGCGACCTTTGGGTTGGCAGGCTGGTACCTTAACCACTGAGCCACTAGCCAGGGCCTAAAATTTTACTTCTTTATATTCGCTGATTTTATGCCAAATTCATGTAGTAAGTGGGCCCAGATTTAAAAAGATGTTATGAGGTAAGAAGAAATCTTTCATTCAAATAATAATTATTTTAAAAATTTCTCAGGCACTATACTTAAAATTGGAAATGAAACTTAAATTAAATATTTTCATACTTTTAAGCCGGAGAGTGAAGCAGTTTCTTAGCTTTTATGCATGGATGTTTAAGGGTAACTCCATTTCCAAAAAATGTCACCAAGCTACCTGAACAAATTCACAAGAATTTTTGACAAAAAAAAATTTGGCAATGAAAGAAGTGATCTTAAATCTGCAGTGAAAGATAGAAAAAACAAATACTGAAAATATCGCATTGGGAAAATCCACAACGTTGGCAGCTTTGTCATCAAACTAGACTCTTAATTCATTCTTCCAGACTCTTTTCTAGACATAAGACAAAAAATTCAACAAATTTGTTCTTTATAAATTTTTAGTTCTAAGGCATTTCTATAAATGCTATGGACTCATAATTTGAAAATCTTTGGAAGAGATTTTCCTTGTGATAGGGAAAGTTTCTAAAGGAAAAAGGTAGCATGAATTAAAATTTTTATGAGTAGCTATTTTTAAGAGACTTAAGCCATGTAAATTATCAAGCAAAAAGTTCTCATCTTTAGAAGGGCAAACAGAATAACTATTAACAAAATATTTGTTGCTGCTACATATTATTTTTAGAAAACACATTCATGACTGTTAAGATGGCAGTAATCTTCAAATTGCTCTAATTAGAAGCAATCCTTATCAAAATCCCTGCTACTCTTTCATTTTTTTTTCCAAAAATTGACATAGTGACCTTAATATTTAAAATATCTTAGGAAATTCAAGCAACACCCAAAAGAAGGTGAATAGCCTCACGGTTACCTGAGATGTTTGTTTTAAAAATGTAAATTTCTGGGCTCCACCCAAAACTTGCAGAATCACAAATTGAGGAGTGATATTCAAGTATTTATTAAAAGTTCCCCTTTTTTATGCACGATCATAAAACAGAGGAGAAGTTTCTTGGGTTTGTTAAGATTTTCAGGCAACCTATGTCTGCCTATGTTATATCTTTAAAGGAAAGCAGTATGTTTCATGAAAATAATTGTGGATTAGGAATCTAAAATATCTGGATTGTCACCTTAGCTTTGTCACGTACCTACCAACTTTATCTACCTGGGCTTTTTTGCTTGCCAAATAGAGGCGTGGAGACTCATATCATCTTCCACAGTTCAGTTGGCTGTAGAGAACACCGAAAACAAGAAAGTAAGCATCTTCCATTATACTGCTGATTATTATTACGAATTCAAAATAATAGGTTCTGTGATTAACCACTAGCAGAACAGACAGTTCAACATGAGTTTCTGTCATTTGGTAAATGCTTTTAAAATTTAAGCAGCAATATTTAATACTTCAACTGATCAAGTTGAGTGTTTTCCAGTTTCCTGGAAGTATTTTTCAGTGCTAACTCATCCAAGAGGGCGCCCTGATGGATTGTGTTCTTCAGCTGATGTATTACTGATGGTTTGTGTTTTGTTCTTTTTTCCTTTGGCATGGAGGCTATACCTTCTAGTTAATGTTACTGAAAACCTTAACAAACCCAAGAAACTTCTCCTCTGTTTTATGATTGTGCATAAAATGGGGAACTTTTAAAAAATACTTGAACATCACTCTTAAATTTGTGATTCTGCAGGTTTTGGGTGGAGCCCAGAAATTTACATTTTTAAAATAAACATCCCAGGTAGCCATGATACTATACACCCTCTTTTGGGTGTTGCTTGAATTTCCTATTTTAAATGTTAAGGTCACTATGTCAATTTTTGGGAAAAAAAACAGAAAGAGTAGCAGGGATTTTGGTTGGGATTGCTTCTAATTAGTTAGAGCAATTTGAAGATTATTGCCACCTTAACAGTATTGTCTTCCAATCCATGAATAAAGTATTCTTTTATTTATGTTTTTCTTTACTTTCTTTCAATGATGTTTTGTAGTTTTCAGGGTATATATATTGCATTTTATATTTTATATTCTTTTAAATGGAATTGTTTTATTAATTTCATTTTTGGATTGTTCATTCTAGTGTATAGAAATGCAATTAGTTTTTGTGTATTAATCTTGTATACTACAAGATCTTGTATCATTTTATTAGCTCTATGAGCTTTTTGTTAGTTCTTTAGTTTATTCTATATAGGGGACCATTTCATATCTGAATAAAGATCATTTTAATTTTTTTTCCAAGCTGAATGACTTTTATTTATTTTTCTTTCCTAATTGACTTTGCTAAAATTTCCACTACAATGTAAACTAGAAATGGTATATGGAAAGCTCTTTAAAAAACACATACACATAGTATTACTTTGTATTAGCTAGAAAAGCATTTTTTTAAGATTTTTTATTTTTTATTTTTAGAGAGAGGGGAAAGGATAGAGGCAGAGAGGGAGAGAAATATCAATGGATGGTTGACTTTCAACCATATGGTAGCTATGGTAGCCTCCAGCAACAGACCTGGTTGGAGACCTGGCTTGCAACCTGGGTATGTGTCCTGACTGGGAATCGAACCAGCGATCTTTGGGTTCTTAGGCCAGCACCTTATCCACTGTGCCACTAGCCAGGGCTTAGAAAAGCATTTTTGAGGATGTCTCCTGTGCCATTCATTCATTTTAAAATAGTATATATTAAATTGCATTTTTTAAATTTTATGTGTATCTTTCTTAAAGAACATATTTGCTTCACTGAAAACAAAGCAATGTAGCCCATTGTATTTTCTTTTATTTAGACTATCAGGAAATTTAAGTTCAGATCCAAAAACATAGTAATTGAATTCAATTTCTTAGACTACATTATATTAAAATTATTTTATTATATATAATAATCAGCATATTCTCTTTTGCCTCTTAAGCTTTGTTTTTCTACTTCTTGTAGAAAAACACAATTTCACAATTTTATTACAATTGTGAAATATGTAACTTCTTGTTAAAAACAGTTTTAAGTGATACATGCTGCCAAATCTAGGTAACAGGTGTTTTCACATGCATACTTATTTAGTCTGGCCCCTTACCATTCTCTTCTTGAAATGCTTTGCCCTCTTGGCTTTTGTTTTTGTACACTCCCTTAGTTCTCCAGGCATCTCTTAAGTCACCTCTGTCTGGAGTTTTCTCTTAAGTTCCTTTTTTTCCAAGATCCTACCTAAGCCCTTTTTCCTTCACTCTGCACATTCTGTCTTGGTGATGCAGTCTGTTCCATAGCTTCAAGTAGCATCCACAGCATATGTTGCTGATTCCAAATCTGTGTGTCCATCCCAGATCTTTTCTCTAATCATCTGCCAGACCTATCTAGTCCTGTTCTGGCGATCTGCTTGTCTGTCCCAGGGTCAAGCTCAACATGTCAAATTCAATTCATTATATCCATTATCAAACAAACAACCAGAACTAATATAATAACGTGTTCTTCCTTCAGTAGTATCTTTTTCAATGGATGGCATCAGTATGCTCCAGTTGCCAAATCAGAAATACGAGCATCAGCTCTTTACTAGTCCTCTACTGAGCACAATTCCCTCTCCTGTCACCAAATCTTATTGAATCTAATGCTTAATTATCTGTGAAATATGTCCATTTTCCCCTAACCCCATTTCTACTTGCCTAATTTAAGATGTTATCTTTTATGGAGATTCCTAGGTAATCATATCTTTAAAAATAAGGTGAAAACTCCCTATGATAATAATATTTAAAAAATGAGTCATCAGTTACTCTGGGGTAGCTCATTTGTGAATTGTACACTTTTAAAATGTCGAACAAATTAGGTTTATTCAATATGTTAACTTACATGGGAAACATCAAATAAGAAATGATGTTAAATCTTAGGTTATATTTATCTGGAGGCGTATATGAAGTATTCTAGAAATTATATGAAATTCCTGAATATCTGATGTGTCTAGGTATAATGTTATCAGTCATAATTCCAGTTATTATCTTAAAATGTTATGTGTTACAGAAATGAGTAAATTTCCTTGTCAATTCATTATAATAAACATTCATCAGATCCTTAACAATTGGCATGTTTAGGTCTTTGGTCATTTACAGTTACTGTTTTATTGTAATATTTTTGCAAAAGTAAGATTCACGGAAAGGATTATACCAAGTATTCTTTTTTATTTTTTTTTTACATTAAAAAAAAAACCTATTTGATTACATTTTGCATTAAGCACTTTTGTATTAGTTTTAGGTGTACAACATAGCTGATAGACATTTATAGAAGATACTATGTTCTCAAAAAAAAAAAAAAAGTTACTATGTTCTGTCTGTGAGAGAACAAGTGACCAGCTGGCACTAGAGACAGTTATTACAATATTGTCAACTACATATATTCCCTTACATTACCTTACATCCTTATTCCTGTTTTATAAGTAACAGTTAGTATTTTTTATCCCATCACCCCCCCGCCCCAAAACATCTACCTTCTGGCCTCCATCAATTTATTCTGTGTATTTGTATGCCTGTTTCATTTCATTCGTTTATCTTGTTCTTTAGGTTCCACATATGTAATGTCATATGGTATTTGTCATTTGTCTGGCTTATTTCACTTAGCATAATACTGTCTAGATCCACCCAAGCTATTGCAAATGATAAGATTCATTATTTTTTAAGTCTGAGTAAGAGTTTATATATTGTATATATACCACCATTTTTTAAATTCACTTGCCTATCAGTGGGCACTTGGGATAATTCCATAACTTAGCTCTTGTAAAAAATGCTGCAGTGATCATGGGGGTGCAGACATTCTTTACAATTAGTGTTTTGGATTTCAGCAGATGTATACCCAGAAGTGGAATTGCTGCATTTTCAGTTTCAGTTTTAAATTTTTGAGGAACCTCCACATTGTTTTTTATAACAGTTTTTCCAATCTGCATTCCCACCAGCAGTGCATGAGAGTTTCCTTTTCTCCACCATCTTTACCAACACTTGTTTGTTGGCTTACTGATTATTGCTTTTCTGACAGATATGAGTTGGTATCTCTGTGGCTTAATTTTGCATTTCTGTGATGATTAGTTATGTTGAGCATCTTTTCATATGCCCATTGTGTGTCTATATGTCCTTTTTAGAGAACTGTCTATTTAGGTCCTCTGCCCTCTTTTTAATTGTGTGTGAGTTTTTTTTTATATATATAATGAATTATCTTCTTTATAAATTTTTAATATTAACCCCTCATCTGATGTGTTATGGCAAATATTTTGTCTCATTCCATAGGTGGTCTTTTTATTTGCTGACAGTTTTCCTTGCTGTGAACAAAGAAAAAAATCTTTTTAGTTTGATGTAGTTCCATTTACTTATTTTTTTACATCTTTCTCTTGCCCAAGGAGACATGTCAGGAAAAAATATTGCTAAGGATGGTGTCTATGATTTTTACTGTCAATGTTTTCTTCTAAAGTTTCTTCTAAAGTTTCAGGTATTATATTAAAGCTTTTAATCCATTTTGAGTTTATTCTTTTATATGGTATAAGGTGTTGGCGTAGTTTTTTTTTTTTTTTTTTTTGCATGTATCTAATTTTCTTAACACCTTTTATTGAATGGACTGTCTTTACCTCATTGCTTCCTTTTCAAAGCTTAATTGTCCATATAGGTGTGGTTTATCTCTGGGCTGTCTATCCTGTTCCATTGGTCTGTGTGTCTGGTTTTTGCTAGTGCCATGCTATTTTGAATACTATAGCCTTGTAGTATAGTTTAACACCAAGTAGTGACCAGTGATAATACTTTGTTATTATTTTTCAAGATTACTCTAGTTATTTGGAGTCTTTTGTGTTTCCATACAAATTTTTGGATTATTTCATATAGTTCTGTGAAAAAATGCCATTAGTATTTTGATAGGAATTATATTGAATGTACAGATTACTTTGGGTAGTAAGGAGACTTTGATTATGTTAATTCTTCCTATCCATGAGCATGGTATATGCTTCCATTTATTAGTATCTTCTTAGATGTCTTACTTCAATGTCTTATAATTTTTTAATATAGGTTTTTATTTTTTACCTTCTTGGTTAAATTTATTATTAGACTTTTTAATTCAATTTCATAAATGGGATTGTTTTCTTAATTTCCCTTTCTGATAGTTCATTATTGCTGTATAAAAATGCAACTGATTTCTGGATATTTATTTTGTATCTTGCCACTTTACTGAGTCTTTAGGATTTTCTCTATATAGTGTCTTGTCATCAGTAAATAATGAGTTTTATATGTTTCTTTCTAATTTGTATACCCTCTATATCTTCTTCTCTACTCTGATTGCTCTATAGAACTTCCAGTACTATGTTGAATACAAATGATGAAAGTGAATATCCTATCTTGTTCCTGATCTTAAGGGAAACACTTTTAGTTTTTCCCTATTGAATATGATGTTAGCTATGGATTCGTCATATATGGTCTTTATTATTTTGAGATGTATTTCCTATATTTCTACTTTGCTGAGAGTTATTTCATAAATTGGTGATGCATTTTGTTAAATGCTTTTTCTTCATCTATTGATAAGTTCATATGATCTTAATCCTTCATTTTGTTTATATAGTATACACATTAATGGACTTATGGGTACTGATTAAGATTTGCACCCCAGGAACAAATCCTGCTTGATCATGGTGTATGATCTTTTTAATGTACTGCTAAATGGGTTTTGCTAGTATTTTTGTTGAGGATTTTTGCATCTATGTTCAGCAGGGATATTGGCCTATAATTTTTTTCTTTGTAATCAGGATAATGCTGGTCTTGTCAAATGACCTAGGATTGGGGGTGGTGGTCTCTTTTATTGAATGTTTTGGAGTAGCTTGAGAAAGATAGGTTAATTATAGTTTGACTGGTAAAATTTACCTGTGAAGCCATCCAGTCCAGGAGGACTGTTACATTTTGATTATGCTTCAATTTTGTTGGCTGTAATTGGTTCAGATTTTATGTTTCTTCTTGATTCTGTCTTGGAAAATTGTATGATTCTAGGAATTTATCAATTTCTTTCAGGCTGTCAATTTTATTGGCATATAATTAATATTTATTGAGTTGTTGGTTATTTCTTTTTCATTTCTGATTTTATTTAGTTGGGTATTCTTTTTCTTGAGGTTTGTTAAAGGTATATCAATTTTGTTTACCTTTTCAATAACTAGCTTTTAGTTGTTTTTTGTTGTTGTTTTTAAAGATTTTATTTATTTTCAGAGAGAGGGGAAGGGAGAGAGGCAGAGAGAGAGAGAGAGAGAGACAGAGAAAGAGAGAGAAATATCAATGTGGGTTACCTTTCACCTGCCTCCTGCCATGGATCTGGCTGGAAACCTGGCTTGCAACCTAGTTATGTGCCCTGGATGGGGAATCGAACCAGTGACCTTTGGGTCCGTAGAGCAGACTAGCTTTTAGTTTTGTTGATCTTTTGTATTGTTTTTCTTTAGACTCTATTTTATTCATGTCCCTTCTGATACTGTTTTCTTTTCTCTGCTCACCATGGGCTTTGTTTTTGTTTTTATTCTAGTCCCTTTAGGTGTAAGGTTAGATTATTTATGTGTTTATTTGATTAAAAATTTTTTGTTCTTGGGATAGGCCTGAATTGCTATGAATTTCCCTCTTAGGACTGCTTTTGTTGTGTCCCACAGATTTTTTTTTTTTTTTTTTGAGTCATTTTGTTTTCATTTTCATTTGTCTCAAGGTATTTTTTATTTTTTTCTCCTACTCATTGTTAGCCCATTCATTTGTTTAGTAAAATGTTATTTAGCCTCCATTTGTTTGTGTGTTTTTATTTTTTCTTGTAATTGAGTTCTAGTTTCATATTATTGTGGTATGGAGCTGCTTGATATGATTTCAATCTTCTTAAATTTACTGAGACTTACTTTGTATCCTAATATGTATTCTGTCCTGGAAAATGTTCCATGTGCACTTGAAAAAAATGTTTATTCTGCTACTTTGGGGTGAAGTGCTCCGAAAATACAAATTAAATCCATCTGATTTAATATGTCACTTAAGGCCACTGTTTCCTTGTTAATTTTTTCATCTAGGAGATGTATCCATTGATGTCAATGGAATGTTCAAGTCCCCTATTATGACTGCATTACTGTTGATCTCTCCCTTTATGTTTACTAATATTTTCTTTATATATTTCATTGCTCCTATGTTGTATGCATAAGTGTTTACAAGGGTTATAGCCTCTAGTTGGGTTGACCCTTTATCATTATGTAGTGTCCTATCTTGCCTCTTCTTATAGCCTTTATTTTAAAGTCTATTTTGTCTGATATAAGTATTGCCATGCCAGCTTTTTTCATTTCCATCTGCATGAAACCTCTTTTTCCATCCCTTTAAGTATGTGTGTGTCTTTCCATCTAAAGTGTGTTTCTTATAGACAACTTATATGTAGGCCTTGTTTCCTTATTTATTCAGCTACTTTCTTTTTCTAAATTTAATTTTATTGTTGCTGTATTACATCTATCCTCTTTTTCCTCCCCTCTGTCCCCTCCCCAACCCACCCACTCCCCCACAAAGCCAGTTCCACATGTTGTCCATATCCATGGTTCTTCCGTACTAGGTTCTTGACTAAACTGCGCCCCTTCTTTGCCTCTTCCTCCCCACTGCCCACTGAAGGTCTGTTCATTGTATTCATGTATCTGGTTCTGTTTTGCTTATTGTGTGTTTTGTTCATTATTGTCTTGTATTGGGTGAGATCATATGGTATTTGTCTTTCACTGACTGGATTATTTCACTAAGCTTAATACTCTCCAGTTCTATCCATGTTGTTGCAAAGGGTAGGAGTTCCTTCTTTCTTTCTGCTGTGTAGTATTCCATTGTGTAAATGTACCAAAGGTTTTTGATCCAATTATCCACTGATGGGCACTTAGGCTGTTTCCAGCACTTGTAGCCATAGGGGTACATAGGTTCTTATGAATTGGTGTTTCAGGGTTCTTTCAGGTATAGTCCTAGTAGTGGAATTGCTGGATCAAAAGGCAGTTCCATTTTTAATTTTTTAAGGAAACTCCATACTGTTTTCCATAGTGGCTGCACCAGCCTGCATTCCTACCAACAGTGCACCAAGGTTCCCTTTTCCCCACATCCTCGCCAACATTTGTTGTTTTTGATTTGTTGATGATGGCCATTCTGACAGGTGTGAGGTGATATCCTATTGTGGTTTTAATTTGCATCTCTCTGATGGCTAGTGATATTGAGCATTCTTTACAAGGGCCTTTGGGCCCTTTGTATGTCTTCCTCAGAGAGTTGTCTGTTTAGGTCCTTTACCCATTTTTCAATTGAGCTATCTCCCTGGTATTGAGTCTCATAAGTTCTTTATATATTTTGGATATCAAACCCTTGTCTGAGGTATCATTGGCAAATATGTTTTCCCATACAGTTGCTTCCCTTTGAATTTTGCTGGTGTTTTCTTTAGCTGAACAGAAACTTTTGAGTTTGATATAGTCTCATTTATTTATTTCCTTTGCCCTGCTTTCTGTCTTTTGATAAAAGCTTTTAATCCATTTACAATTAAAGTGATTATTAGGAGGTACATATTGATTGCCATTGTATTCCTTTAAGAGTGAATTTTATGGTATGTGAAAGGTATCTTGTAAGTTGCTCAAAATAAGCAGGGGGGCAGAGGGGGAAACCTATAATCTATATTACTGATTCTATAATAATTATTAAGAAAATAGTGTTGATAAAATGCAAATGATATTTTGTTTATGGTTTAGTTTGTCAAGCATCTTTTCTTCTATTCCAATACTCCTTAAAAACTGCCTTTTCTTAAAATATTTATCCTTTTATTTAATTCTTGCATACATTTTTAACAATCTTAGGGTGCTGAAGATGAATAAAAAACATGGATCTTTTTCTCATGAAAATGGGATGATTTTTTTCTTTTCTTTACAGCTCAAAATTTACCTTTTGCACATAAGTATAATAGTTGGCCTAAAACTGTGAACTCTAATATATTAAGTGTTCAGTTTATAATTAAACAAGCTATTCTCATGCAGATTTAGAAAAATTACCACATTAAATGTTGGTTCTCTATTGTGTTACCTTAAGTGTGTAGTAGGCTGTGCTTGTGACTTCACAGTTTTTTATGAGATCATTGAAAGTGGTTGATATGAGTTTGTCTGACCTTTATATACTGACTAATGGGACCTTTTGTTATCGTCTGTGATGTCTCTCACCATTGTGAGACTTTATATGGCATTTTTACATTTAAAAAATACTGATTATCATTATTATAGATCAGTCTTTGAATACTTTCAAAATCTTTTGAATAAATGACAATTTATTATCAGCTTTATTTTACTATTTATAATGGAAGATTAATTGCTACATGGTCATGTGTAGGTTTTTAACATGTATTTGTTGAATAATGAATGGATAAATGAATACTTATTTCAGCAATTTATTTTAAATGTTTTTAATTAGAATAGCTAAACTTAGAGGTTAATAAGAAATATACTAATCCACTAATCCTTTAACTGCCGTGAGATACTGTAATCATCATATTCTGTCTTCTTGATTATAACTTTTTAAAACTTTTTTTTAAAAAGGTTTTATTTATTATTTTTAGAGAGTGGGGAAGGGAGAGAAGCAGACAGGGAGAGAGACATCAATGTGTGGTTTCCTTTCACCTGCCTCCAGCTACAGACCTGGCTGGATACCTGGCTTGCAACCTGGTTATGTGCCCTGGCTGGGAATCAAACCAGTGATCTTTGGGTTCACAGGCCGGCACTTTATCCACTGAGCCACCAGCCAGGGCTGATTGTAACTTTTCTTAATCATGATTCACTCTTAAAATCTTAAATATAGTACTTTTCTCTCATAGTGAGACTATTATACACAGAAAGCCATAATCTATTATTGGAAGGGACTTCAGCAATTATGTAATGAACTATAAAGTAGAACTCTTCTTATATCAGTGATTCCAAAACCAACATCATAAAGAAACCACTAGGGAGCATTTTAAAAACACAGATTCATTGCCCCTGACATGAGAATTATATTCTTGTAATATATATAATGTGATCATTCATAACCCTATACAGTATCACTGTCCAGCCTGAGCAAAGCATTCAGAGCTGCCTATCTATGAGAAAGTTTTTTGTATTCTTGGACATTTGGAATTATATCATGGTGAACACTTCATAAGGCATATAAATGTTGAATAACTATATTGTATACATGAAACACATAAAATTGCATGTCAACTATAATATTTTTTGTTTTCTTATTTAAGAAAAAAACTTAAAAGACTTTCCTTTTAATTGAACATGTATCTTTTGTACTCCTTTATACTTATGATGTAGTTCACTACTTCAAGACCATGAAAACAGGGTTGGGAGACTTGTTTCAGGACCTATCATCTCAGAATGGAAACAAGTTACATTTACCCACAATACATATAACTACTGTGATATATATATATATATATGATGATTCTCCTTTGATTGGTGCAAGTCTTTATATTTTTCGTAGTGCTTTTATGCTCCAATACTGATACCAAGTTGTGTGTTTTGTTTTTTTTTTTCAACAGAATAAAATACCCCTATTATCTGATTATATTGAGGGTCCCTATAACATATTTAAGCAATTCAGAGATTTTAAAAAATTTACAGTTCCTAGTCTTTTCTACCACAGTATAATATGCAATAATAACAGCATAACAGCAAAATTAAGACAAGTAGGAAAAATGTCATTTCATGATTTTTGTAGATATTTTCTGTTCTGTAGTTTTATACTTAAATATAATAAATCTAGGTTTTTACTATTACTTTAAAGTTATTATTTACCTTTAAGATAAAAACAACACATACCTAGGAGAAATTCTATCTTGGCATTTTAACTAGTATTTATTTCACATATTCCATTTATCTCTACTGTATTATACATGCATTTGATTTGTTCTATGTAATATTTTCCATTTGAGGTAATCATGCAATTTGGTGTTAACTCATTACATCTTACCTTGAAAGGTTGCAGATAGGTTTAAAATAGTGAAAATTTTCCTCTTTAGTGCAATTTTTAAACATTGTATGTTTCTAACAGTGCTATGGGAAAAAACAGAAAGGGGAAGTTAAAATGATGGAGAAAATAACAAAAATATTGAAAGGATTAGGTAATATATTTTCTTTAAGAAATATATAAATTGTGGTATAAAGCAGTTTTATTAGTCTTTTGAATATAATCATACCTACTCATTGAGTATTTAAATCTGCTAGAAATTTGTTCATAAATGTAAATAGCTAATATTACTCTTAGCCATAGTAAGACTCTACAACCAAATTACTTATTTTGAAAAACCTGACAGTTTTTTCTGAATTGATGGAATAGGTATCCACATCTTAATCACCAGCAGAGTTGATGTGGAGAATGAAAGACTAAAAACTCAATATTCTTTCAGTGTTTTATTTTTGTTCAATTTTAGTTTCCTTTTTTAATCATTTAGATGTTCCATTTCCATAAATTTATAAGAAAAATTTTAGCCCTGATATCTTTTAAGCTCATATTGAGGATTGCAAATTTTTCAATTATAATAATTATGAGTACACTTGTGAGTCAGTATTTCTTCGTGAATTAAAAATAATTAAGATACATTATCTCAGGATACTATCACATGAATAGCCTATACTAATTTTCCCACAATGACAAAAGGTGATAGTAGTGCTAAGACTGTAGGTGCATTTAACTTTGCCTTGAATTTATTATAATTCTTAAAATACAATGATAATAATGGCAATTCAATTCTTAAACTTTTAGCAAAACATATTGCATTGGCATATGGCAACCCCTTTTTTCTTTTTATTTCTGTAATAGTTGTCTATTCAAGTAGGTGTTTTGTTCAAGTCAAGGATGAAGTTTCTTTAGTGCTAGACTGACAATAGCATGCTTGATGACTTTACTGAGTCTCTAACTCTCTCAGGTTCCAGCGTTTGCTTATTTATAATGAAAATCACCTACAAAAAAGTTTCTGAATGATCTTTTAGCTGGTTCAGTAAGGAGGCTAGGATTTTAACCTTTTTTTAAAAAAATATTTTATTTATTTTTAGAGAGGGGGAAAGGAGGAGGGAAACATCTACACGGAGAGTTACGTCTATCAGTTGCCTCTCACGCACCCCCAACTGGAGACCTGGCGGGCAAGCCAGGCAGGTGCCCTGACTAGGAACTGAACTGGTGACCTTTCAGTTCGCAGACCAGTGCTCAGTCCACTGAGTCACACCAGCCAGGGCTAGGATTTTTTAACTTTATTAAAATAAAATCTTTAATTGTTCCTCCTAACTATATAAAAATAATTGCTCAGTGTATCTGGCATTAAGTCAAAACAAATGAGAACTATTAACTATACGTTATTCCCAAGCTTTACCAGAAATAGGGAAGTGACCATGGAAACTCTCAGCATGATGGTAACTGTGATTTGCTCTAAAGGAAACTCTCGCAGAAGTTTTTCCAGACTAAATTTAATTTCTAAGACTCCTCCAGTTACAATGTTCTAATACTAGTCCTGGCATTTCAAAGTCCTGACCAAGCAGGTGATGTAAGTGATTAAAATGAGGTTGAAGGACAAGGCAATGCTGGGAATTGTGGCCACTTGGAAAGCATGTGCTCCCTTGAGTGGAGAAACTACTGCTGAGCTTCAGCGTGGTATTGCAGGAGACAAAACCTCTAATTCCTACATCAGCTTTGCAAACAACTCTTCTGGCCGAAGAGAGTGTATCAGTGCAGCCTGATCCCCCGGGTGGGCCGTCTGCTTCATGCTGAAATAGTCATTGTTGTTGGAATAATGACCTGAGTTGCTAGAAGTTCTAAGTGATCAAGTAGTTTTCTTTGTCTCATTCTAAGTCAGAAAACTCCTCATATGTTTTAGAACATTCTTTAGAGAAGTAACAACATATTAGACAAAATATTGTGTTTTTTTTAATGTTCAATGGTTAGAGGGAGAGAGAGAAGAAGGCGAGATGTGTGTGTATGTCAGAAACTAATTAAACTTTGGCTCTTTGCCTCATTTTCCCCAGGTAGCAATCAGAATTACAGGACGTTATATGGAATTGTTATGTAAGGTACTCTAAAGTCCTTAAAAGATACAAAGAGAAGAGCTGTGATGGATTTTTAAGTATCTAGGAGTGGAGCTAATTATAGAAATGTTAAGTATAAATAAATGATGTTGCCTAAGTGGAAAACTATTTTCTATATTTTATATGACTACTTAGATTAAGCGATGTTAAATTAAGCTTTACTGGAATTTCTAGAAAATAGAAAACAGTTAAGTTGGCTCTAAAAAATGGTTTTAATAAACCAGCTCTATAAAATGCAGTTAAATACTATTGCTGACTGGTGAGTTATATTGAGTTTTATACTCAGCTAGTAGTTTTAGAATTTAATGTTTTTTCCCCTTTTGTTTTTAATTCTGATTAAGCATGTGACTAAGACCAAACAAACATGGCATTATTATATTATTTATTATTTATAGAAATAGATAAGATTTTTGTAAATACCTTCATCTCACGTGTAGTCATAATTTACTTTTTCTATTTTAAATCATAAAGAGCTTTCCTTATAGTACTTTAAGTACAATAAAGTATTGTGTGAATTTGGAAAAATTCTATATACAGGGTGTGGTAAAAGTAGGTTTTACAGTTGTAAGTACTTGAAACAATTTATTCTTGTATTATTATTCACTATTCTATTATTTTCCATATAAACAACTGTAAACCTACTTTTGCCCCACCCTGCAGAAGGAATTATATCAATATGTTTTAGAAATTTGCTCATGCTTCACCTTTTGTTCTGATCTAGCAACTGAAACATATTTGTACAACTTTAATTCAGTTTTGTCCAAAATTCATCACACTGTACATATTAATATTTAAATTATATAAATGACTTATATTGGGTTGGCCCCAAAGTCCATTTAGTTTTTTCCATAAAATAAAAACACAGGTTTCGTTTTCACCAATAATTTGATTGATTTGGATGTCTTGATTATGCCAGAATTCTCCCACTATTGGCTTCTAGTGGGTAGAGGCCAGGGGTGCCGCTGCACATCATCCAGTGCATGAGACAGCCCCACGGCAAAAAATTATTGGGCCAAAATGTCTATAGTTTTAAGAAGCTTCACAAACCACTTTTGACACGTTCCATCAGTCACATCACCTTCTCCATACACTTCACAAATCTTTCTTTGCGCTTCAGTTGTGTTTTTACCTTTCTTGAAATAATAAAGCATAATATGCTGAAAATGGTGCATATTTTCTTTCACCTTCAATATTAAGATGGCTGCAAAAAGTTCTCCAGTTCTGATGTTTTTTAAATTGCACGCTGAGATGACAGCTGTTGTAATATAAGCAAGCTAACAAAGTTGTTTAACATGAAGTGAAAGACAACTAAGCACCACTAGAGGCATCATACAGAAGAAAAACTAAAACTTTTTCGCCAACCCAAAATATAAGCACATAGTGTGTGTTGGTGTATAATCTGTGTTTTATCGATATCTGTAATCCAGTCTATTTAAACAGGTTTACTGTTTTAGAGTAACAGAACTTTAAAACGTCTGTGGGAAAAAAAAACTTATGTGGAAATACTTTTGAAAGATAATATATCTTTTAAGAATTTTCAGAGAATGTAATTATAAACAAAATAATCTTTACACTTTAGATTGATTGGCTATGTGGAGTATTGTTATGTGCTTTAATCATCAGAGCGTAACACTTTATATATTTAACTGTTAAAAATGCTTGGCAAAAATACTTTTCCCATAAGTGTGAAGAGTAAAATTTGAAAATAATTTTTAAAATGTCCCAGTATTTACTTATTCATTAGAGAGAGTAAAACTGTACAAATGTTCGTAAGAAAAAAAAAAAAAAAGATTATTTTAAGTTAAAAAAAAGATGGCATGTTATTCATTTTTGTTTACTTCAAAATTTGATTTTTCAATGTTTTCTTTGAAACAAAATTCACAATACAAGCGCAGCACATTTGTTCAGGCAGGGTATTATCAACTTCTACCTGACTGGCCCTACCATCTTGCTCAACAAAAAGTCTAGGTAACTGAAAAATGACAGTGTCTTAGTGCCTGAAAAAGTAACACACCTTTTTCTGTTACTTGAACAGCAAAAACAAATGCATATATGGACAGAAATTTTGATTGAGATTTATTATTATATTTAATAGCAGATTATTTCAGAGCTCTAATTTTTCTTGTATTTTTAGATAAATATAGAGCACTTTGTGATGAGCAGAATTAATAGTCAATAATTTTCTAGTTTATTTCCATGTTATAGTAGAAATAACATTCAATTGAATAGATTCTAATTCTGTTCAGCTGTGAGCATTCTGTTAGACCTGGGGCTAGTATTTGCTTTTCTTTGGTTCCTCAATCATATATGGAACAAACCAGATTAGCTTTAAGTCTCTTCACCTGTACAATATGGATTCATTAGTTTAACACAAGCAGTATTTAAAATTTAATCTGAACTCCAAACAATAGGACTTAGATAAAAATTTATAACTTTAAAAAATGAATGCTTAATATTCTTTTGCTTTTTACCCAGTAATATAAAGTATATTTATAATTATTTAATTCCTCAAGTTAATTAGTTTAATTTATTTTTGGACAACTTAA
Organism: Noctilio leporinus; assembly: GCA_004026585.1. Taxonomy (NCBI): domain Eukaryota; kingdom Metazoa; phylum Chordata; class Mammalia; order Chiroptera; family Noctilionidae; genus Noctilio; species Noctilio leporinus. Next base: position 233,224 of record PVIW01000406.1, on the reverse strand, counting down.
ATTTATTGGGGTGACATTAGTTAATAAAATTATATGTTTCAAGTTTACAATTCTATGATACATCATCTCTATATTACATCATGTTTACCATCAAAAGTCAAATCTTCTTATGTCTCCATGTATTTAACCCCATTTAACTTTGACTACCCCAACTGCCTTCCTTCCTTCTGGTAACCATCATACTGTTGTCTGTATCTATGAGTTTGTCTTGTTTGTTCATTTGTAGCTTTGAGTTTTATATTCCACATATGAGTGAAATCATATGGTTCTTGACTTTTTCTGTCTGACTTATTTCACTTAGCAGGATATTCTCAAAATCCATTTTGGTTGTTGCATGTGGCAGTATTTCATCCTTGCTATATGGCTGAGTAGCATTTCATTATATATGTACCACATTTTCTTTATTTAATCACCTACCAAAGGACACTTCAGTAGTTTCCATATCTTGGCCACCGTGAATAATACTTCAGTGAAAATGGGTGCACATATCTTTGCAAATAAATGTTTTCCAATTTTGCTGGATAGATGTCCAGAAGAGGGGTTGGTGGCTCATAGGGTAACTCTGTTCTTTATTTTTTGTGGAGCCTCCGTACTGTTTCCTATTGTGATTTCCAATTCACATTCCCGCCAGTAGTGACTGAGGTGTAATGTAGAGAGGTGAAGAAGAAACAAAAAAGGGAAAAATCCAAGACTCTTAGAAAGAATGAATCAAAAGGTTTTGGGGATTTATTGAATTACTTTATTCAATAAATATATAATGAGTGCATATTAAGGGCCAGGCCCTAGTCTACATGCTTGGGATATATATATAGGATTGAATAAACAGACAAAACCCCTGCCACTGTGGAGCTTATACATTGATGGAGGAGACTGACAAGTAAAATGTATTGGGTGTCAGGTGATGCAAGTAGGAAAGGCAATAGTGGGTGACAGTCAAAGGAAATGGAAATGTGGCCTTTCTGCCTGAGAGCAGATGAGGATTTGAATCCAGGAAATTGAAAAATTCTGCGCTTTTTGTGGTGACTGGAATTAACAGGGATAATGGGAATAGATTATGGGATTAGTCCTGATAGTCCCAAAGCCTGTAAGGGAGGTGAGCCTGAGTTTGCTGGAGTCAGGGATTCTTACCAGAGCACCAGGAGGTTGGAGGCCCAGCTCCTGCAGGCGTGTCGTGATGGAGGGGGATCTTACACAGGGCAGCTGAAACTCTAGGGTTCCCTGTTGACCTGAATGTAGGGAGCAAAGGGAAAGAAAAATGTGAAAATCATGTTTCTATTTTTGGGATCCATGACTGTTGAAAGAAAAATGGGGAAATTGAAAGTGTTATAAATTTTAAGCAGATGAAGGATAAAAGTAGATGTGGTGCTAGATCATTTCCACTCCTAAAATTAGCAAACTGGGGATCTCTCCAGGTACCACCATGAGCTGTTATTTTATTAGATTCGGAAAAACCTTCCTGTTTTATTTATTTTTTTAACAAAGAGGCTAATATCCTTTAAATTTACGAAAAAAAATATTTGCTTACAGGATCTTAGGCTAGATGGGCTAAGACATAAGCTGATGTAACAATGCCTGAGCGTTACCCCAGACTAGATTCAAGTACAGTTTAAGTTATGACTTTCACCCCTACTTTAAAAAGCAACTGAACAGCAAAGTAATATTTTTTAAGACTAGACTGTTTTATGTATGTACAGAACTGAGACTTAAGAATAAGATTTTATAACAAATCGATAAAAATATTTGCTGACATCTAGCTGTATGCTTTGACTGTCTGCATATGGTTGAAGGTATAGCCTAAATATAATGTGTGGTTCCTGGAAGAGGGAATGATTAGTTTAACTGGAAGAAAGAAGGAAGTTGCTCTAAATTAGTGCAAGGCTTTTTATATCAGCACAGGATGAAAAACAAGTGAAACATCAGCCCCTGCATGGCCTACATAGGGCGGATGACTAATGTACTACAGAGATTAGTAGTGTTTCTCAATTTATTACCTGAAATTCTTTAGTATTTGATGTCTTTAGCATTAGTTGACACCATGTTTTGTCTTGCATTCTATTTTGACTTTACATTTTATTTAGCAAACTATGTTATAAGTGGTTTTAGAACAAATGTTGTGTCCTATTTATAATTGGTATTTGACTTTAGTGTCTTAAACATGGCAAATGTTCAAATAAATATTTAATTGATATCTATATATTTTTAAGACAGTTATTAAGTTTTATTTTTCTTATCAGCAAATACATGTTTATTGATTACCAAGGTGATTTTGAAACATACTAGATGGCAGTTTTAAACATTAGTATTTAAGTACACTTACATTACTAGGAGCATTCATTCATACAGTGAATTTATTTAGTACACTTATTCAATAAAGTCTTTCCTTAGAGCTATTTTATGCCAAGATCAGATACTACTCAGCTGCTGACATAACTGACAGAATCAACTATCCAAGTTTCATGAGAAGAGAGCAAACAATTGCAACACATTTTCTACAATTGAGATATAATTTTTAAAAACCTTGAGAACACATAATTGACATAAAATAATCATAACGTCAAATGTAATGTTGCCATACATTCAGGTTCATGAAATGAGGGAGTGAACCCATGCAGCTAGCTGGCAGTCTTAGTATAGGAGCCCAGCCGCCCTGATGGCAGTTGCTTTTTGGCGCCGCCTGGCGGCAGGTGTCTACCGTGATGAAATTACCAAATCTGGAGGGGATCCTGAACCCTGTGGCGGACTGAGACTTCCTGAATCGTGGCAGAGGCCAGACATCTTGTGGTGGTTTTCCCAGCCCTTGCCAGAGAATTCAGGGGCTTACCTTCCATCTCCCTGTTTCTTAAAATGGACCTGAAAGCCACATCGCCCTCACAGAAGATGAGAATTCTTACCCACCTGTTTGCCAATAGGAGTTAGGCAGTCATGTTATATCCCATTTCATATGGAACATGTTTCTGTAAGGTTTTGCTGTCTGTACAATTGACAGAAAAAGCACATCAAAGGTATGCAAGGGATGGGAAGATCAGGGAAGTCTTCACAAAGAAACTCAAGCAGAGACTGAAATGAAACTGGTTTGCTGGCTGGCCTTGAGGAGAGAAATGTCAAGGTACAGAAAACTGAAAGTATGTAGGTATTTCAGGGAATGACGTAGTTGGGGTTTTCTGGAGCAGAGTTTAAGAGCGAGAGAGGAGCTGAAATTGGAATGTTAGACATGAGCCAGAACCTTACTCACTTTGTAGGCCATGCAACGAGTGTGCTGCCTTATTCCATACATGTCATTAAAGAAGTTTTTTCAGGAATTTTATTTGTAAAAGATCATGATAAAGCTCCATTTTCTCCTCTATAATGTAGAGATAATGGTACTTTACTGGGTTGCGTAGGTTGGACAGAAAACTTGAGTAATTTTGCATAGAGTTCATTGCGAAGTAAATAGTAGGTAAGTGTTAGCTTTTAGTGTTATATTAGTACTAATGTTACTATAATTAATGGTTAGAGAGGCAAGGGTAGAGGCGTGTGGCCAAATTTATAAATTCATGAAGCTACCATTTTCTGTTTCAATGACAATCAAATCCATGTAGACATTTAAATAATTTTGAAAGCTTTCATTTTTTCCATATTGCATGTTAATATATAATTAGAACTAAGATGAGTGCATTTTAGTATATATGTTTTCTTAGCTGAAATATTTATGTTCCATATTGCTCTAAGCTTATTAACCTGAATGGAAAAAAAGTCTGTAAAGTCCACTTTGCAGACTTTCTTTGTGCCATTTTAGAATTTCTGTCTTTTGTCATAGAATTATTTTATATTCCAAACTATCCATTCTCTTAAGTTTATAGTTGAAGAACTGGGGCCAGAGAGGTCATTTGCCTAAAGTCATATGCTGTTTAGTCAGAACTCCAGTCATTAGCCTAGGTTCTTATCTGTTAACCTAATTTTACCAGTAATTTAAACATAGAACTACATAGAAATACCTGAATTTTCACCCTAATTTTTCTCAGCCCTATTGTTATAGGAGCCATGGAAGCAGAAGTGTTGATTGTGTAGGCAGAGACAAAGTACACTTCTGACTGTGGGGACCGTAAACCTCTAAGGCATAGAGGGGAATGGATTAGCACAATTACCACTGTGTGAGGCAATGCCAGCCTGTGAGGTGAGGGTAGAGTAGCAGCTCTTTGTAGGTCGGTAGTAAACACAAACCTGAAAGAATTGAGCAAAACAAAAGGAATGGCCTGAATCTCTTTTTTTACCAAACAGGATATAGTTGTCCCACTATGTGAGACTCAACCAGCAAGGCTCAAATGGGGCTGCTGGGGCTGCAGCTCAGCATCCCTGGGAAACTTGTTAGAAATGCAAGTTTTCAGGCACCCCCTCTGGACCTACTAAATTGCAAACTCTGGGAATGGAATGAGGCAGAGAATTCTGTGTTTTCGCACACCCTCCAGATTATTCTGATGCAGCCTGAAGCTTGTCAACCCTGCTGTAAACTAAGTAGAATTTGTTTTCATCTCACAGCGCTGGTCAAGAGCAGTGAATAAGAGCATATGCTTTAGAATCGCCTCTTGGCAGTGAGGCCTTGGACAAACTTCATCACTTCTCTGCACTCTACATTCTTCTGCTCTTAGAGGCTACTATTTCATAAGGTTATTCTGAGGAGTATTTGAAATGAGATGCAATATATGTGAAGGTACTGAGGTGTCAAAGTGCTTAACATTTCCCAGGAGTTTAAAAGAGGCTGAAAAGTAGTTTATAAAGAAATGTGAGATGAGGTAACAGAGAAGACAGAGGCCAGATCCTTCGTTCTTGCAGGGCCCTGGAGAATGAGGGTAGGTTCCTGAGTCCTATGGAGAACTTGCCACTTGCAAGGAAGGACTTTTCTTGTTTGTTTTGCAAAGGAAAAGGAGAGAATCAAATGCAGAAGCAAGTAGATTTATAGACTGGTAGTTGGGGGAGAAAATTCTGATAACTTCTGTTCTGGGAATTTGGCTTTTTCCCAAGTACTATTTAGCAGTCAAGTGACATCACTCCATTTATGTTTTAGAAGAAACTTTATGGAAAACAACATGGATGGTTAGGATGCTGATGCAGTTAAGTAGATAAGAGTAGCATGGACTTGAGTGGTAAAAGTCAGGAAGGGAGAAGTGGAAGGATGCATATTTATTTCAGGGGTAGAACCTGTAAGACCTAATGGCAGATTGGGTGTGGAGATAAAGGAAAAGGAGAAATTGAAGGTGCCTCTTGGGTTTCCAACTTCAGCAACGTGGTGAAAAGTTACACTCTTAACTGAAACAGGGAAGACTACAGGAATATATTTAATGTTTTGTTTGGTAGGTTCAGTCTGGACACATCAAATTTGTGAAATCCTGTGTGACACCTGAGTGGCTATTACAAGTAGGCTATTGGGTAGACAGTTCTGGCGCTCAGAAAAGTTTAGTCAGCTAACTTAAATATAGAAGCTATTGGGGGGTGTGTGTGTGTGTGTGTAAATGTGTTGTATATACTGTATATTATTGTTAAGATAAGGAAGTGTCTTCTGATAGCTTCCTTTTTTTTCTGTGAAATAAAAGGAAAAGTTATCTGCTGAGGGAAAAGCAGAAGTGGGAGTTGGAGCAGCATGAAGGAATATAGTGGTTACTGTGCGGAACAGGCAGTCATGTGTAGGATAGGCTTTAAGGGTAGTGACCGTGAATTACAGTAGAATCAAGGAGACCTACTGATGTTTTTTTTTTTTTTCCAACAAAGCTCAAATATTGAGATGTAGGCATAGAAGAAACCCATTCAACAAGGGGCTCTGCCAGTCAGATGTCCTATGAGACAGGCATGCTAAATTGTTACAATTATTTGCAAAAGAGTGATTGAAATGAGGGGCTATAAAATCTAAGGTAAGTGTAAGTAAGATAAGGGAGCTGATAATTTGAAGAAAAGTGTGGAAATCAAGGTTATAATATTGAAGGATAAGGATACCATATTAAATTATTTCTAAAGAAAGGAGATAGCCTTGTAGCAATTCTGAATAAAGTTGAGGTATATTATCCCCATTTTACAAAGCAAGACAACTGAAGAATGAGCTTCTTGGGTTACTCAGTTACATCGCGAGTAGTGCAGCTAAATCATGAATGTGAGTCCCCTGGTTAAATTCAAGTGACTTCCCAGTAGATAATTATTTTTTTTACTAGATATGCAAATCATAAATATTCTTTGTTCAAGATTAAGAGTCATAGCCCTTAAAAGACTGGAAATCCATATGCCCAAATAGGTATTAAAATAGAAAAATACATTGTTGATTTTAGAATATGTGTCTGCCTTATTTTCAGAACATTTACTTGTAAAATATTATTTTATTACTTTATATTTTTTACTTTCAATGTACTTATTTTGTTTTATCGGAGGGTCAGTTATACGAGGCCTATCCAAAAAGTATCATTAAAACGGTTTGTGAGGTCTATACTTCTGGGACAGATCTTGTATTATAGTTTTTATTTTTAATATTAAGCTTAATGTCTTGCCGTTGATATCATTTGACTGCCTTTGTATGGTGTTTGCGTTAGTCCATTTTATTTACAGAACAACATATTGCATACTTACATCAATAGGAAATTATAATTTATATAGGAAAATGAATTTTATTTTAAACATTTTTTGCTGTAATCTATGTCATTCTAAACCAGTTATCTAGAGCAACGTTGTCTATAAAATGTGAGCCACATATGTAAGTATAAATATTTTCATAGACACATTGAAAATAAAAATGAAGTGAAAATAACTTAATATTTTATGTAACCTAATATATCCAAAATATTCTCATTTCAAATATCAATCTATATTAAAAATTAATGATATATTTTATTCTTTTTGGAGAGGTGTACTGTGTATGTTACATGTATGTTGCATCTCAATTTGGATGAGGCACATTTCAAGTGCTTATTAGCCACATGTTGCTAGTGCTTATAGTATTGGACAGTGCAGCTCTAGAGGTTTCATAAACTGTAATTCAATAAAGTGAAATATTCAAAGTTAAGCTCTTTGTCTTCTTCTCCTGAGACAAGTATGGTCTAAGAAACCTTGAATAGGAAAAATACAGATTTTTTGTAAAGAAGAAACAAAGGATAGTAGTTTTTGTTTTCTTCAGTAAATACACTATTAAATTGATACAAAGTTCTGGTCTTCTTTAAATACCACAATTTGATTGGTAATCCTATCTTTTAAACTTGTAGCTTTTTCATTAAACTCTTAAATGTGACTACTTATAAAAATAGATGACATAATGGTGTTCATTTATATAAATTTGACTATAAATGATAATAAGTCTTGGGCCATTTGATAGTTTCACTGTACTAACTTATAATAATCATTCATCAAGTTCTGATGGTTTATTATTTTATTTTGGAACATAAGAATTTTAAAATGTAAGGAGTTGATCATGTAGAATTTAATACATTTCAAATTTACATTTTTTCATTAAAATTTAGGATCTTCATTTATGATCAGTTAGCAACATTATTGTTTTCAACATTGTAAATTAAAATTTTATTATTAAATATTTAGTGCAATATGAAACAGTATCAACACATACTTATCATGTGTTTATAATTGAATACTTTAAGACATGTCAAAGGTAAAGAAAAATACCCTGTTTTTATATTTGCATTTGTACATTTAATTCATTATTTAGCCAAACATGAGTTTAAGAGAAGTGGCAAGAATGTTTATTAAAAGAAAACAACTTAGATAAATATCCATAAAGCCGAAGTAATCTATGAACATAATATGAGAAGCATGTTTGAGACATGCTATTTACAATTTGCTTAAATTCTGTTTATTTCATTATGATGAATAAGTTCATTTGAAAATGAAAGTATATTAGTTTCATCAAGTGGCTAATTGTAATGGAAGTAATAATCTTGAATATTATTGTTGTTATTTTCAATACAACCTTGAGAAAATAATACTCTCATGTCTCATGTGAACACTTTGCCATACGTGTGCCCAGGTTACCGGGGCAACGTTATGAAGACCTCTTCTTTGGCTCCCATTACATCTCTAATCTCACTAAGCATTTTTACCCAGTCTTAGTAACAGCTGAAAACAATAATATAGCACTTAACTTGACATTCTTTCCAGGCAAAAAGCGTTGATGGGAAAATCTTGAGTTTGGAGTTTGGGAGTGTTTTCAGGAGGATTATCTGTAAAATAAAGAGAACTTCCGATTTTACTCATTTATCAACAAAACAGAAGAATAATTGTATTTGCATGGATTATATTTAGCATTTCATTTAGTGCCAAAAGTGTGTAATTTTTTATAGCTAAAAAATGCCTGTTAAATTGAATTTACTTGTCTATACAGTATTATTAATTCTATCTATAACAAAGTTATCTTATAAACATTTTTATTGAATACATCTTTTCAAGTTTCAAATGACCAAAGGCATGGGAATTACTCACGTACATGAAGTCTGAGGGACTATTACGTTGAGGCCACAGAACTTCTCTGTTTATGTAAAATAGCTGCTTCAAACAAATCTAGCATGTTTAAGTTTCTATTTTTACTAAAGCCTCAATGTAATTGTAATTGTAAACATGTATATTAATTAGAGGTACATTTAGCATGTGCTAAATGTTGCATATACATTTTTTCATGTAATCCTCATCACAACCCTGTGCGAGTTATTTTTGTTAGGTTAACTAGCTCATTTATTCAGCAAATGTTTACTGTACAGCCCTGGCTGGTATGGATAAGGTGCTGGCTTGTGAACCCAAAGGTCACTGGTTCAATTCCTCAGCCAGGGCACATAATCAGGTTGCAAGCCAGGTCTTCAGCCAGGTCCATGGCTGGAGGCAGGTGAAAGGCAACCATACATTGATGTCTCTCCCTCTCTTCCTCTCTCCCTTCCCCTCTCTCTAAAAATAATGAACAAAATCTTTAAAAACAAACAAACAAATGTTTACTGTACACTTGCCATGTGGCAGACATTGTTTTAAAACCAGGGATTTCACATTGTACAAAAGAAGTAAAGTCTTTGCCCCATGATGCTTACCTTCAAGTGGAAAATATATAATAAACTGATGAGAAAATGAATACTCAGAACGCATAAAGAAATATTCTCAAGGTCATGAACTATTAAATTATGGAAATAGGATAGAAATCCATGTCTGATTGACTTTGAACCTAAATTTAGGTTTCATGTCAGTGATAAAATTATTAGATTTTGTTGCCTTGACTAAATCATACAATATTATTGAACTACTTATTTACCAAAGAATCAAGCATAAATTTTTTTCCGTGATGGACTATGCTCTAAACTTAAGAGATCTTGAAAAATAGAGAATTAGAGTAGTCACTCACCTCTTATCCATGGTTTGAATACCTACAAATATGGGTAGGTATTCAACAACTTACACTGTTGTTCTTTTGTTTGTTTGTTTGTTTGTTTTTAAGATTTTATTTATTATGTTCAGAGAGAGGGGAAGGGAGGGAGACAGAGAGGGAGATATACATCAATGTATGGTTGCCTTTCACCTGCCTCCAGCTACAGACCTGGCTGGAGACCTGGCTTGCAACCTGATTATGTGCCCTGGCTGAGGAATCGAGCCAGCGACCTTTGGGTTCCCAGGCCCGTGCCTATCCACTGAGCCACCAGCCAGTGCTACACTGTTGTTCTTTAAGTACTTCACATTTATAATAATAGTAGGAAAACTTGAAAAATCATGCAGTAAACTAAAAAACAGTTCACTTAATTTCCCTATGTTAGCTCCAATTCCAGTGGACTCCCTAACCTGGAACAGCTCTAACATTGTGCAGGCATCATTACAGAGGAGAGATTCACAATCATTGCAGGACTGATTGGCTTAGAATCTGTGAAAAGAAAAAAAAAAGTTTAGATTTCTGACATGCTGAAGGCCTTCCTTTAAATGGTTCCGAAGACTCAGTATATGTATATGACCAAGGACATCATGTAAAAATATTGCTATTCTCATAATCATTGAAAGAGGTTTTTTGTCTCTTTGAGTAGTGATAACTAGACCGTTGTCTAGTGCATAAATTAACACAAATAATTCAGTCATGAAAAATCTAGAGGTTGAAAGTACCTTAGCAATGATCTCTAGGTTAGCAAGAAGAGGCCCAGTGAATAAAAGAAATTTTTCTGGTAAATCATTAGCAATGTTGTTTTGGATCAAGAAATTGTGATAATATAGTGGAATTTCAGTCATTTGCAAGCTGCTAGAAAGGACTTTGCGAGATTACAGGCTTCCTGGTGCTTTCCTAAACTATCTTAACCAAGCAGCGACATCCTGTAACCACCCGGCACTGACTGCTGCCATCCATGAGACCTGGACCTAAGACCTTACACGTAGCTTCATCACTGATGGCTGTAACCAAGCAGGTGTTTTTGACAAAAAGTACTTTATTAATTAGCTAACTACTTCTTCCTATCAACTTTGTGGCATAGACACAAACACAGCCTCCAACACATTTAGATGCTATTCTAATACATCGTAGTAATATTGATGGAATGCATTTATATACAGTGCCTGCAGTAATGTTAAAAATAAGAAGTTTTGTTCTGACTGGAATGGCTCAGTTGGGTGTTGTCTGTCAGCAAAGGGTTGTGGGTTTGATTTCCAGTCAGGACACATACGGGCTGCAGGTTTGATCCCCATTTCAGACACAAAGGGTCCCAGGTCAGACACGGGCAGGAGGCAACCAACTGGTGCTTTTCTCTCACACCGATGTTTTTCTCCCTTACTCTCTTTCTAAAAGCAATGAAAAAATGTCCTCAGGTGAGGGGGAAAACACGAAATTTTAAATTTGTCATCTCCAGAAATCAAAGCATTAACGTGAAGAGCTCAATTTTTACATAATCTTTCGAGAGAGATTTTTTCTCAACTGTTTAACAATTAGGGTTTCTTACTATTAGAGTAAGCCATTGAAATTTCAATTATAAAATAGGACCATGTTCTAATGAACCCATATTTGCATTTTACATGTTATTGTCAGTAAATTAATTAAAAGAGACTGCCATACCCTTTTGTATCCCATATTTGTAGGTATTCAATATATACTGGTTCAATAAATGATTGCTAGTAGCCTAAAATTGAGCAAGTGAAATAAACTTATTAAATCACAAATTAGAATAACAATGATTTCAAATTCCACATTTTAGGAAAGAAAGAGTATTTAGAGAAGTGTTTCAACTAGGGGAACTTAAGACACTAGAAGGTTTTCTTCTACACACACACACACACACACACCCCGCAAAATACATCCGAGAATTCAAGAAATGGTACTTTATAACACAGACCTCTGCTCCATGACTGGTGCAAGCAAGTAAGTTACCATAATGAGGGGTATTCAGTTAGCTGTTGGCACCTGCTTCCAGGAACACAGCAGAGGGAAGGAAGGAACAGGAACTTAAGCCTTTCAAGGTTCTAACGTTGGGGAATTGGGCCAATCTCATTGGGGTTTTTCCTACTCTGCCATTATTACGTTTATCTTCTAACTTTTGAGCCTTACAAGCCCTGTGTAGCACCACTGCCTCGTCCAAGATGTTGTAAATGATTCCACTCCTAGAACGATCGGTCTCCTTTCCATCCTTCAGTGTCTTCTCTGTTCCTGCCCTGCAGTTCTCTTACTCCATCATGTTAGCTGCCAGGCCCCAAGCATCGCTCAACACAAAACCACCCCAGTCTCTCGTTCCTTGGGTAAGCTCCCTTCAATCACCTTCCCGCCTTTCGGTACGCCCATATTCTCACAAACTCAGAATTTGTCTTTGGCATGTGCTTTCTTCTTTCTACCAAGATTAGCTCTATTCATTCAAATCTTTTAACACATTTTGCCCTATGGCTTGTCACTTTCATTTAATTTAATCACATATTTCTGTAACCCCTGATATGCTGTGCAAGTCTTTGAGGGAGTATTTACAAATATTTTACTTACCTATTTTCCTAATGATTAACAATACTAGATTTGCCACTTTAAAAGAATTTCAAGATAACACTTTCAACAACTACAAGTGTGTCATAACATAGATCACTTGCATTGGCAATTTTACATATTTTACTTTGAGAATACTAAATATTTCAATATTAATCTAATAATTAATACTAATATCTCAATAGTTTTCCATTGTTTTCCTAAATCAAAAATTTAAAAACATGCACAAAACAATATGTAGAAGTACAGTCTTTTTCCCGAAATGGAGTATCCTATATCAACACCCAATACTATTGTGTAGTAAACTCTTAGGGTTAGCTTGAAAGCCATGCTATGTCTTTCACCTGAGCAATGAACTGTGTGGGTTGAATAGTTTGATCTATGTGAAAAAAAAAAGGAACGTTGGTCCTTGATTGCTTTTTTAATCTGCCATTTGTCTATTTTTTAAAAACTTTTTCTCTATTGCCAATACCTTTTGTGTTCATTTTGGGAAAAATAAAATAGAAAAAAATATTATTTTTTAAAAGCATAATTACCAACCAGAGAAAAACAAAACTACCTTTAGGACAATGTTCACAGTGCATCCTAGACCTTTTGCTATGTGCATTTATATTCTTCCCACTTTCTCAACAGACAAGTTATTTTTCTTCATATTCCCTTTATTTCCCTCTCATGCAGATGACTGGTAGATTATCTCATGAATCCCGGTTTCCTGAACTACTTAGTTTAGCAAGAGATGTTAATTTATTTTTTATAAAAGTCCTTCTTTTTCCTCTTTGTGCCACTGAATAACCTCTGGCATTTGAACTTGTCTGTGTCCCTAACATTGGGGTACATATGTATTTGGTATGTGTGACAGCCAAAACTAAGTTGCAGACAGGAGTATCTGCCTCCTCACTCCCTTTTCTCATATCAAGAACATATTTTATTTCAATCAATATTTATTTACAACAACATTTTAAAAGGTACATTCTATGTTATTGATGAATATAACTTATTCAGACATCCTGTACTGTTAGACATTTATGGGGTTTTTTCCCTTGCGTGTGTATGTTTTGCTGTTGTAATTGATTCTCAATAAACATCATTCTTGATAGATCTGTACACATTGCCAAGTTTTTCCTCAGGATAAATCCTAAAATTATAATTGATAGGTTAAAAGGTAGGCTTGTTTTCTAAGATATAAATATCATCAGTTGCCCTTCAGAAATCTATAACTGGGACCAACAGCAACATTAGAAATTGATTATCAGTATGTTATCAGGCCCTTAGAAATATTCTCTTTACAACTATTGATGATAATGTAGTGGATCTTGCTTTCTTAACCACAATGAGCATTCTATGTTTGCAGAGCCTTTACTTCAAATGCTCCATAAATCAAGAGCTCCAATACTTTACAATTTTTGGTCCATAGTTTGTTTGCTTGCAACATTGTTTGCTTGTAGTTTTAGGTGACATCTGGTGAGGAAAGTCAAGTGAGGAAAAGCAATATCCGCATGTCAGCGTCCAACCCTGTAGCACAGTACACCAGGGCAGCTGTTTGTAACTCATCCCCCAGAGAACTTGAAGTTTCAGGGAGATGAAAAGTAGATCAATCTTACAAAAATTTTAATGAGCCTTTTGTGTGTGTGTGTGTGTGTGTGTGGATAATGCATTATTCAAGTTGCTAAGTTGAGAAGTGTACTTCTCTAAAACCAAATGGTAAGAAAATATTAATATAAACACTGATTTATCACTTCCAATTATTGTATCCTCATTGACTTTAGCCATGTTTTTTATGCCTCTCATATCCAACCATGAAAATTAAAATGCAAAATTCACTAGGTACAATATGCTACACTATGTGAGGATATCTTTGACTGCCTTGATAGATAATAGATTAGGTGCTTTTTTGTTTGTTTTTTGTGTTTTTAGAAAATATATGTTTGGGATAAGAATTCTTGCATAACAGGAGTACTTGGTTACTGTGAGTACCTGACATCTGTGATTATTTTCAAAGCCTTAGTCTCAACCAAACTGATTTTTCTATGCCATGCCTCACGTTTTCAGATGACAGCTTACTTATGAAAATCTTGTATTGTGTTTCTGTGTTTATTTGCTCTGAGTCCTTGGAACAAGAGATATCTAGAGAAGTAAAGCATTTAATTGTTAAAGGGCCTTATAGATACTCCAGTTCAAGATATTTCATAGAAACTTATTGGATGATGGTGGTGGTGGTGATAATGAGAAAGAGGAAGAGAATTTTTGGAGCTCTTATACATCTGTCATTCTGCTTGGGGCTTTAGTATATTTTCTCATTTATTAAACAAGGGAACTACGTTCCAGAAGGGAAAACAACTCTCCCAAGTTTAGTGAGTAAAGCTTGGGAAGCCGAAGAACAAACCCAGAATTCCTGACTCTTAATGTAATCTACTCTCCATTATATAATGCTGGCTGGCTCTATGAAAACCATTTTAGATACTTTAATCTCATAATTTTCAACATTTATAATTACAAATAATTCTACTGATGCTATTAAGTACTTATATAATACATGTTGAGGGGCTTTAATCTTATTTTCTCTGTTGACCATATTCTCTGATATTAATTATTATAATTTCCATTTATTTAAATTTTTACTTCAAATATACGAAGTCTGTCCTGAAAATATTAGCCACACAAACTTTTAATTATATTGACATTAACTTGATACTTTTGGGACAGACCTCATATTATCTCTAGTCTTGAAAATAAAATATTCTAATTTTATAAATTAGAGGAACCTGGGGCTCAGAATAGAGCAATTAACTTTATTACAGGAAGTTAGTTAAGGGGCAACAAATTTGGGGATCACATCCAAGTCTGTTTGCCTCCACAACTCGAATAGCAAACTTAAACATGCTTGAAAATGACTGATTCAGGGTTTATAGGAGCATATGCACTATTTTCTCTGATTTCACGTTCTCTTATTTCTCCTTGAAACTAATATAAAGGATTAATATGCTTTCCTGTATTTTTTTATACCACATTGAGCCTTTTCCCTCTTAAATACTTCAACAAAATGTGCACATGTTAACAAAATTACCAAGTTGCCCTATCCTTTTAGTAGATTTTACTGTAGGATAGAGGAAAAAAAAATATTTACTGAGACCAAGAAATTGAATTAAAGATAAACACCGACCTCAAAGAGTCAGTTTCTTACTTTTATCTTTTAAATGAAGTATAAGTATGTATCTAATGTGTTGTTCTTTTTAATTTTATTTCTATAATTATGTTACCTTGTCAGCTTTATGAGAATCAAAATAAAGCAGAAATGACACCTGTGTCGACAATAGGTGCTATATAATGAGTCTTCCTGTTTTTGCACATCAAGCTGCTTCTGTCATATTCATCCAGGTTTACGGAGCCACTTGCTCAGTCTCCTGGTGCAGGAAAACCCAGGGCCCTTTCTCTAATGACTCCCAGTCACAGCCTAGTGGATCAATCATGTGCTTCGTTGATTGACTCATTGATTCCTTTCTGACCATTATCTACAAAACCGATAATGATTTTTCTTCCTGTCAAGTGAATGCAAGGGGAAAATCTTTCATTTCAATAAATACATATCAATAAATATGAAATCATATAAAATGAAATACATGATTTTTAATTCAAAGCTAATGAAAACATCAATCCCTATTGGAAAATTTAGCTGCTATTAGATGAACCTTATTAGGTGTTCCATAGAGTGGAAAAAATTATCTTAAAAGGCCACTCTTAGCAATGGATGCTGTCATTTTTGCCATTTTTTGTAAAATTTTCCTGCTCATCTCATTTCTTTCTGAAGGCAGGCAATAGTGAATCGAATTAGAGAAAGCTTTTGCAAACATCTATGCGCTTTACGGCTACCTGAGAGCATACTCGCATTTGCAGGACAGCACATTCTCTTAAAAAGAGTCCACTGATTTTTCATGAATGTTTTTCGCACAAACTAGTGTCTTTGACACCAGAAATGAAATCGTAATTTTTATTTTTCATAGCTGTGTTCAGGTTTGTCCTGAATAGTAAGGCCCAATCAAGACCATGGTTTTTGATTTATTTTAATTCTAAGAATATGTTCTGGAAATGATATAATTTCGTTCGATCTTAGATGGTTCATCTAAAACACCTTCTCTGTCTTTTCCTTTTTACTCTTGCCTTCCCTTTTAACGATGCATCGGCCTACAGTGTCTTTACATCCAAAATGCAAAGCAGACAGATGGGCGTCTCAGGGAAGAGCATGACGAAAAGCACCAGCGTCAGCGGAGACATGTGCTCGCTGGAGACCGACGGCAGCCAGTCGGACACGGCGGTGGGCGCCCTGGGCACCGGGGGGCAGAAGCGGCGCTCCAGCATTGGGGCCAAAATGGTAGCTATTGTCGGGCTCTCACGGAAAAGTCGCAGCGCGTCTCAGCTCAGCCAAACGGGTAGGCATTTTTAACGTTACTTGTGACCTGACCTTTGAGTTGTAATTAAAATACACATTCTTCTCCTCTTACTTTATTGCAGTCATACGTGAATGATGCCATGTTTCAGAGGGAAAAGGGACCCTTGAAACTAGTCAGCTTCTCGGAAAAGATAACAATGACTTTGTTTTTCAGTGATGAACGAACCTGCTTTAAAGTAGACTGGCCACTGTGCTTGAAACCATAATCTTTCTTCTCAGGGAGGAGTTGAGCCATGGGTCCCCTGATTGCCAGTCACCGCAGCTTCCTAAAGATATTCTGGTTTGGGAGGTATTTGCTTTTCTGTAGCTTTCTGGACACTGGACGAATTAATTCTCATTCCCAGCGACTTATAGTGATGGAGATGGCACCTCATATTTTGTGTGAATTATATATTTTTATTGCCGACAGCCTAACTTCCTTTTCAGATTGTAAGCAGCACTTACTGTATATCCGTTTCCTCACTGCAGTTTTATTTCCCTGGTACAACTTCAAGCAACAGTCTTCTCCAGCAGCGGGGATGGAGAAATTTTCTGCTGACAGCGAAGATATTCAAAGCTTTGCTAATTTAAAATTCAGTTGCAGAATCACATCTGCAAAAATAAATTAGATACAACACTCCTCCTCAGAAAAGCCAGTGTTAGCAATTAAGAAATTTGTGAGTCAGAGCAATGTCTTTTTTCAAATGGGTGTTGGTAATTAAACATTAAATCCCTGTTATCTCGGAAATAATAGTATATCTTCTGCTTAACAAACAAAAGCATATAATATGGTGTTTCTTTTGCAGCAAATAAATTACAGGCAAATAGATTAAATCTTGTTTATGTTTGAATGCTACGGTTCTTGTACACAAAAGTCAAGACTTAAAATGTGCAACGCAGAAGAATTTAAACATACTTTATTTCTTGGACCCGGCTAATCTTGACTTTACAAACTATAGTGGTGATTTTGGAATTTCAGTCTTATGCAATAATATTATATTGAAATAGTTATTTGTTTGATGGTATTCCGATAACCTGGCTTTAAGTCACTATATTTAATATGATGTTAAAGGAGTTTTTCACCTGGTGCTTCAGAATGCCATTTTGCAGTTTAATATAGTAATAGACATTTAATTTGTGAACATAAAGTTTATATTTAAATGATTTTTAGTTGCTAGTATTTATACATAATTAACTGTGTTGTACTAATATGATAAATGTTGGCCTCTAGAATTTTTTTTTAATGTTTCCCTGGCAATTGGAGGTTAACTTACTGCACTTTTCTCTTTAAAACTTATAAACATCTATAAACCAAAAATGTCTCTAAATAATAAAGTCTACTAATTAAAAAAATCAGAACCTAAAAAAGACATTCAGACTACAAGTAAGACAATATGTGGTGTTAAACTAAATAATTCCATTCATTCAGAGTTTTAAGATAAATATTGAGTACTTACTCTGTACCAGGCACTAGAAAATAAAGATGAATAAGTAATTGTTTATAACTGGAGTTGCTTATAACTTGGTAGAACATAGACACTTAAACAGATTGCTTCATGATAATAAGACGATGGTAAAACTGGAATTGCATAGAAAGTGTGCTAATGCCCAAAGGAAGTTCATTTGGTCCATTCTGGAATTCCACGAATAATGCCTGAAGGAGTTACCTGATTTAAGGCCTGAAAGGAGAGTAATGTTAACCAAGCACAGGACAATAGGAAAGGTGTTTCAGATAAAAACCATGAAATATTATAATGAACAAAGGCATGGAGGCATGATATGGACAGAAATGATAGACTGTTGGATAATAAATTTAGCATAAATGTTAGATTGAAGGTAGTTAGAGATGAGTCTGGAAGATAAATGAGACCAGACCATGGAGAGTCCTTTAGGTTATTGGAAGTTTTAAAGGGTTTTCAATAGGGGATTGCTATGGTCAGATTTGCATAATTTGTAGGACATAATTTACATAATTTATAGGACATTCAGGTGCCATTTACTTATCTAACAAATATTTTTAAAGCATCTAACATGTGCCAAGAACTATCCTAAAGAAAACATGAACAACAAAAATAAAATAAAACCAGTTGTTCCTCTTCAAGTTTATTTTCTGGTAAACTCAAGTCAGCATCTGGTAAAGAGGATTTGGAATGAATAAGCAAAGTAGTACAATAATTCAAATAAGAGATAAGAGTCTGGATGCATTTGAATTAAGTCAGTTGTAATAAAGATAGAGAGAGGTGATAGCTTCAGGGAAATTTTAAAGAGCAAAATTATCAATAGTGGTTAGCTGTTTGATTTGGTGACTGGATGTGGGGAAGTGAGGAGAGAATTCTAAGGTGAATTTTAGATTTCTGGCTTGCATCACTGGATAGATGGCCGTAGTGCTATTAATGGATTTTGGAAGTATGAAACAAGGAGTAGGTTGGGGGAAGAGGATGAGGGGTGAATCCTGAGGTCATGAAGGAAACCAAGAGAAGTGATAATGAGGAAAGGACAAAATCAATGAGTACTGTCACAGAAGCTAAGAGTACAGAGGATTTCAAGAAGAGGATTGTCAATGTTTGTAAAAGATCAAGTTCATGTCTTTATAGTTTGGGCATAAATATCCCATATATGTTTCCTTGATGTATTTTTATTGAAAAAGTATGTATTGGTTAACCATACACTGAGATTGTGTAACATCATTGATTTGGTTTTTATGCCTGAGCAGTTACAGGTTTTTAATCTTAGGAAACATTGTGATGTTGGCAGATTCAAGAAATGTATTCTTATTCCTTATTATATCATATAGCTTCTTTCTACATATAGTGTAGCATAAAATAAAATGTTCCTTTTTTGTCATTATCATTAATATTCAGTAACATCATAATGACTAAGATTTCAATCATTCTTAAAATGTGCAATTATTTTTACCTGTCCACCTAATAGCTTTGCCTATTGATATGATAGTACAATTCAGAAAGCTCTCATTTTCCAGCTTATATTTACTGTAAAATAGCAAACAAAGACTGTGTTGCAATTACTGGGCTCCAAACTTTCAATGGGTTCCTAAATTCTCTATGTATGTGTATATGTGTATTTGTTTTACATAAGATTTTTATGTTGTCTTTTTTGAAGAAAAAAATTAAAATCACAAGCTTCAACACTTTTTTAAAACTGAAACCTTCAGATTTAATCTTTAAATTGTTGGATTAGATGATGGCATTCACAACAGTGTTTTGAAGCAGGAATTAATTACTGTTATCCTCATACCAATGAGGAAACCAAAGTAAAAAGAGGGGAACTGACTTCCCCAAGTTTACTCAACTAGGAAGGGTAAAAATTGAAATTTTAATCCAGGCAAAATGGATCTGGAGGAGACTCTAAATTAATTTAGAGGAGACTCTAAATGATTCTATGATGGTCTAGACCAGCACTGCCTAATAGGAC
Source organism: Noctilio leporinus (assembly GCA_004026585.1). Classification (NCBI taxonomy): domain Eukaryota; kingdom Metazoa; phylum Chordata; class Mammalia; order Chiroptera; family Noctilionidae; genus Noctilio; species Noctilio leporinus. The sequence goes on along the minus strand of PVIW01000406.1, from coordinate 213,437 downwards.
TTTGGGTGATGATGGCAACGTTCTCTGTTATGCCTTCCAATATGATAGCACTAGGCATGCGCCCCGGTTGAGCACTTGAAATGTGGCTAGTGTGACTGTGTAACTAAATTTTTATTTTTTTAACATTTTAATTAATTACATTTAAAATTAATTAATTTAATTAATTTACATTTTAAAAGGCACATACTGCTAGTGATTAGTGTATTGGTCAGTACAGATAAAAACTCCTGGGCTTTTTGATTAAGAAATTAAAGAAATAAGATTGTAGCTTGGGAGAGATGCAAAGGAGCGTTTTGGTTTCTTAGTAAGAGAGGGGATACTTGTGAGAGCTGGGAAGGTGAAAGAGCTTCGGAGCCAGAGCTCAGTGCAGTCAAGTGTTATGACCTGTGGTCAATCAGGAACCTGCACCTTTCCTCTTATAATAATTTCTATGTGCTCACAGTACTTTACACTTTACTCCCATCGTAACAATAGCTGTAATCATTTATTTATTTGTCTGTACCCTGGCTCGAATCTTTTTTATTTCGTATGTCCTTCTCAGTATCTGGTATGGTGATCTAAAATGAAAGGCCCATGTACTCTTTGGAGTACATTTTAAAATTCTCTGAGGAATGGAAATGATTGTTTCTAACACTGATGCTAAGATAACAGCTGATCTGAGCCTTGAATTGTGGATAGTGTTTACGTGATGAGGATGCTTGACTAGGCATGGGCATTTCAGACAGGAGCAGCGTTATACCCAGAGATACGGACACGTGGTTTATGTATGAGCGGAAGAGAGCGTATCTGACACATGGTGGGAGGTGAGACCAGCAATAGAGGTCAGGGCCAGATTAAAAATAACATCGGGCCAAGTAGTTAGAACCACAGGCTGGCAGCAGGGAGCTATTGCAGGATTTGAAACAGGGCCTTAACAATCAGAGCTAGAAAGAGTCTGTCAATAAGGAAGTCTAGCGTTCAAGAATAGAAGACAATTTTATAGAGCAGAGATAATGAGGTCCTAGTCAATGGGTACTAATTTTCTATGGCTGCCATGGGCAATTACTACAAACTTCGCAACTTAAAACAAATTCAGCATTCTGTCAGAAGTCTTGGTGAGCTTGGCTGGCCTCTCTACATCTCAAAAGACCAAAATTCAAGTGTCCCCAAGGCAGTGCTTTTATCTGAAGGGTCCAGGGAAGACTATTTCCAAGCTCATTCAGGATGTTGGCAGAATTGAGTTCCTTGCCTTTGGAGGCCTAGCTCCCATTTGTCTTTGACACATGCTGCCCAACCCCCCATCTCTAAGCATGTTGAATAGTTCGTGTGCTTCTAATCTCTCTGAGTACACTTTCTGCTGCATGCCTTTTGCCTGCTGGCTCAAGTGTGTTCCCTGCTTTAGGGGATCATGGAACTATTGGGCTACTGAGACCAGGAAAATGTTCCTATTTAAGGTCCTTAGCCTCATTTACACCTGCAGAGTGCCTTTGGCCATGTAATGTAACATGTTTTCAGAGTCTAAAAAGTAATGCGTATAGTCGTCTGTGGGGACCATTCTGCTACAATGGTAATAGTGGAAAGTGAAGGAAAGGTGGGGAGAATCAAGAAATATAAATATGGTTAATAAAAATTATTATTTACAGCCTATCTGCTCTCTGGGAATCAATGCTAAATGGAAATAAAAGCTGATCTTTGCAGATAACACTATCTGATCAAAGAAAATGTACCAGTTATTAAGATACAAGCTATTTTTCTAATTTAAAATTTATTTAAAAATTTATCAGTCATTCAAAAACATAATTAGCAATGGCATGAATTTTTTCATTTTAATTTCACAACCTTGTATGTATGCATTCTCATCCACATTTCACATATCAGAAAATTGAGTCTCAGAAGAAGTTCCCCAGTGGTCAGATAACACTCTAAAACTGGTACCTGCTACATGACCCCACTGTATTTTTTATAATTAGTATATTATAACAGTATAGTTTTATAATTAGTTCTTTTGTATCATTAGGAGGAAAACTATGTTCTCTTCAAAAGAAATATTTCTCAGGGAACTACTTTTAATTTAACATAGGTTTTATTCAATTTAATTGGACAGAATTTTAAGATGTAACTAACCAAAGACATTATACTTGCTAGTAATTACTAAAAGTCTAGGAACTGTAAATCATTAATCCATAAAGAGTTTAATTATAAGCTGAGATATACTTTTGAACAGAAGTCTTTTAATTTTATTAAAATAAATACAGCCCTGGCTGGTAGCACAGTGGATAAGGTGCCGGCCTGTGAACCCAAAGGTCGCAGGTTCGATTCCCCAGCCAGGGCACATAACAAGGTTGCAAACCATGTCTCTAGTGAGGCCTGTGGCTGGAGGCAGGTGAAAAAGCAACTATACACTGATGTCTCTCTCCCTCTCTGCCTCTCCCTTCCCCTCCTTCTAAAAGTAATGAAATAAAATATTTAAAATAAATAAATAAATAAATAAAAATACTATTAAAAAAATAAATAAATACTTTAAGGTTTTTGAGCATTGGTGTATAAACAGAAATGCAATTTCAAGGTACCTCCATTTTTAATGAAATTCCCATACATTCTGAATAAGTATATGGACCACTAGATGCTTTTTATTCAGTTGAGTCCTGTTCCAGTTACTACTAGGAAGACTTCCAAAGAAACAATGGCAGGTATTTGTTGGAAATTTAATAAAACCCTAGCTGAACAATATAAAACTCTACCAGGAGTAATGATAGCTCATTCTTCCAACATGTGGAAAAAGGTATGAGTATTAGCCCCTTGTTCCCTTGGGCTTTGAAAACTATTTGGTCTCAAAAACTTTGTAGAATGAATAACAGTAAGGCAAAATTCATCTTTCCTCTCTGATGCTGCTCTAAGTGAACAAATTCTTCTAACTTTTTACTATTAGACAAAGTTGATTTTTTTAACTGACACCCTTACTCACTACCTTAGAACATCTTACCATTTTATTGTTACTTGGTAAATATTCATTCAATCTCTACTTTATGACAGACACCCAAGGTATGTATTAGCTGGTATCCTCCTCATATGGTATTAATGTTCCAGTGGGAAGAAAAGGCAGGTCTTAATAAAGTAGTCAAAATTACAAAGTTTACCTTAATAGAAAAGTATTAAGTGACTTGAAAACATATTATGGGAGGTACTAACCTGGTCTGGCACATTTTCCCTCCACCCTAGCTCTTGTCAGATGTACTTTGCACACAGTGAGGTTTCAACAACTGGTCGTTGGAAGGTATAAAATGTTGCACATGGTGGGAGGTACCTTTCTGCCTTTGTGCCTGGTTCGTTTGGTAATCTCTATATTTATGAATATACTCCACAGATCATCTCCCTGTGTTGTGAGTCTGTGTGTGTTTTCTGTTAAAAACAATAGAAAGCCAAATGATCTTTTGAAAAGGGATTTAAATTCTGTACAGGATCTGAATTTACGTACTATGTATTTTCTATGAGGGAAAAGGACAATAGAGTCTAATTTAATCTAGATATATGCTTGAACTTGAAATAATGGCAAAGTGGATATAATTTATGAGGTCTGTCCAGAAAAAGTCCAGTCATTGTTAATAAAATGAGAATAGTTTGCATGGCATCACTGGAACCTGGCAATCAAGGAGAGTGCACTGGAATGCATACCTGTGAACAAGGATGACTTCACTGTACTAGTCAATGGGGGTGGTACTCATGGTTTACTGAGCGTGAGTACTGTGTGGCCGTCGCATTCAAAATGACTGAGCAAGTAGAGGAACAGAGCTGATCAAATTTTGAGTTAAGCTAAACATTCCTCTGCAGAAACTATGCACATGGTTCAGAAGGCTGCAGCTATGGGCGACTGGTGATTGGCAACTTTGTCATGACAACACACCCACTCATGCATCACGTCTCCTATAGAATTTCGGCAAAATAGCAAACCAGGTGACTCAACCCTCCTCCAGCCCAGATTTGACACCCTGAAACTTCTGGCTTTTTCCAAAACAAAAATCACCTTTGAAAGGAAGAGATTTCAGACCATCGATGAGATTCAGGAAAATACAGCTGGACAACTGATGGAAATTGGGAGAACTGTGTGAGGTCCCAAGGTGCCTACTTTGAAGGGGCCTGGGGTGTCATTGTCCTTTTACAATGTTTCTTATGACTTTAATAAATGTCTCCATATTTTCATGTTACATTGCTGGATACTTTTTGGACAGACCTTATACTTCTCTTAAGCATGAAAGTTTTGCACTGACATAAGAATGTAATTTCTGTAGCTTTTAGTCCCAAAAGTGTTGGGGGGTTTTAGTTGCTGTTTCCTTTTTTGTTCCGGTATGTGAGGAATGTATTGCTTTTTATTGAAGTGCCATGATTCCTTGGAGAATGAGAGTAGAACTAGAGTTAATAGAGAAGCATGAGAGGAGGTGGGGAAGTATGCTGATGAAGAAGTTGATGGTGAGGTACATGTGATGATGCAGAAGTATAAGAAAGCACAGAAAGATGTGGAGACAATGAAATAATCAGAGAAAACCACCCAGGGGGCTGTACTCATAGATGAGGCATTTCTGTTTCAGCGCCTTTCAACCAGACTCCTTTCCAAAGGAAATACAGTGGCCTGAGGTAGGAGAAAAGCAACCACCGGCCTCCTATTACATCCCTTCCAGTCCCATTGATGTTTGAAGTACCTCAGTGCCTTGTCCTGTTTTGCCTTCTTCCTCCTCTGCCAACAGTCATTTTGCCATGGAATTCGAGCCACTGTGTCAAAGGGAAGATGATGACCAAAGGCTTCTGATTTGCTATCAGCCAGACCGAGCTCTTAATTTAACCAGCTAGTTGTAAAACTATCTTACCGGAAATGGTAATTTGATAAAATTATATTTCATTATGTTAAAATAGATTTCTAAAAAAAAATAGATTTCTTTTAAAAAATACAAAGACTACTTAACAACCTTTGTTCATTTGACTAATTTATTTGGAACATTTTCCCCAAAAAGAAAGATAATAATAATTGCTTTACACAAATGAAAATACCAATGTTTCAAAAACAAAATACTAAATGTAATAACAAAAAGATGGCATAGCATATAACAAAATATGTTTGAAAGTTCATTTCTTCTTTTATTGTATTTTTTCATTACCATTTATCCCCATTATGCCCTTTTCCACTTCCACTGGCCCCCACAATCACCACACTATTGTCCTGGTCCGTGAGTCCTTTTTCTTCTTTGCTCGATTCCCCCATTCCCCTCTCAGAGCTGTCAGTCTGCTCTCTATCTATGAGTCTGTCTCTATCCAGCTTGTTAGTTCAATTTGTTCTTTAGATTCCACCTGTGAGTGAAATCATGTGGTATTTGTCTTTCTATAGCTGGCTTATTTCACTTAGCATAATTTTCTCCAGGTCCATCCATGCAGTTGTAAAAGGTAAATCCTTTTCATAGCCAAGTAATATTCCATTGTGTAAATATACCATAATTTTTTAAAGAGGCTTTCTTTTTTAAGATTTTATTTATTATTTCCAGAGAGGGGCAGGGAGAGAGGCAGAGACAGAGACATCAATGTGTGGTAACCTGCCTCCAACTATGGACCTGGCTGGAGACCTGGCTTGCAACCTGGTTATGTGCCCTGACTGGGGAATTGAACCAGCAACCTTTGGGTTTGCAGACCAGCACCTTATCCACTGTGCCACCAGCCAGGGCCTATACCATAATTTTTATCCACTCAACTATTGATGAACACTTGGGTTGCTTCCAAATCTTGGGTATTTTAAGTAAGTGTTTCAGATTTCTTCAGATCAATTCCCAAAAGTGGAATTGCTCAGTCATAAGGCAGTTCTATTTTTATTATTTTTTAGAAGATGGTATATACTTATTTATGTATTTTAAAGATATTTATTGATTATGCTATTACATTTGCCCCAGTTTTCTCCACATTGCCCTCTCCTGCCCAGTATACCCCTTCCCTCCAGCAACACCCACTCCCCTTAGTTCATGTCCATGGGCCATGTATGTAAGTTTTTTGGCTTCTCCAATTCCTATACTATTCTTTTTTTTTTTTTCTTTAAGATTTTATTTCATTATTTTTAGAAAGAGGGGAAGGGAGAGAGGCAGAGAGGAAGACAGACATCAATGTATGGTTGCATTTCACCTGCCTCCAGCCACAGACCTGACTGGAGACCTGGCTTGCAACCTGGTTATGTGCCCTGGCTGGGGAATCGAACCTGCGACCTTTGGGTTAGCAGGCCGGCGCCTTATCCACTGTGCTACCAGCCAGGGCCCCTATACTATTCTTAACATCCTCCTGTCTATTTTGTATCTACTAATTATGCTTCTTAATCCCTGCATCTTTTCCGTCATTCTCTCCCTTCCCCCTCCCAGCTGATAACCCCCCAAATGATCTCCATACCTATGATTCTTCTGTTCCTGTTCTGGTTGTTTGCTTAGTTTGTCTTTTTAGATTCAGTTTTTGATAGTTTTTACTTTGTTGCCATCTTAATGTTCACAGTTTTGATCTTCTTGTTTTTCTTTAAAAAGTTCCTTTAACATTTCGTGTAATAATGGCCTGGGTGGTGATGAATTCCTTTATTTAACTGTACCTTGTCTAGGAAGCACTTTATCTACCTTCCCATTCTAAATAACTTTGCTGGATAAAGTAATGTAGGTTTTGGATCTTTGCTTTTTATCACTTTACATACTTCTGGCCACTCCCTTCTAGCCTGCAAAGTTTATTTTGAGAAATCAGCTGATAGTTTTATGGGAACTTTGTAGGTAACTCTGCTTGCTTTTCTCTTGCTGCTTTTAAGATTCTCTCGTTATTTTTAACCTTAGGCATTTTAATTATTATATGTATTATCAGTTAATCATCTTTAATATGTTACCTAATTTCATTTTCAATAAATATTATCTTTTATGGTATTAGGAGGCTTAAAGAGGAGATAGGTGGTAGAAATTGAAAGTATCAGCTATAGAGAAGCAAAGAGGGAAAGGCACTAGTTCAGAGGCTGACAAACTACAGGTCGACCACAGGCCAAAATTGACCATGCTGGGTTTTTTAAGTAATTTTTTATTTAACAAAGCTTTACTGGAACACAGCCAAGCTCATTTGTTTACGTATTTGTTTCTTTTGTGCCACAGTGGCTCAGCTGAGTGGTTGCCAGAGAAATTCATATGACCCAAAAAGCCTAAAATATTTACCATCTGGTCCTTTGCAGAAAATGTTTGCCAAGCCCTATTCTAGTTTGATGTAGCTGGGGATCCAAACATTATTTCCCTCCAAGATGAGAAAATAAGTTTGTATGTTTTGGACATAAATGGAGCAGAGTAATTGAAGATAAAAGAGAGGAAATGATTAAGTATGAAAATAGACTCCCAAACATTCTATTGGATACTTTTAAAATCTCAAAATATAAGAAAGGACTTTAAATGCTATTTAGTTCCAGCCAACCTTCTACCTTCTGCTTAATCTTAAATTCTGTCAGATTCCACAAAGAGCTCTCTATTGTAGCTAAATTGATCACATCAAGATTTCCCAGTCAAGAAGTTTGCTTTACTGTGAGAATGTGCACTTTTCCACTAACATTGCCTTGAAATGTGATCGGTCCATACATTGGTTATCTAGCGCTTTTATTGTACTATCAGCATGAAATGGTGGTTTTCCTATGTACCACCTCTGCTTGTGGTTCACTGTTCAGTTTTTGGTCTTGTTTTGTTTTTCAATTAAAGTAATATAAGTATTTAAGATGATGAAATGAGTATAACAATACTCATATGCTAAATGAAACGGTCTTTGCAATCAGTGTTGATTATTATTTCTTCACTGTATCCAGAATGCTATGGGAAGATCTGTTTCTTACCATGTAACCAACAATTATTCTTTCAAGATTTTGGTTTTGAGAAATGTGATGCTGTCATGGCAGTTAGGCAATGTTTCTTCAGATCTGCGCAGTTTGGAAAAAGTGGTCCTTTGTGAATAATTGTAGTGAACATGATTCAGGCCTTCCAAATCCTCAGTAACATTTTGCAGCTTTCATCATATATCTTCTGGACATAGCTGTTAATTTTATTCCTAGGTGTTTTGTAACTTGTATTACCATTGGAAATACCATATATTTATATTATGTTTTTTAGCTGGTTATTTTTAATACCTTAAAATTACTGATTTAAATAGTGTTTTAAATCTTATATGAGGTCACCTTACTGACTTCTGATTAATTCTAATACCTTTTTTCATTAATTCTAGTTTTCCCTTTAGATATTCTGAATGTAACTTCAGACCTTTTAAAAATAATTTTCTCTGTTCCTCCAAGTGTACTTTCAATGTGAGTCTACTCAGACCTATCATAGATTAATTGGAGCAGTGACTTGAGATAAGTTCAGAAATAATATTGCATTTTTCTCCCTGATACTTTAGAAAATGGGTCAGTATGACTCTGCTTTTTAAAAAAGAGAGGGAAGAGAAGAAGCAATATTGTTTTTCCTTTTTAATCCAAAATCTGCATTATATAAGTCATGTTGTCAAATAAGAAAGTAAAATTGTTTTCATTTGTACTGTATCCTCTGAGGTTCTTTGAAGCATAAACTTTAATCTATGATTCATTGCTTTTTAAGGTCACTGCACTATTTAATGCATTTGTATGACATTGGGCCTTTTGCCTATCTAAGATTTATTTCCAGTATCAATATTTTCAAAAGCATGAGAAAGTAAATTTAAAAAATCAATTAATAAAATGACAGGAGCAAGGACAAAAGTAATAAGAAACAATTTATTAAGGGCTTCTATGCCTGTTGCATTCTAACTTTTCTCATTTAACAGTGTTTCTGGTTAAAAATGAGCACTGTAAGACATGAGAAATGAATTTTTTTCATCTAAAGTAGCATTTTCCAAAGTGAATCCTACAGATCTTTAGGTGTTAAACAGGAAAAAGGTATTTTGTGGCCAAATAAACATAGAAAATGTGAGTTAAACAGTTTAAATATGTAGGTTTTTATAAATTTCAGGACTTGATAAAGTTTATTTGCCTTGTGGCTTTTCCAAAGAAAGATACACTATGTAGTGTCTCTCTGATTCATTTTGACCAACTAATCCTTTGTCTATGAAGCATATTTTGCAATTAATATTTTTGAATACTTTGGAAAATACTTAAACATTTTCAAATTTAAATTGGAGCATGTGCTTTAAGAAAACATAGACTTGGAAGAAGTAGACAAAACAATGTTCTCTGATTATTTAGTTTTGTGTGTCATTGATAGCTGGTTGCATATCTCTAGTTGCATTTTCATTAAGTGGGTTGACTAAAAACTAAAATGGCCTTCTTAACTGTTTTAAGTATTTCTGATCCATTTTTAAGTGATTAATAAAGACACCATTCAGAATTAGCTGGGTGGTAATAGGTAAGGTGAGAGATGTGGTGGGAAGAGGAAAGATGACAATGATAAAGAAAAGGAGTCAGTGACCATAAAGGTGCAGTAAGTACCTATCCAGAGATGAATTGCTTTAATATAAAATGGTACCTATGGCATTAACGGGGAGTATAGATTTAAGATCCATCATGATGATAAAACATGGTATATAACTATTGTGATTATTTTCTATAGTTTTTAAAATCCCTTTAATGTTTAGTATTATGGAAAGACAGATTCTAATACATGTATCTATATTCAACCTGTTAAAATAATAGTTCTTTGGGTTAAGGTTTATAAAGAAAATGCAGTTTTAAGAACAATTGGAGAAGGGAATATTTAATTAAGGTCTTATGATAACCATTTTATAGGACATGAATTAAAATCAGCAGAGATTTTTGAGATCACTTTGTCTTATCTCCTGATGTTAAAAGTACAGAAGCAGAGGCATAAAGAAACAAATTGGCTAATATGAATTACATACTATTTAGTGGGCAAAAGATGACAGTCTAATTGGTACTCCCTTGTAGGTAACTACCAGCTTTTCTCTTGTGGCTTTTAGCACCTCTCATTTTAAATATGATGTGTCTCAGTGTAAGACTCTTTGGGTCCAACTTGCTTGGGGCTCTCTGAGCTTCCTGGACTTGTGTGTCTTTTTCCTTCACCAAATTAAGAAAGTTTTTGGTCATTAGTCTTCAAATAGGTTCTCTATCCTTTACTGACTCTCCTCTCTTTCTGGTATTCCCATGATGCCAATGTTGTTATGCTTCATGTTGTCCAAAATATTTCTTAAGATTGCCTCATTTTTTGTTTAAGCATCTCTAGCCCACTCTGCCATCCCTCTGCCAGAGCCCAGGATACAAATGATATTTTGTGTGTTGGCTTAGACTCCATCACTTTGTAGATGTTCATGTAATTACTTTTTGTGTAATTTGACTTGCTAATAACTCAGCTAGATTAAAAACTTCTGGAGGGAAAATATCATTTTTAGAATTCTTTTACCTACTTCATGACATCTAAAATAGTACTTAGTAGTACTTTGGGTAATGTGAAAGATATTTCTCATTTGATTGGTCATAAATACTTTTTCTTTAGTATTAAGATGAAAGTTCTCACTGACTGCAGTCCTAAGTTTTTATGGTTTCTCTTTCAGTATCTGTGTTGGGTAAATGTTTCCAAATAGATCAATGAAGATTATAAGGTCATTAGTAGCTGCTGTTGAATGACTTTTTACAGTATTTTATTTTATTTTGGTTAATCCTAAGAGTCAGTAAAAATCTAAGTAATATGATATACAAAATCTGTCTGGAGAAAGTCCAGCCATTGTTAACAAGAGAATAGTTTGCATGGATTGGGATGCACATGCATGAACAATGACAACTTCACTGTACTAGTCAGTGAGGGTAAGGTAGACATCATTGAGTGACCATGTGTACTCTGGCCATCACATTCAAAATGACTGAATGAGTACAGCAATGAATCTGCATCAAATTCTGCATTAAGCTTGAACGTTCCTCTGTGGAAACTATTCGGATGATTCAGAAGACTTCCAGGATTCAATGAGTGCAGTGCAAATAAAAGTGTGGCCCAAATGCATCAAAGATGGTTGAGAATCTGTTGAAAGGGATCCACTTCCTGGAAGGCCTATAATAAGCAAAACACCTGAGGATACTGAACTTGTACAGGTTGCAATCAACAAAGATTGACAAACCAGGCGACTCAGCCCCGCTACAGCCCAGATTTGGCACCCTGTGTCTTCTGACTTTTCCCAAAACTTAAATCACCTTTGAAAGGGAAAAGATTTCAGACCATTGATGAAATTCAGGAAAATATGGTGGGATAGCTCATGGTGATGGAAAGAACTTTGTGAGGTCCCAAGATGCCTACTTTGAAAGGGATTGAGGCATCCTTATCCTATGTGCTATGTTTCTTATATCTTGTATTTACTTCAATAAATGTTTCTGTCTTTCATAGTACATGACTGGATGCATTCTGGACAGACCTCTTACTTTTAGAAATCCTTAGTAAATCAGATTGATTTGTGGAAGTAACAAATATGTCAACTGAGATTTATCTACCTCCTTTGAAAAGTACTGTGTTTAGGAACTCTTTTAACATATATGTGCATACATACATATGCTGAGAAGGCAGATTCTAGCCAAAGTTTATGATAGGGAAGAAATAAATGAAAATTCATGGTCCATGAAAGAGTTTTTCTTTTACTTCTGTTATTTGGGGTATACTGATAGTTCTAGCTAGCATCTGTTCTGACTGGTGAGCTGTAAAATACTTCCAGCATGATCCTGGTTTGTATGAAACATAATTGCCTTGATTATATCTTTTTATGCGTATAAATAAATGAAAATGTGTTTAAATTTCTTAGTTACATCTACATTTCATGCTAGGAATCTAATTTCAACTCAATAACCACCGAAAATAAAGCATAAAATCTTGCTTAAGCCAATAATTAATTATATTTCATAGTAAACAAATTTATTAAACTTTTATGATTTTCCATTCTGGTAATAATGGGTTGTGTATAAATTTTTCATTATCCCTGATGCCTGTAACCTTTTAAAGCTATCACTTTGTCTCCATTTCTTTCCTGATTCTAATGAAGAACAATTCAACATGACTAAATAATATATAGATATTGTTTCCAAAGGGCCAAAGGCCATTCATTCCATGTTTCATCTGGATCGGTTTTATCTGTTGCCCAAAGTCCAGGCAAAATTCACTAATGAAAGTTGTAACCATTATACTAAAAGAGCCTTCAACTATGGAAATATAAGTAGAAATTAAAGAGATTTGTCATTTAAACTCTAAGTGATATAAGCATCTAAAGGTTTAAGGTTTTTGTTTTCTCACTATCTTCTTAGTTATTATTTCTACCACACTTCTTTAAAATTTTTTATTTTTCAATTACAGTTTACATTCCATATTATTTTGTATTAGTGTCAATGTGCAGCACAATGGTTAGACAATCATATTCTTTGTAAAGTGTTCCCCCTGCTATTTCCAGTACCCACCTGGCACCATACACAATTATTACAATATTATTGACTATATTCCCTGTGCTATACTTCACATCCCCATGACTGTTTTATAACTACCAATTTGTACTTCTTAATCCCCTCAGCCTTTTCACACAGTCCCTCTTCCTCCTCCCTCTGGCAACCATCAATCTAGTCTATGTATCTATGAATCTCTTTCTATTTACAGGGGTCTCGTTTCTAGCATTGCAAGGGTAGGGAATTGATGGTGGAGAAAAAGGAAGGGAGATTTAGTAATACACTTTGTCTCTAGGGCTGACTACCAATGTTATTCCATTCCCACAACTCCAAGGCCACATTGGCCTATGGCCTTGATGCCTTCACCACCTATACCCTTTTGTTCTTTTAGGTGTTACCTACTCACAGATTGCTGATTCGCAGTGCAGGAAGGTTCTCCACATAAGACTGGGTTGTTTTCCATATCTATATTAGAGAATATTTAATATTCCATCTCCTTGGCCTTTTACCTACTCTAGGACCAAGTCAGGATCTAAAAAGACCCTTGGAGGCTGAAAAGGCCATATCCCTGCATGATTCCAAGCAGTCTGCAAGTAGTCCCAACATTTAGGAAAGGATATTATTCAAAGGCAGGAATATCACAAAGGCAAACATAAGAAAGAACCTATTTCCTCAGAGAGGTCTGGGGAAAAGAAAACGGTGGGAAGAAATAGTAATGTTAGACTGAGAAATGAAACAAAGCTGTAATGTTCATCTCAAGTCTTAAGTTACATGATTTTAATATGCCTTCTCAGAGGTCAAGTGGTTGCCTTTGGAGAAAACGTAATCTGAAAAAAAGTTATTATGTGATTCTTGCCTTTTCCTTCATAGACTTAATGAAGCAAACTTTAGGCAAAAATGTAATTGTGGAAAATACGTGTTCTTGTAAATTCCAAAAGAATTCACATGAGCACTTAGTCCTTTGTTGTGTTCTTAGGGATTTAGTTCCTCATCACTGTAAGAATTTCTATTCAGTGTTTATAGTATGAACAATATAATGTTGATAATCTAAAGTATGTTTAAGAATAAATCTTGGAACATAGACAGACAAATAGTTCCCTACAGTTAGTGAAATCTCAATGCAGAGTTAAAATAGCCTAAGAAAATAAATCTGTAGGTGAAACTGAACATTTCAAAGCTGGAGTCTTTTATTCTGTCACTATGTTCTAATCTAGCATGGAAATGTAACTTTTTATTTAGATATGTACTTACTTGAAAACTAAATTCCTTGCTTTTAACTTAAAAGCAATACATTGTGTATTTCTTAAAGTTGTATTTGAAGGCATGAAATTCATTTCTTTGGCTGAAAGCTTTTATTTTTTAATGAATTACATTAAGTGATTTTGTCAGTTAAAGAGGCAAATGTATTTGTATTTTAGGCATATTAATTACTTTGGAATCATAGTATTTTGGAGAAATAAGACCAGCCAGACTCTGGGATTGGGTAAAATCTGGAAGAATCCAGAGCCTCTCAAAGTAAGACTCCTAACCATTAGACAGTATGGGCATAGTTCTTACAGGCTGTAAAGATCTTTAAATGTTCTTTGTCACAGTGGCTACATTGCTTCCAGCCTGTTTAGAATAAATTTCTGTAGCAAAAATTAATATTATGAGAGTCTTCTTTTTTTTCAAATTGCCAAAATGCTCCTATATTCCGCTTTTGTTGTTGATTTTTATTGTATTTATTTATTTATTTGCATGTGATTTCTCTAACCTTTGGACATTGTTCTGAATCCATGTTTTGAAGCAAGCTTCCTGCAAATAGCTTACCAAAATCATAGGCAGTTAAGATTTCAGAATGTACAAATATTATTGGGCATGATTTACCCTATATGATCATAACTTTTCAAAATCTTCATGGTGATATATAACCAATGACAGTTTTTTCCCCAAAACATCTTTGTATCAAGACTGAATGTGAAACTAAATCAAACAAAAATATTTTTGAGCTATTACTACATATAAAATACTGTTAGACATAGAGTAGAGACATGAGAGTGAATGGAAATAAATTCAAATAAAACAATAGTGTTTCTCTTAAAATTCAGTTGACTATATTCATTCATTCATTAGCAAAAGCCATTTATTGAATATCTAGTTCATGACACCAAATGTATCTGACCCATGATAAGTATTAATAATTAGTTGATGAATCAATGAATGAATGAACATAACCATAATAGAGCTTGAATACTGTGTGGTAGGAGGAGAGTCCAGATGTTTCAAATCTCAGAGAGAGGCATCTACCTATGGAGATTAGGAATTATTTCCTGGGAGATATCTGAACACAATGTGTAGAAAATGTCTAGGGAAGAGAAAAGCAGGGAAGACGCATTTTAGGTGCCCCACCGATACATACGTGCTGGAGCTAGGAGCGAGAGAGAGGGGGAAGCCAGAGATAATGATAGATGCCAAGGGAAGGGAAACCACTGGAAAGTTTCTAAACAAAGCAGCGACATGGACTAAACTTGCTATTTAAATAGGTCATCTGGCTTCAGGAAGGATGGGTTGAAAAAGTACTAAGCTTGAAGAGAAATTAAAATGTCAAAGGAAGTGCAGTGTGTTGATAAGCAGGATAGCATTCTGTGACCTCCATCCAGTAGTGTCTTTAACAGGCTCTGTGTTTGCCAGGCTGCCTGGACCTGGAATTCATAAGCCTCTGGCTGGCAGGAAGTAAGCTTAAACTGAATGGTGAATTGTACATATTATCGAATCTGAGATGGTACAGCATCAAGCCATTTTTATCTTTACATTATTCCACTGTGTACTGAAACAAAGTTTCAATCCCAGCCTAACAATTGATTTTTGAAATAACTTGAACAACATAATTGAATATATTTGCTTTGTCTTATGTTTAATATGTGACATATAGGATCATAACTACATACTTAGATTTATGGGAATTTTAAATTGCTAAGTTGATCAGTAGTCCCAATATTCACTTAGTAACAACACTTAATGGTTTCTACATTATTCCATAACTATCACAAAATTCTCAGAATAGTCTCAAAAGTAAACTTTAATTCATTTTAATTTGATATGTCATGAATTATATCTAGGAGGAGATGGCCATGAAAGCAAGTGAACAATTAAGGGACATAAAGAACTCAGCAGCACAGGTTTAAATGAAGATATATTTTTAAAATGCAAGATTTTACCTTTCTATTATATTTCATTTAGTGACTAGAAAATGACTCCATTAATTTTTAATGTATCAGTGCTTTAAAAAATAGCTATATTTCTAGTACTGCTATTTCAGGTGATGAAAGCAAGAAACATTTTTATTTCCTTCCTAATTAAGTGGAGGTGGAAAAGAGGTATTCGGGCCATCATCTGCTTTGGTGAATTGGATAAGCTGTAATTGCATTTTGTAGAGCATTTTAAGTATCAAAAATATAATCTGTGAATAATGATTTAGAATGCTAATGAAGAAAAATCAATTCTAAAAACCACAACCCATAGTAATAGTAGTCAGATGATTCATTCATATTCACCACAGAAGCTGAATTTAACAGTTTTAATTTTAAAATATTTTCTTTTAAACCAATAATGAGAAGAATTAGAGTGTGCCTGTTGGTAATGAACAGCTCCTTTATCAGAATTTATTTAGATAAAATTGTGAACTAAGCCCTGGTCATTAGGTAGGCCCTGAAAATTCCAGTAATATCAACAAAAAATAAAATTTAAGCCCTTAAGAAACTTAAAGGCTGATGTATATAAAAATGTAATGACAGGTGTGTTTTTTAAAGAGACTGTATAAATAATTCATTTTTGTTTAAACTACATCATTGATATAGAAACATCAGTTTTTAAGACAACAGAAATAATTAGAAAATACCATTTGACTTTTGGAAAATCACTTTAGAGCTAAAATTTTATGATGGAAGAGACATGGTTCCTTGGGACAGCAAAATTGTGTGAGATGATAAAAATGTAGAGTAGATCTACATAATGCTAAGGAAAGTATTTAAATTTTTAGAAAAGAGACTGATGAAAGCTTTTCAAAGCAATGTAAAGCTAAAGATTATAGGAAACTTAATTTATCTCAAAGTATATAATATTACTTTCTGGGGCTGCCATAATCAAATACTACAGATTGGGTGGCTTAAACAGCAGACATTTAATTTCTCTCAGTTTTGGAAGCTGGAAGACATTAAATCAATGCCAGATAATCACAAGCAATACATAATATATAGAAGAAAAATAAAGGAACTCCGAGTTCTACACCATGGTTTCCTTATGTCCAAATGATGGTAAATGGTGGCGATTAGACTATGAATAAACATTTTCAGTGAAAAGCTTTTTGAATGGTGTTGCCAAATTTAAAATATAATACATGTATTGTATATTTGGTTACTTTGTAACGGGAAATCATACATCAGGACTTAACGGCTCTGCCCAAATGTCCTTTCACAATTTGTTGTCAAGTATGAGGAAGGGAGGTTGGGATTTGAAATGCTTCTTCATGAGGAGGCTGAGTTATAGGAGTTGCCAAACAAAGAATCCAAATTATAATACAAAGCAGTGGTCAAGGAGGAGCCTTCCAATATACACTCTTACTGAGAATACATATCAATATGCCTTCTTTTATAATTAATTGTATTTATTCTAGAGTTTCTTTCTATGTGACACCATGAATTTACATCTCACTCTGACTTTTTCCAGGAGAATAGCCCATATATTATACCCAAGCTCCTCATCTTACTGTGGGAGTTTAAATAAAGCATATTATAATAGATGGAACCATTTTGAATTGAATTTAAGAGGGAAATATGTTTAACCTGTATTGTTATTTTCTTTTGTTTTTAAGATTTTTTTATTTTTAGAGAGAGGAAAAGGGAGAGAGACAGAAAGTCATCAATGTATGATTGCCTTTCACCTGCCTCCAGCTACAGAGTTGACTGGAGACCTGGCTTGCAACCTGGTTATGTGCCCTGGCTGAGAATCTAACCAGCGACCTTTGGGTTCACAGGCCGGCGCCTTATCCACTATGCCACCAGCCAGGGCTATTGTTATTTTCTATTACGCTACTTCTGGAGTTTCATATTCCCAAGATATACAGATTGTTACTACCAGACATTTTTAAACAGAGTGTCTAATGGGAGTCAGTTTATGAGCTGTGTACTTTGCTGTCTAAATCAGCCACTCTGCACACAATCTTAACTGGTTGCCTCGTATACTGAGCTGGGAACGGAACTGCCTTCAGACCTCAGTTCACTTCTGCCCAATCATGGTGATGTTTGTCCTGCATCTGTATAAGAAGGATGCATTTCAAAGTCTTTGGGGGCTTTTTGCAAAATACTATTTAAAGTTTTACAATTTTTAATGCTTTGACAGAATCCCTGGTCTTTATTGCCTTTGGTTTTTAACAACTTTCAATGACTGTATCATAAATCTTATGCCTTCAGATAAAATGAAAAACAAAGTGGCCACAACTTAAAATTCAACTGGACAGTTAAGTCAAAATAGCTATGAAAATGTTAAATTTTCTAATTTTATGTTAGCAGGGTATCAAGTAGTATAAACAGTGTATGAGGAGGGGGAACCCAAAAAGTGGAATTTATTTATTTAAAAATGTGTATTTATTCTTATGTTTAAACCTCAGGCAACTTCAAAGTATTTTCCATTTGATGCAATAGACCTTTTGACCGCTGCTCAAAACAATTTTTGAACTCATTGATTTTGATGCGTGTTAGTGCTTCTGCCATTTGTTTCACCTCTTCCACATTGGCAAAATGTTTCCCTTTAGGACTTTTTTCATCCGGGGAAACAAAAACAGATTCATTCGGGGTGAGATCCAGCAAATAAGGAGAGTGTGGCAAAAGGGTCAAGCTGTTTTTGGTTAAAATGCAGGATTGTCTGTGCAATTTTGGCAGGTGCACTCGCAAAGCCCCCATCGGGAAATGGGCAAATGTGTGATTCTTCAAAAACAATTTCACCAAAGCGGAATGCAGCCTCTCACAACAGCACCAGCAGGCACACTGAGATAGGTGGGTTGTTAGAATGCTGTCCTGGTGGGGGGACACCTTGCTAGAAGGGGCCCAACTTCTTGAAGATAATATCGGTTTTGATCGGTCCTCCATGTACCATTGATATCTAACCAATATATGATTCAGTTAAACAAAATTATAATAAAAAAGTCTTTACTGCCATGTATATTGAAGTGAACACATGAAGCTTAGTCAATAAAAAATATAGAAGGAACGTGAACAAGTAGGAACTAGACTTAATTGAAGCTATGGGAATCCCTCTGCTTTCCATGCAAACCTAATGTTACTGTCATCACACTGTGGTGTAAGGAATAAATGAGTAGTGAATAAATCAATAATGAATGAATAAGCAAGTTGAAGTCATATACTTTTATAAATATTTCACAGGTACTGGCATTGGGATCCAAAACTCAGATACAATTTTTAGCTCTTGCTGTGTATTTGTGCAGAATATCCACTCTCACAAAATCTTACAGTGCTATTGATCTCATAATGATAATCAAATTGCTAGGTGATGATCATGTAGAATTTTAAGATAATTAGAAATTTTTTTCTCTCATATATTCGCGAATGTTCTTCTAATGTTATGATGAGGACCCTATATAAATGTATCTCTTTGGTAGAAATAGAGAAACAGAATGCTGGAGCAGGAAGTTTCTCAGATTTGGAAGTGAGCCTTGCCCCTACCACTGCCCTAAGGGACTGGAAAGAAAGACCCTCTCCCGACCCTTACCCATGTCCTAAGATCCAGAAGAGGCATATATAGTAGTTACTATGCTCAGCTTAGAGAGACTTCTGTTTTCAGTTTCTTTCACCACTATTTTCTGCCTACCAACCATCATTCCAATGTCTTCTGTGAAGCCTTTTTTAGCCCATCTAAGTAGAATTGGTCACTCCCGATTTTATGTTCCCCGAGTGCCTAGAACCTATCACAAATATACCTCTTATTCTACTATATTGCATTTGTTTTCTTGTCTGTGTTATTCTCCCTACCTCCTGCTACCAGACTGAGCTCCTTTAGAGCCAAATCTGTGTTTTGTGTATGTTAGCCAAAGAGGGTCTGACACAGTGCTCAATAAATACCTCAGTGAATGAGGAAATGAAATGAAGTGTGAAACCCATCACACATCAGAAAGGGAACTATCTGAATGGTTGAAACATACTAGTATTTTGTGCACCTTTCTTTCCTTTTGTCCTAAACAAGTTTCTCTAAATGTCACTCTTTCTAGTCTGTCCATATATCTTTAACTTATCATTGGATCATGCTTAATCTTATCAGAGTAATAAATTTCCCTTTTAATTAATATTTATTTTAGTTTTTTTCTTTGAAAATGGTATTTCAGAAGACACTTAAAACTTATATAGATGTATGTAGAAGGCATAAACCTTCTGTCTCTAAATTCTGGTATTTTTTTATCCAAAATGTTTGGCTTATGATTGGATTAACTCATTTCACTTTGGAAATATACTTCTGGGGGTGGAAAACTACCAATGAATTACAAATTTCATCAATGTTTATTTACTATTTTCTCTGGATGCTAAGTTCATGTGGTTCTTTCTGAAGTTGTACCTTTATATTGACTTCCTGTACACTGACTTATAAAACTCCCTGAGGATATTAGTAAAAGTTTAGGATTCCTGGTAATTGCTACATGAAGACTTATATAAATATGCCAAATGCTAAAACATGCTAAAGGTAAAAATAACTACCAGGCCAAAAGCTTCTTGTTACAGATGAAAAAACTGTTCTAATTGGGGGCTCTGTTGATATCAGTGGGTTCTCTTCAGCAATGTCCTATAGTGAAGAGTATGGGAATGCCTGGATTTAAATCTTGGGTTTGCTAATTATAACGTTGGGCAAGTTATTTTATAATATTGGGTGTTAAACTTTATGGGTTTAAACCCTGATTTTATTTCTTAATAGGCAATGTATGTGACTTTGGGCAGGAAACTAACCCTCAATGTGCCTCAGTTTTCTCACTTATAAAATGAAGATATTAATAATAATATTTCCTTCATAGGGTTGTGTGCTCATAAAATGAGTTGGTGTGCTAGTATGTAAAGTTGTTTAGAAAAAGCCTATAAGTGTTAAATTATTCCGCTAGCATATGAGATCCATGGTGGTAGCAATCATTGTTCATTTTTGTTCACTGTTGTATCCCCAGCAACTAGAATAGTGTCTTGCATGTAGTAGGCATGTAATATCTTTACTGAATTAATATGCATCACTTTTCTTGTCTGTAAAATGAGAAGTAGTTACTTTATAGGGTGTTTATAAAGATTAAATGGGGCAAAGTATATGAAGAATATAACATCATCATCATCATCATCATCATCATTGTTATACATAAAGGACCATAATTAATATTAGAGTTCAAATAATAATTCTTTCCCTGTATTGTCTGACTCTTTTGCCTTTAGGATTCATGATTTTGATCTTTAGAATTTTTCCCCCTTCATTCCTCAGTCAAATCTTACTACTAACAATTAGCCTAATTGTTCTCAGAATTGATACAAGAATTAAGTAGCATAATTGGTATAATGTTTCATGTTGATCAAATACAGTGCTATGATAGTGTATGCATGCTATCTCTATATCTGTTTTTCAAAAAGATTATATTTAATGATAGAATTTTTTTCAAGGCTATAATTTGCTTTTAGAAGGCAATGTATTGTGTGTATTTATGGCTCACCTTTAATCTTTCAGTGAATAAGAAAGTTAAAAATAACGTGAATACTGTGACTTACAATAATTCTGGAATTAATGAAGCTATAGTGTGGACCATTATTTGAGAACTACATCCAAAGCCATTTGAATGTATATTCCCATATGGAAGAATAACATTTCTAATCTTTTATCAGTAGTTTATATTTTATGTAAATCTTAAAATTTCTTTGAGGATGATAGTACTTAGAATGGAGTAGGAAATGATAAATAAACTTATTAAAGTATATAAGCCAGAAATATTTATGTCTGTACATAGGAAGACAATTGAACATAGGACTGAAAATGAATTGTAAGTTTTCTCAGTAGGTTCAGTGTATTCCACAGGTTATTGAAGAGTAGAGGTCTTTGGCCACCATTGTGGTTGGTCTGTCTCATATCTGTGTGTCTGTACTCTTCTTTTTCCTTAAAGCTCCCTTTCCTGAAATAAGGTGATTTTATTCTCTCTTCTTTCATTCTCCCTACTTCCCCTGGGCCATTCTTTTATCACTTACAATATCTCTAAGGTCCTAACCATAGGAGAAAATAACACAAAACTTCCCAGGACAGTGTTGTTCTGAAACTATAAGAGAACAATGATGCTCTTGTAGAAATAGATGCATCTGGACTGTTCCAGGCTAATCTCTTTTGGTTCATATAACCAAGCAACTAAGGCAGACAACTCAGACCTGAACACTGATTCAGTTCTTAGGTTCCCTAGTCCCATGCAAAAACACTAATGGAAACTCAAGATATTCCTTTTCAAAATGACTTTCAACCATCATTATTTTTTTAATTTTATTCATCATTTTCAACCATCTTTATGATATCCCTGGATGCCAAAATAAAAGTTTGCAATCACTGGCCAAGTTATTTTTCTAGGATTTCCCTGTTCCAACCACTCTTCCTTGGGACTTTCCTCTTGGTCATAACTCAGTACACACACAGGCACACATAATTATGAAACAATACTACAGCTGATGAGTAACTGCATGGGCTACACTCTGATATGTTATTTCATTTTATTTTTAGAATGTTGATTAAAATCTAAAATTATTGTCATGACTCACTAAAGTTTTTAAAAATTAGATGGCTAATAAAGAGCTTTTAATTTCCAAAGTTCTTTGATTCCCATTCTTATAATGAAAATTTTATGTAATAAAAAAGTTTTTATTCTCTGACTAAAAGCAATAAGGTATGAAAAAGCACTCATAGCATTCTTGTTTTTATCAGTGTTCTGTTGAAATGCTGATATTTTAGGAAGGTGAATAATAAACAGGAAATTGAACTGAGACAGAGTTGTAGGAATGTTAATGAGAAAAGACAAAGCCTTTCAGAAAAACAGGCAAAAATACCTGGATGAGCCTGTCTAAGCAACCAAAAATTATTATGTGATGGTAATTTTATTTGTACTGAAAGCTTACTAATTTTTATACAGATTTGAGAGGAGCATTACTTGTATACATTTTGTGTAACTTCTAAATTGTGATGCCCAATGGCCAAAATCATTAACAGACCTAGGAAGCCATGTGTGACCTGTCCCCATCTCAGCCTCTTCTGCCCTCACTCCCAACTACCCTGGTCTTTGCTATTCCATGGACGAAGCAATGTCACACCTTATGGCCAATGCACTGGAGGCTCTCTGCCTCAAACTCACTCTTCCTCAACGTCTGAATAGCTAACTTCCTCAACTTCTTGAAACCTCTATTCAAATGTAGTAAATGAGACCCACTCTGGCAGCCATTTTTATTTTTTTAATTTATTTATATTTTTATGGTAGTTGGTAGTATTTTATATTTTTTCATTACCTTTTCCCCATACCCTCTTTCACCTCCACCTACCTCCCGCCCTTCCCATAGTCACCACATTGTTGTCGGTGTCCATAACTCCTCTCTTTTTCTTTCCATCCTGCTAGCCCCCACCCTAGATCTCTCAGCTTGCTCTCTATCTGAGTCTGTCTGTATTGTGTTTGTTAGTTCAGTTTGCTCATTAGATTCTACACATGAGTGAAATCATACAGTATTTGTCTTTCTCTGACTGGCTTATTTCACTTAGCATAATGTTCTCCAGGTCCATTGATGCTGACAGCCCTTTTTTACATTGCAGACTGCCTCATACCCCTTAAATTTTTAATCTTTTCCATTTGCATTTATTCCCTTTTAAACACTATAGAATTTACTGATTTATTGTGTCCCATCTCCTAAGAGAATGTAAGCTCCCAGGGAATTTTTTCCTCTTTGATCACTGTTGTATCCTAAGTGTTTACAAATGTACCTGGCATATACTTGGAGCTTAATTAATATTAATTGAATGAGTGTCTGAATCTGTCAGTATGTCGAGCAAAGAACTACATATATACAACTCAGGAAATTCTTACTGTATTAAAGAGCCATTTTGGATTATATAGTTTACATTATAAAAAATACTGTGAAATCCCCTGCTACACATACCCATCAGTCAAGCTGTGACATGGTTAGGCCTAGAGCCGTTGCACCCTACTTTGCCATCCCCCCCCCCCACTAGATAGTGAACAGTGAATGAGTGACTTGTCTAAAGTTTGAAAAAAATGGGGCAGTCTTCTGACTCATATTAAAATTGAATGCAGCTGCTTTATGCTCTGGGGTAGAGATTTGCAGGTTGCAGAATGGGACATGTTATTTCACTTATAAACTTTTGTTTCTAGTATGCCTGTGTTTCTTCCAAATTTCTGTCAAGAAAACGTTACGTTATATTTAGATGTTAGATCCTTACGGAGTTCATTATCGTTCTTAGCAACACAGGTAGCAGATTATTTCATTGGGAGAAAGAAAGAATGCATTAGAAATTCACGGAATGAAAGCAAAGTTGATAAATACCATAGTATTTTTTATTGCTGGTGGTTTTCCAGGCTTTTGGTGGTTTGAAAACTTCTTCCTCTTCTGTTGACTTTTTATCTTTTTAATAAAGGGAGGTAAAAAGTGAAAGCTTTAATTCTCAGCTTCCGTGGAACTTGTTAAAAACTGAGAAGCCTTTGTGATTTGGGGGAAATTTCAGCATTTCCGGGCTCACAGAGTGTTAATATTGTATGTGAAACTGAGGAAAGGGAAAGTGACTATCAAAATGTGCCTGCCTGGTACCCATCTGTGATGCCTAAAGTAATTGCATGTATTAATCACAATTCGTTGGCCTTAACCACGCGCGCGTGGGGAAGAAGAGACAGCAGGAGCTGGTCGGGTCGTAGTAGCCGGGAGCCCGCGGTGCGCCGGCGCCGCCCCCGCGCCCCTCCGGCTGCTGATTGGCTGGGACGGCAGCACCGCAGCATCTCCCCGCGAGCGGCGGGCGGTGAGACTCCAGCAGCCACAGCCTCCGGGATACTCGGCTCCTTCTGGCCGGACCCCCGACTTGCTCTGGGAGCTGCCGCGTCTTCGCCCGCCCCTGCTTTGGTGCCCTTTGTAGACCCTCCCCAACAAGGTGGAGGTCCCGGCCAAGGAAGCCACGTCTGGTCCAGGCCGGGCCAGGAAGGCAGCAGCCAACACCCCAGGGGTCTCGCCGCACCATCCCCGCCCTCGGAGCGCAGCGGTCGCCGCGCCCCAGCTGCCAAGACGCCTCGTATCTTGTACCGCGGGAAAAGCGGGTCTGCGTCCAAGATGGGCCGGCAGGGCTTGGGGGGCGCCGGGGCAGCGGGGCGCTCCATGCAGCGCTCCCAGAGCCGGAGCAGCCTGTCTGCCTCGTTTGAGGCACTGGCCGGCTACTTTCCCTGCATGAACTCCCTGGAGGAGGAGGAGGAAGGAGGTGAGACTGTAGTTGGCAGTTGTGTCGGCGGTTGAAGGGTTGGCCAGGGGAGACAGGCCGCTAAATAGCAGTGTCGCTGCCCCCTGCGCTGTCTGGGACGGTGCTGGGGGCACCCCCAGAGCGTGCCCGCTGCACCCAAGAGAAGTCCTGGCCGCTTGTTATTTGAAGAACTCCGTGAGGCGCAGACTTGGGAAGCGTAGGGAAGTTCATCTGTCAGGTGTTTGGAAGTTGAAAGAGGATGTGTACTATGGTGGCTGGCGGGAGGCAGGCGGGGGGCCTCCGGGCACTCAGTCTTTGTTGACTTCACTTCGGTCATTAGCATTAACGCCCAGGAAGGAAAAGCTCACTAAGGAAAGGTAGAGGCAAAACTTTGAAAGAGGAGCCTCAGCCGTGAAAACTCAGGCTCGGGATTTGGGGGTTTGGTACAGTGGACAGGTCAAAGGTTAACGATACTAAAGGCAGGGTACAGTGGACAGGTCAAAGGTTAACGATACTCAAGGCAGTTTGGCTGTGGAGACTTCGAACTTTGTTCACAGGTCAATGAATCTGACTGGTTGTCGACCTCATGTGTTTGAGCCATGCCTTTATAATTAACCTAATGAGAAAAACAGGGAAGGCGACTCGACGGTTTTAAATGTCACAGTGATTTCAAGTCAACATATGTTTTCTTCATTAAGATTTAACAACTAATGATAAAAATATAATTTGTAAATCAGGAGTAGACTGCTGAATAATAGCGTCCCAACTTTTGAGATAGTTTATTAATTTATTGATATGCTTAGTTGTAAATTGTGTTCATCTTTATCCATATGTACAGAGTAGGTTATTTATCATCACCACGTAACTCTATTATTGCATAGAATAGGATTTATTTTCCTTTTTTTCTGTGACCATCAATGACCTCTTATTAGGAAATCTGTAATGAGACCTGATTAGGAAGAAACTACCTCCCTGCTCTAAGAACAGGAAGAAATAAAGTTCTTCCCTTCCAAAGGGAACAAGAAAATGAAACATAGAGGATTAATAGTATATCTGAAAGTGGACTTCAAAATAATGTGCTAGTTAGAGCTATCTAAGTTTCTTCCAGCATACTGTGACAGTATCAGTTTGCTATAGATCAATACAGGCTTAATATTAGGGCACTGCCCTGAATATGATTTTATATTTTTATACGAATCCTCTGCTGTTCTTGCTTGGATGTTTACATTTCACTTATTTTCTATAATCAAATGTTAAAAATTCCAGAAATGTAAAAATTGTAAATCAAATTGGATAAATGAATTATTATAATTGTAGCTAAAATTTTCAGTATTGATTATTAGTTCTGTTCTAAGAACTTGACATGCCTTTACTTTCATACGCTCACAACAGCCCTTTGTGCCTGTGCACACTTTTTTCATCCCCATTTCACAAATGAGGAAACAAAGAGCTTCAGACACATGCCCAAGGGCACCCAGATAGTAGGTAGAAGTTAGCATTTGAATGCAAGAAGTCAACAACACAAACTGTTCGGGAAACTTCAGGCTATACTAGAATATTATTTACACAACTCAGCAAGTGTTGAAGCTAGAACTCAAACCTAGGTATGCCTGAAAATACATATTTAAATAAAACACATTATTATAGACTCCTTTCTCAATTTTTATTTTTATACCAGGTATTTAGTCTTGAGTTTGCTTTGGTATACTATCATCATTCTTTCTTAAGTTATAACTAGAATTGTTGGATTTATAAAGTACTATTCTAAAAGCCTTTTTTTGAGACAAGAAAAGCTTCTATAAATGCGAAAATTTTTCAAAATTTAAGGTATATGTTCATTTACCCTTGGTTCCTACAGACGCCTCCCAAAGGGAATTCCTACCTCTACACATGGATAAATTGGAACAGGTTTCTGATCCATAATATGGCTTCTTGAGTTGCCAAGACAAAATGTTCCATAAGGAAGCCAGCATGAAATGAAATATATAGTTCTTTACAGGTAACTAGAGAGGAGGCACTTCCCATAAATGAGAGGTCTTTCCACTGTCGCTTTCAGCCAAGAGAAGAAATTCTAACTTTATTGATTTTGCAATACTCCTGCCACCCTTAAAAGTCCTGAAATTTTTGAGGCCATTACAATATAACCTGCAGAGTTGTAAAAGTTAAAAATCACTAGCCTGGAGCAGTGCTTCTCTATATATTTTTTTCCTATTGAGATATCCACACATGACACATGAATTCATGAGCCTACTCAGGAATATGTTATTATAGTTACTGTGAAACCCATTCTGATTTATAAAGGAAAGTAAGTCCATCATAACAGATGAATTTCATACTTGTTGAGAACAACTTGTCTAATAAGAGAAGTGGTCTAGTAAACAGTGTGATTTTACTAAATCAACTGATCAATTTAGTAAGCCAGTCTGATTTTAAAGCTAGTCTGTTTTTTGTCTTTTCTGAAATAGTGCAATAGCGAAATCTCAAATGCACTCTATTTTCCAGTTCCATAATCTCATTTCATTCGTGTACGTGTATCTACAAAAGAAGGGCCAAGAAATTTATTGAGAGATCATGTTCTTTTCATTCATTTGTTCATGCAGAAATATTTATTGATGTTATTTTATGTGTTAGGAGCTATGGTAGGCCCTAAATTAGGTGGATATATTCCTTGCCCTCTTAGAGTCTACTGCCTGGAATGTATACGCCTAACTACTCTGGGCATTGTTTCTTCATTATTACCCTGGATTTTCTTATAATATGCTATATTCTTTTTTTTTTTAAGTACAATAATAATAGTACCATTTATTGAGCACTTTCCATGTGCCACATTTCTTTGACTTTATAATAATTCTGCAAGGAAGTTATTATTTTCATCACTTTATACATATACACATGTGAAACTAAGACTTAGACAAGTTAAACAGCATGGCCATGGGGTATAAATCTCAATGGGCTGATTGCAATGAGGCTGGAAAGGGCATTCTTATACGCAAAATAAGGTGTGATTGTTGACTGATCTTTGTAGCATCTGTTTGTATGCTTGCAACTTTTTTCATATAATTTGAATTTTTGCTTTCTTGTTATTGGATATATTCCACATAGCTGTTCTCCTAATCTCTGAGTACCTGTTTAAAATAAAAGTAATAATAATAGTACTTCACTGTATTTAACAGTTTATAAGTAATGTTTACTGATTTTATCATTGAATCCTAAATGGTGTTATCTTTACTACGTAAACTACTTAGCCCAAACACCAGACATACTTTCCTAATGTAGACTATGTCAGTATATAGAGGTTTGAAACATTATAGGTATTCTGAGAAAGAAAGACCCATTTCAAGGAAAAGGATACCATTCTTAGTAGGAGATACAACCCAATCCCACAATTTCCCACCCGTAGACTCAGAGGCAAATGGTATGCTCATATAATGCAGGAAATGGCACATTTCCTAATACTTAGTATTAGGACACCTAATGTTATCTGATTCTGGACTAGCTATTCTTAACTAGTTATGTACATATAATTTGTGATGAATTTGACTTGTTGATTTTATGGCCTACTTTTTTTTAAAACTAAATAATTAGTTTCTTTTTAATCGTTGAAACTATTACAGATGTCCCCATGTTTCCCTCACTTGTCCCCCCTCAACCCAGCCCCTCCCCACCCCCACCGTTACCACATTGTGTCCACATCCATGTGCTGTGCATATGTCCTTTGGCTAATTTCTTCCAAACCCTTCCCCCTGCAATTCAAGATCTGTCAGTCAGTTCCATGTATGCATACCTCTGGTTTTATTTTGTACATTATTTTTTGCTTAAAATATGGCTTGGCAATCAAACAGAACAGATCCTATTAGCTTAATAATACTTAACTGAATAGATTAACTCATTTAATTTTTTTACATGCCACTAGCTAGAAAATTAAATTAAAAGAATATCATCAAAGAAACAGATTTTAAAAATCACCAGAAAAATGGAGGAAAGTTTCTTTGCATGTGACAGTGAAGCTATGAAGAATTAATATAAAAATAACTAAATAGACTATAAGAGAAAGACCTATTTAATTTTCCCCCACTCTAGAAGAGGCTGTGCAACCAATAAGAGTATAAAAGACTTCTTATTCTAACCTTTGTGTATGATAAGTGTTACACTTAATTCTTAATAAGCAGCCCTATTTGTTTAGAGCTTGGCACTTTGCCCAAGTTTTATTAGAATAAAAAATTTTCCATACACTGAAATTAACTCTCCCTAGTATAGATATCATGCCTAGTATGGTAGGTATCCTGTACCTATTAATAATATGGGATAGTGCCCTACCTATCATCCTTTGCAAGCAGAATATCAATATAACTGACAAGATGCAATATCCATTAGATTTATACTGGTTTTTAAATTATATGTGATCTGGACTTCTTAAAATTCAGTGATCATAGATGTACACACTATTGCAATACCAATAGCAGGGACAGGACATGGATAGACAGTTATATTCTAAATATGTGCCTTTTCTTAGGAGATACCATTTTTCCTAGATTATGATTGATTGCATATGATTAAGCATTTCATAAATAAGTCTATACCACATTCAACAATAGCACACTGTTTTTATATTACATTTATATTCGAGGCAGCTAAAGTGAGGCAAAAAAAATTTGGAGCTAAAGAAAAGAAATGATGTAACAGTTTCACTCAGGGTGCTTATCATATGTTACCTTTTTAATCTAAGATTCAAAACCTGTCACTACTCAGTACCCTGACAGTACCCTGAATGTAATTTGAAACTTGACTGCAAAGGTCAAGTTAAACCCCAGTTTGCTTTCATCCTTCAGTATGTCCACTAAATTCAAAACTAGTAATGGGAATGAGCTTTCCTAGGGAGGCATCTTCTATTTAATGACTCACCAAAGAACCTGCTGGAAAGTTGTAAGGTCAGCATGTTGTGCTCTGCTGTTCTTAAGTACGTCCTTATTACTGATCACATGCAAGATCATTCCATATATTTGTTCTGTCTCATGTTGTAATGGTGTTTGATTTGAGAGGAGGAGGGTTTCCCTAAAGCTATGGATGTGTAATCTATTTGAGCAATTGTGGAGTAACATAAAAATGATAGTTCTCCTTTCGAAGTATCATTTCCTGAGATGTAGATTTTTCCTAATGAGACTAAAATGAAAGGACTATTTATTTTAGCTGTTTCAGTGATCAGGTTTTTCCTTTATAACTCTTATAAATCAGGAGCCAGGCTGGTAACATGTAGCAGTGAAATAAGCCAGCTGTAATATAGAAAAGGAAAAGGTAAAGACTCTGAAAAGCTGGAGGAAGTTTTCCCATCCACAGAGGAATGGTGAATATTCACTTCTAGGTAACTGATGCCAAATTGAATATCAGCCCAGGGTTGGCAGATTTACTTTTAATTTTTTCCCCTCAGAGAAACTGTAAATCTAGATACTTACTTAAAACCTTTGAATTTTTAAATGTTGGCACCTAAATGGAAAAATTGAAACAAAACTTGGGCCAAATAAAACATACCTATTGACCAAATTTGTGCTACCAGTTGGCAGCCTCTATCAAGGAAATGCTTCCATCCCAACTTTTCCCAGTTTTCCTTCTTTCCAGTCCTCACCGAGTTCAAGACATTAGCTCACCTTTGAAATTATCTGAGTCACCCAAGCTGCTCCGTACCGTCTGATCTTCCTAGTCCTATCTAACTTCATTGCCTCCGTATCAATTCTCTTAAACATCATCTTGATCTTGACACCACTCTTCGGAAAACTTCAGTAGATTCCTATCTCCTACTCAATAAAGCCTTTAGCTTGACATTCAAAGTGTAACAATTAGGTTCTTATATACAGTTTCCCTGCCTTCTCAGGCCCTTAGGAACCCAGTAAAATAATAAAGGTAATCCTTCTTGCTCCTTACCTCCAAATTTTTGTTCATGTTTTTTTTCCCTTTCTTCCTCTATCACTGTGTGTGCATGTCTAATTACCCTTCAAAACTCAGCTCATACCCTGTCGACTCTATGGAATCTTCAGAAGCTGTATTAGCTGCTAAGGCAGGGAAAATGCGAAGGGACAAAGAGTTAGACCTGGATTCGAAATACTAGCTCTACCTCTTCCTAGTTGTATGAACTAAAGCAAGATAATTTCTCCAATCTATTTTCTGCATAGCTCCTTCAAATTCAATTAGACTTACAGCTTCTTTGGTTCCAGTCAGTTTCAGGTGTGAACAACTCCTGCCAAATACCTCATCGGACAAAGGCTTTAAGCCTCAAGTTTCTG
Organism: Noctilio leporinus; assembly: GCA_004026585.1. Lineage (NCBI taxonomy): Eukaryota > Metazoa > Chordata > Mammalia > Chiroptera > Noctilionidae > Noctilio > Noctilio leporinus. Next base: position 182,285 of record PVIW01000406.1, on the reverse strand, counting down.
GGGGTGGTTTTAGTTTCTGGCCTCTGTGCCCTGCCCACTTCCTTTGCCCCCAGCTTCACGGCAGCCACCAAGATCTCACTAGAAAGCAATGGTTTGAGGTGGGAAGGCAACCCCTTATCCAATTTGGCCATAAGCCTTTCCTGTTTGGATGGCGAGGCCCCACTTATTTATACAGTTTTCTTCCTGCAAGTTTAGGACCATTTTACATTATTTTAAAATAAGAATTTGTGTAGCATTTTACAGTTTTCAGAACTCTTTAACACAGGCTGTGGTACCTGATCCTTATCACTGTATATTAAATCTCCCTGCATGTCCTATATTCTCTGACGTAGGTTAAATATGATCTTGAGTTTGTGCGAAAGAACTCAGAGCTTCAGAAAGGTAAATCACCTGCCCAGAGTTTGAAAATGGTCAAATAGGAACTTGAAGTCATACGATCTGATTCTGGAATGGCATGCTCTTCCCTCCACAAATGTTGCCTCGAAATAGCTAACTTGAGGGTGAGGAAGAGGTTGGTGGCATTTCATGTTCCTTCTGGAGAGAAACAGGCAAAGGTGTCAGGGGACAGATGCATAAGCCAGGGCAGTTCTATCAATTTAAAAAAGAAAAAAGGGCGGGTGGAGCCACTTTCTAAAAAATTAAACTTAAGGTCAGGACTTGATTTTCAAGCAGGCTTTGACTTGATTCCCCTTAGCACCAAATAGCAACTTCAGATGATAAGAACAAGAAAGTACAGTGATACCACAGTACTTGCCCGTAATTCATTCTAGAACTTGTGACAGGTGCCAAAACCAATGAATACAGAAACTGACTGCAACAAGATCTAGCAGGTGCCAAAAGCTGAAACGTTTATTTTTTTCTCATCAAAATCTGAGCTCTGAAGCTGATGAGTATTGAGGTATGACTGTACCATAAAAAACAACAAATCTTGAATTAATAACAGTGAGCTATAATTTCTTCCATTAAATATGTTATAAAAATACCAAGATGATAAGCCATAACTTTGATGGAAAAAAATAAAATAATATGCAAAAAAGTGATAGGCTTAGTTTTATTTCTTATTACAATTAGGATTAATAATTACAGGAACTCACATTTGGTATAGGGCATTCTGATCTTCAGTATAGTCCCTTTGTTTTCTATGAAATCACCCAACTGTCTTCACCAGTTTGTCTTCCCACCAGCAAAGAATGAAGACAGTTCCTGTTCTTTCCACAACCCGTCTGCATTTGGTGTTGTCCTTGTTCTGGATTTTGATCTTTCTAGTAAGTGTGTAGGGGTATGCCATTGTTTTAATTTGCATCTCCCTAATGACATATGATGTGGAGCACCTTTTCATATGCTCTTCTGCCATCTGTATATCTTGGTGAGGTACCTGTTAGAGTTTTTAATAAGCTGCTTTCTTATTGTTGAGTGTGAAGTTGTTTGTATATTTGGGATAACAGTTGGTTATCTGCTATGTCTTTTATGAATATTTTCTTCCAGTTGGCTTTTCTTCTCATCCTGACAGTGATTTTTACAGAGCAAAACTTTTTAATTTTAATGATGTTAAAATTTCATAAATCATGCTATTGGTGTTGTAACTAAAATGTCATTGCCAGACCCAAGGTCATCTAGGTTCTCCCCTGTGTAATCTTCCCAGAGTTTTATAGTTTTGCATTTTACATTTAAGTCTGTCATTTATTTTGAGTTAATTCTAGTGAAGGTTGTAAAGTCTGTGTCTAGATTCTTTTTCTCTTTTTTGTTTTGGCATGTGAATGTCCAGTTGTTCCAGCACCATTTGTTGAAAACCTGTCTTTTCTCCATTGTGTTACTTACGTTCTTTTGCCAAACATCAGTTGACCCTATTTACGTGGCTTTATGTTGATGCTTGAATTTTATCATAACTATATGTTGCTGTCATGTTCATGAAGTCAGAATTTAGCAATAAAATGGACATTTTAATATTTATTTATGAGAGAACAAGAAAGCATGAGTGATCTGAACCTCAACAACATTTGTGGAACAATTTAAGTTTATTTGGACATGCTGGGAAAGCATGGGATGGATTTTCAAGTCACCGAACATTCTGTAATTTAAAATTAGCTTCTAAAATACTAAATAAAGATAGAAACCAGCATGCTTTGAAAAACAGGAATAGGCTTTGACATCATTAGGATTTGGGTTCAAGGCTCACCCATATCACTTGCCAGTTCTGTGACTTAGGTAATTTCTTCATATAAAGGGTGATAGTAATAATAACCACCATAGAACACAGTTATGAAGACTGGGGATTAAGTGGATTTTATATCCAAAGTGGTTTTTCTTCCTTTATTTTTAATTGAGTAATTGAATTTTCCCCAACTTTTTTTTTTTTAAGATTTTATTTCATTATTTTTAGAAAGAGGGGAAGGGAGAGATGCAGAGAGGGTGAGAGACATCAATGTATGGTTGCCTTCACCTGCCTCCAGCCACGGACCTGACTGGAGACCTGGTTTGCAACCTTGTTATGTGCCCTGGCTGGGGAATCGAACCTGCGATCTTTGGGTTCTCAGGCCAGCACCTTATCCACTGTGCTACCAGCCAGGGCTCCCCAACTTTTATAATGAAATATTTAAAACATGTTAAGGGAAAAAAAACACTAGTACAATGAACATCCACTATATATACATCGAGTTTTTAAATTTTTCATTTATTTATTTAAGGATTTTATTTATTTGTTTGTTGAGAGAGAGAGAGAAAGAAAGAGAAAAAGAAAGGAAGAAAGGAAGGGAGAGAGACAAGGAGGGAAAGAAACATCAATGTATGGTTGCCTTTCACCTGCCTCCAGCTATGGGCCTGGCTGGAGACCTGGCTTGCAACCTGGTTATGTGCCCTGATTGGAAATCGAACCAGTGACCTTTAGATTGACCAATTTTTAGTTGATTTATCTTTCCTGTGTCTGTCCTCCCCCTCCTTTCACACATACATTTACACACACACACACACACAAAATATGGAATGTAATGTTGAACACTTGAGAGTAAGCTGCAGGTATCATGATACTTCATCTTAAGAACGTCACTGTGCATCTCCTAACTTGTTTTTTTAAATTACATAAACACTAAGATTATTAAATAATTCTTTATCATCTAATATGCCATACTTAGCTTTTTCAGTTGTGTCAAAAATGTTTTCATAGCTTTTTATTGTGTTGTTTTTCTCCTAAATTCAGGGTCTCGTCAAGGCTTGTTCATTACATTTGATTGTTTTGTTTAATTTAAAACAGTACTTGCACTTTTTTATGACGCTCCCCTTTTGAAGAGAACAAAGTTGTCTTATATAATAGAATGCTCAACAATTGGATGTTTCTGATTATTTTTCTCTATTCTTTATGTTTCCTATACACCGGACATTAGGTCTAGAGACGTGAGTAGAATAAGCTTACACGTTGCAGGAAATGTAAGCTTCATACATGTATCAGTAGACATGTAGTGTTAAGGTCCTTTGCTCTTTGGCTCTTTGGTTAGGAGGTGACTGCCAGTTTCTCTCTGTGGAAGTCATATATACCTTTCCCTTTATCATTGCTGAATAATTTCTGGTATGATATCTTGGTAGCCTGTGAACATCCCGTTTTCCAAAAACCTCTCATTCCAATAATTTTAACATTCAGTGTTGAACCTTGCTGGACTCAATTCTTAGACTGGGAGTGATGATTTAATTGAATTTTTGTCTGGAACATAATTAGACTTATGTTAATAAACTATTTAAAAATATGTATATTCTGTCCTTTTACATCTTACCATGCAACATAAATTCATTTAGTATTGATAACTTATTTGAATACATCCAGCATTTTTCACTTGGGACTTTAAATATTTTCTATTTTTCTATAGATGAGTATTTTCAACTTATTGTTTTTACTAAAAATAAGTAGCTTCAATAATGAGTCTATTTATACTATGTTGAATTATCATACTGCATATTAATTTTACTATTTAAAATATGAATCTAAAGTATAAAAACAATTATTAAAATTCTTAAATTATCCTTATAAAACAAAAACCTTGAAAGCAGTTATAAAATTGAATATCAAACACAGAGTTTTTGTTAATAGAATGGCATTCAAAGTAGGCAATATTTTAATAATGTTGAAAAAAAGGAAAAATTACAAAAACTTAGAACCTCTTAATTACATGGGAGTGGAATATTGTCTTAATGGCTATTGTTTGTTTATCAGTTAAATAGGTTAGGTTGGGTTGCAGTAATATAAATCAAAATTGTCAGTGATGTCACACGAAATATTTGTCTCGCTTTAGCTACATGTCCACTGAGAGTCATACTTGTGGCTCTACTCAGGGACCTGGACTATCAGCATTTACAAAGAGGAGTGGGGACTGGGTAGCCACACCTCAGTTGCCAAAGCTTCTCCTGAAGTTACAGAACCCAGTTTTGCTCACATTTCATTGGCCAGCCAGGTCACATGACCCCAATTTGCTTCAGAGGTGGGGAGAAAAGTGAATATATCTAAAAAGCCCTAATAGCTACACAATTATGACCTCTGCTTGTAGCTAACTGTATTATAGCTTTTAACTACATGACTTATATAATAGTTATAACAAAGCTGTTGGAATAGATGAATATGTGTTAAACTGAAACAAATTTTGAAAATCAACTTCTTTTCATTAAAATCTGCTTTATTTTGATTGTTGATGCAGATTCTGGATTAGCCCAAAAGAAATGGTCAGATATTTGTTGCTATTTCATTTAGACTTTAAGAGATTTGAATTATATTCATTATAGATAGAAACTATAATAAACATAAATATAAGTGCACAAGCTTTTATACACAAGTATAGTATTTATATATTGAGATCTTACAGGACAAAATAGGTAAATAAATCAGCCTCTTTCACATCTTGAGATAAAATTTGTGGATGGGAAGTAAGGCCACACCGGCCACCAAGGAATCTGGCAAGAGTGCTGAAAGCAGTTCTTACCCTTGAAAGTCTGAGGAATTAGAGGAGCGAGGTGGAAGAGTTAAAGTACAATTGGAAATTATTACTAGTGTTTAAAGAGGAAAATCTTCCATTAAGGGGGAGCTAGCCACACTGGACCTCAGCTTGCTCATTGCTACAATAAAGGAGAACATAAACCACAAAGGCACAACTGGATCCCTAAGGGAGCTTCTGCAATCCAATGAGTCATTCATCTTAGAAACTCCAGTTTTAAAGCATTTTTAAACTCTTTAAATACAATACAAAATGGCTTCTCTACATTATACTTACTCTGGAAAATGGTGATTTTGAGTAAAGTGCAAAAAGAGTGCCTCATTAACTCAAAGGACATAAAGTATGGTCAAAACTAAAAATCAAAGCCAGTTTTCAGAATCGGCCAACCGGTCAAACCTGTTTTCATAAATCATTCTCGACGTTAACATCAAGAAAATTCTGACTCTAAATTCAGTGTGTCTGCAATAGGACTCCCAGGTGAATGCCAACAGGAGTGGGTTCTGTGGAGACAAGATTTGGAAAGAGGTGGTGAAGAATCCAGGCCTTTGCAGCTGTAGAACTGAGGTCCCTGCTCCCTTGCTGTCCGCACTGGGGCTGCTCTCAGGCCCTTTCTGCAGAGCCCACTCCATCTTCAGGCCAGCAGAAGTGAACACCGAATCCTGCCAGTTGCACATCCTCCCAGCTGACTGTTCCAGAACCTGCTAGAGAAAGCACTTTGCTTTTAAAGGGGGTCCTGTGGATAGGCTAGGCCATCTTAGAATTCTGGGAGCCATATCCACCTTGGGTGGACATGCAGTGTTGCATAGATTGTCTTCAGGGTAAAGAGCATGACAGAGCGTTGGGAACACTAATGAGAATCACCATGATGAATTTTATTGAGGTTAAGTTACTTTTATTGTGAATGTGATGCCAAGGATTTGTGGTACTGAACGGTGCTTCTACTTTTTAATGTCTGTAAATGTATCAGATAAAAGTACATTTAAAGGACGTAGGTCAAAGAGCTCTTAATCAATGCCCAGCATATTGCCTGGAATTCTTTTGACTCCTATAGGTGATAGTAAGTAGCATTATCTTCCCTAATGTATGCTGTTAATCATGGTCTTGGTCATACACTCATGATACAAACTCACTGTTAGAGTTAAAAGAGATCAGAGATCCTCTGCCACTGGCCCTCTCCCCTGCCTTTTTTTTTGTGAATGAGGAACCGGAGCTCACAGGGGATATGACTCGGAGAAGGCCGCAGAGACAGCTAGGTAAAGGTCACAATCGGCCTAGAATACCTGCTGGCTCCTTATCTGCTACTGATAGTAATAGCACCACGAATTGAAGATGTTCTATGTATCAGGTACCAGCCTAAACACTTTAAATATATTATCTTCCTTAAGCCTCACAAACTTTGTGTGAGACAGACATTATTATTGCCATTGCCATTTCAGTTTGAGAAAACTGAGTCAGCGTCGCCCAGTTTGTACGCAGCGGAGCGGAGCGGCAAGAGAAGCAGCTGGACTCCAGGACGCGCCCGCCGCACAGCGCTCTGCCCGCCACCTCATGCTCTGCTCGGCCACCGCGGGGCCTTCTGCCCGGGTCCACTCTCTGCGCAGCGGCGGGAGCTGAGTGTCTCTGCAGTGCCGCCTGCGCAGGCCACCCATCGGTTACGTTCTGCCGACAAACCGGGGAGTAGCAGCGACCTGGAAGTCTGGGAACTGCACACACTCCCGTTCTGTCGTTTCCTCTGTGGCTTCTGGGAATGGGTAACCCCCTGGGTATTTGGCTGCCGAGGCTGTCGAGTGGGATTGTTGGAGTTGTTCTGAAGTGGACACGTGTAAACAGCACTGCGGAAACAAAGGATGATGTGCTCATGGTATTGCTACTCTTTGATGGAGGATGGCTGGTCCCAACCCCGCCCATCATAGCAGGTTTTCTGCTTGCTTTGGCGTTGAGAGAGTTGGGCATTCGGTGAAAAACAATAGATCTTCAACATTGCAAAGGCTATGTATGTCCGGAGACCCTTGGGAATCCCATCGCTTTTGACAGTCACGTTTGTGGTACATAACCTTATTCCATACTTTCAAACTTAACAGAAGTTGTATGCCTCACTTGATGGTGATTGTGTACAGGGCATTCTTGACAGGAAGTGAGCAGTAAAGCTGCATGAAGAGGCCAGGATGCAGCCTTTGGCCTGCCTCCCTCACACCAGCCTAGTATCTTCCAGGATTCCAATTCACACCTGGACTTTTTTTTTTTTTTTACACTTTTCGATGTGGCCATTTGGGGATCACTCTCAAATAAAATCACAGCTATGAAATACTAAGATCTACTTTTCCCCCCATCCTTTTTTTTTAAAAATTATCCTTTTTCTTTTATGAATTTTTTGCTATGCCATTTGAAAATAAATTGCAGACAATATAACATTTCAGGTGTAAGTACTTCAGCATATATCTTATAATGATAAGGATATTTTTTGTAATACATGGCATTATCTACTTAGGAAAATTAACAATATTCTTATCCCATTTACTATTCAATGTGCATTCAAATTTTCACTACTTGTCTAAAATTGATTTTAGAGTATTTAGCTTTTATGGTTTCTTATTTTTTCCCTAAAATAAACCAGTTACTCATAGCACTTAATAGTTATATCTCTGTGATATTTTTTAATCTATAACAATTCACCCACCTTATAGTTTGTTTGCTTTTATGATATTAACTATTTTAAGAGACTAGGCTAATTCTTCTGAACAAAACCCATATTGTGGGTTTGTCTGGTGTGTGTGTGTGTGTGTGTGAGGTTTATCATCTTGCTCTTTTGTATTTTTGAAAACCAGAAGTTGGTTCCCAAAGGCCTAATGAGAAACAGGTTGTATATTTTGTTCAAAACAACTTGGTATTTGAACTGTGTAGTTTCTGTAAGGAAGCATGTGTTTGCCCCACTATTAATCTGAGTTTGAGATAAGAATCTCCTGGTGTTCAAGTACATTCTTTAATGAATAGAACTAATCTCTACAATGATTTTTAGGGGTGTTGTATGACTATTTGCGTGCCTTTTCTGAATCATTTATTCCACTGAAGGTTACAAATTGGAAATTTTAAGTTATTTATTCCTTTTACATTTCTAAACTAACATTCCTCTGTAAAGAAGAGCTTTTTCTCATCCGTTGAGGATGCTTTATATCATCTGAAGTTCATATCAGTACAACATGTTGATTATTAATTATCTAAAATATCAGCCTTGGATTATGGAACTGAGTTGGAAGTGAGTCATAACTTTTATGTTGTGTATACTTTTGAAAGCATTTTGACGGACATTAAAGTTGGAAGTGTAGAACAGATGGAATTTAAAGCAGTGTTTCAAAATGGTGAACAAATACTGTAAGTGACTTGGTGAAAAGGATTTCACCAAGTCACTGGCAATATCAGCACTTGCTGATCTAAAATGAAATTATTAATACCAGGCATTAAAAGAGCTTATTAAATCCCCCCAAAAAGCAAATGATACGTGCATGCTCAATGTTGATAATTATTTAGACCTGACAAGAAGTAAATTATCGCAGGAAATTTGGACTGTCACCCTGTTGCTAAGGTGACAGGAGTCTCTCAACGAACTCCACATTCAGCATGCAAGGCCCTGTAGAATGTGGGCTGAGTTCCTTGTCTGACCTGCCCACTCCTCACTGTTACCACTCCATGGGGTTTGGTTATCTGCATATCTGTCATCTAACCATCATCATTCCTATCCTCACACCTTTGTCCATGCTCTTTCCCTCAGCAAAACCTCTCATCTTGCTTCTTCTTAGGTCTAGTTCTACCCCTTTTGTAAGCTTAGCTCAAATCCCCTCCCTCTGTGAAGAAGCTCCTTCCTCCCTGACCTCTCACATAGCACGTCTCACCCCCGCACATCTGTGGTCCTCGACTCAGTTTCCTACATGAATGGTATCACTGTTCACGCCCCAAAATGACAAAGCTGCCTCCACATGGCATTGCTGGGTTTTCATGTTCCTTTGAGGATCTCTGAAAGTTAGCAGCAGATGTGAAACTCTTCCCAAGCACTGCCATCTCCTTTGTGTAGCTAGCTTTCTTTTTCTTTGCCTTCTGATATCAATCACCCTACAAATAGTAGGTTTTCGTGTGAAAGTCTACAATTGAGTATTACTCACCACCTGTTCTTTGGAAAGAACGTGAAGGCCTAGTTCTTTTACTATAACAAAAAAAAAAAGAAGAAAGAAAAAGACAGGTATAAATTAATCTTGCATTTAAATATTACAATAAAAAAAAAGCTTATTTTATTTTCCTTAGGTTCAACCTTTTTGTTCCTTTGTTACCTATTTGAACACTGTTTAAATGGAAATAAAACAATGGTCTTTTGTGCTTCTTGAAGATTTTTCAGAAAAATGTTCATCCCACTCAACAAGACATTGTTTCAAACACCTTTTCTCTCTGTCTCCTCAATAAGAGCACTTTGTGTTTGCAGTTTTTTCTCCAAGGCCCTCCAAGTGTTGGCTCCTACTTTTTGTCACCAGGTGGTGATGACAGAGCTGTCCTCCTTTTGTTTCCTGTCTGTGCAGAAGCAGGGGGTAAAAAGCTACGAAGCACTGTGCAGAGGAGTACGGAGACCGGCCTGGCTGTGGAGATGAGGAACTGGATGACTAGGCAGGCCAGCCGGGAGTCCACCGACGGCAGCATGAACAGCTACAGCTCGGAAGGAAAGTGAGTGGGGCGCCCTCCCCTGCCCTGCCGGGGACCACCTTCTTGGTCTCAGGCTCTCCGCAGCGCCGGCTGCATTCTCACCGGCTGAGGTGCTGCGAAGACAGCTTTGTGGCTTTTTATATCAAGGGAAATTGGTCTGCAGATAAAAGGTTTTTGCTTTCATGGCAAGATACTAAAATGTGATTTCCACAGTACATGCAAATAATAAGCTCTCATATCACACTTTGTGAACAGTGCTGATTTTTAAAATGGTGGCTCTAAGAGTTACTACCAAAAAGTATAGAATACAGATACATACTTGATTCCATGTAGTAACAAGGAGTTCGGACCAGTCTAGTAGCCAATAAAGGAGTGGGACAGAGAGAATGGGTGAGACTTTCCTGGTGTAGTTATCATGTACCTTCCCCGTTAACCACCTGTACCTGAGATATTTTTAAATTATGTATAAAGATTGCATGTCCTGTCACCAACAAATTAGCAGCTGCAGATCAGTACATGGGTGCATAGACGACATTAGTGGAGGAAAGTGGGGTTCCTCACTTCACTCTGTCACCCCCATGGAAGCATCAGCTGTTTAGAAAACATACATGAGGCCACAGGCACTGCTGGCAGAGCATTAATGGGGTGCCCTATGGATCATTGTCTCCACGATGATATAAACACAGGAGATGCGCATGGTTTCCATGCATTTATGAATAAGGTTATGTGGGATACTTACGGAAACGTTGAAATGTTTGGATTTGCTGTATATTTGGGAATTAAAGTTGGGGGAAGAAATGGTTTTGGTGTCAAGGATGTCACAGAAGAGATGGAGAATCAAGTAAAAAGTAAATGGATGATGCAAAGCACGATGGCAGATACATTTGGGGTATCAGTATGGGCATCGTCTTCTTGGACAACTGATGTGAACACTCAGAGATCCATTCAACAAAGAGAGCCTAGGACTTCTAGTGTTCTAGGCACTGAGCTATGAGTTGGGCATATGAGCCGTTCAAGGGAGCCAAGGTCAGTTGGTGGTTAAGACCATGGGCTTTGGAATCATATAGAATTAAGTTTCTCTCTCTCTCTCTCTCTCTCTCTCTCTCTCTCTCTCTCTCTCTCTCTCTGCTATAGAAACTTGAGTGAGTTTTTAGGCTTTATTTTAATTAATTGATTGAGCTTCACAAGTATTCATGAAGTACTTACAACACCCCAGGCATAGTTCTATGTACTGGAGACATATCAGTGAGCAAAATAGGAAAAAAGAAACTACCTTCCCTAGTCTTGCGGTATAACAAGCCATTAAAGAAGACAAATTATGACCTGTATAATAGATTAGGTAGTATAAGTTCTAAGGTGAAAAACAAAGGAAGAGAGATGACAGAGGCTATGGGCAGGGTTTCATGGTGGGTAGACAGGAAAGGGACGCATTTAGGTAAAAACCTGAAGGAGGTGGGTGAACGTATGATACTGAGGGAGGAACAGTGCTTGCAGCAGCCGTACTGGGGCTCTGTGGCAGGGGTCGCCTAGTGGCAGCAGCGGGAGGCAGCTGCGAGAAAGGACCCAGTAATAACAGAGTAGGGATGAAGGTATGGCAAGCAGGGGTGGGCAGATTGTGCCATCTTACATATTACCGTAAAGACGTTGCTTTCACTCTGAGGGGTGCAAAGTCAATGGAGGATGTGGTGACAGCTGACTGGTCCTTCTGATTGCTGCTGGGGCAGAGACCTACCGTGGCAACAGAGAGATCAGTCGGAAGATAGAAAATAATGGCTTGGACCAGAGTGGCAGCATTAGTGAGGTCAGACTCTAGATGCATTTTGATAGTAGAGCCCATAAGATTTGTTGATGCATTGGATGCAACTGATGAGAGAAAGACAGAGTCTCGGTTTTCTAGGCCTGCCATAATAAAAGACCCCAAGACTAGGTGGCTTAAACAACAGAAATGTACTTCCTCATAGCTCTGGCTCAAGGTCAAGGTGTCAGGGGGTTGGCGTCTTCTGAGGCCTCTCCCTTGCCTTGCAGATGCTGCCTTCTCACTGGGTCTTCACATAGTCCCTCTGAGGGTGCCTACCTCTGGCTCCTCTTCCTCCTCCTATAAGGACACCAATCATATTCGATGCAGGCCCCACCCTTATGAGCTCATTCAGCCTCAAGTTCCACTTTAAAGGCCCTATCTCCAAATAGTCATACTGGGGATTCAGGCTTCAACGTATGGATTTCGAGGGTTGGGGTGGTGGGCAATTCAGTCTACAACAGAAGAAAAAGAGGAATGACAACTCCAAGATGGAGCCATTGAAAGAATGTTGCAAGTTGACATGGTTATCCTCTGAGAGGAAGGGAGTTAGGGGTTTTTTTAATTTGGGGTTTAGGACAAGTTATATATCAGCTGCCTGTTAGACATCCAAGCAGATATATTGACGAAACAGTTAGACGACAGTTCTACAGCACAAGGGTGAGTTCCAAACTGGACATGTCAGCCTAGGTAATACCTGCATTGATAGTGTTTAATGCCCCGACACTGGGTGAGATTACCAAGGCGATTGGGACATGGAAATGGTAAGAGGCCAGAGGATCGCGCCCCAGTCTTTAGTAGCAGAAGTGGTAAAGGAGGCTGAGGTAAAGCCCAAAAAGGAAAACTGGGCATGAGAGAGTTAGGGAAACAACGGCGTAGAAAATGTTTCAGGAAGCAGCAGGGATTCATTGTGTCAAAAGATGCTGAATTAGTATTAATTAACACAGAATACTAGCAGTTCGATTTACTACTGAGGCTATTAGGTAACCTTGATCAGAGAAATTTTAGTGCAGTAGAGAAAAATAGAGTAAGGGAAAGAGCAAGGAAAAACTTATGAGGATGAGAGGAGTGAAACTGAAGGTGGCGCATGGCACACGGAGACAGCTGTTTCAGGAGGGAAATGGGGCAGTAGCTGCAGAGGGCAGTGGGGAGGTTTTCTTTGTTTTGTTTTGTTTTTTAAGATTTTTATTTTATTATTTGTAGGGAGAGGGGAAGGGAAAGAGGCAGAGAAAGGGAGAGAGACATCAATGTATGGTTGCCTTTTCATCTGCCTCCAGCTGCCTCCAGACCTGGCTGGAGACCTGGTTATGTGCCTTGGCTGGGGAATCGAACCAGCGACCTTTGGGTTTGCAGGCTGGTGCCTTATCCATTGTGCGACCTGCCAGGGCTTTTTTTTTTTTTTAAGCGGAAGAAATAATGTATGTTTGTGTGTTGGTGGGAGATCCGAAAAAAGTTTCTTCATCTATAAAGTGGGTTGAATAATAGCATCTCTCGCATAGTGCAGCTAAGGTGATTAAACAATAATGCCAGTTATGGGGTCAGTGTTCAGTGTTCGGTGTGTAGTGAGTGCTACTGATAGAAACCACGGTCCATGTCTCCGGGCAGGGAAGAGGAAGACACCTAAATAGAGGCCTGCAGTCCAATGTGACAAGTGCTCCCGCTGACACACGGGGGCTGCTGGAGGAGAAGGAGGGTAAACCACACTGGAGGCAGAGTAGGGTGTGGGGGTCCAACAAATACAAGTGGCGAAGTGATGGTGCCAGCTACTCCCATCCCAGGAAGGGGCTACAGGGAAACCTGAGCTGCCTGAGTGGAAACGGGTCGAGGGTTGAATCCTATGTTATTTTACTTCTAGTCTGATTTTCCCTGGTGTCCGCTTGGCCTCCGATAGCCAGTTCAGCGATTTCCTGGATGGCCTTGGTCCTGCGCAGCTAGTGGGGCGCCAGACCCTCGCTACACCTGCGATGGGTAAGAATCTCTGTCGCATGGCTTTGTTGTTTTTCTTTTAGATGGTGGAAAATCTCACTCTCCAATTTCCCAGGATTATTAACAGGATTATCAGCTGAAAGGAGTACTTCATATTTTAGCAATTAAAAAATCTACCACCACCATGTTTTCCACTTAAATTACATGCTTGTTGAAGTAAGATATCATTGATAAAACTCTAAATGTACATGAATTTTGGAAAATAAATGGGAAAGGATAAAATGGTGTTCAGCCAAAGCCTTTGGTGCAGCATTTTTCTTACTGCACTTGTTACTAAGTCCTGGGTTTTTTTTTCTTTTCCTCACATGCTCTTAGGTGACATTCAGGTAGGAATGATGGACAAAAAGGGACAGTTGGAGGTGGAGATCATTCGGGCCCGTGGCCTCGTTGTGAAACCAGGTTCCAAGACACTGCCAGGTAAAAGCAGAAGAGATTATTCTATCATTGCTCATAATCCTCGTTTTGCAATTCCAAGGCTTTGGTTTTTATTAGCTGCTGAAAACTTTGTTTTTAGATAATCAAGGATACTAACACAAGTCAATTATCTGTGGCAGTTTGTGTGTCTATCCTGCGGGAGCCTCAGGGGGCGGTGAACTGGCAGGCATAATGTATGTTGTTAATTAAGTGCCGGTAGAGACCACCGCTAAACACACACTCCCACGCTGAGAGAATTCATTTGTGTAACATGTCCAGAAGTAGCTCTTTGTCTTGTTAGCTGGTGTTTTGTGTTATTCTCCAGTTGATACGGAGCCTCAAGGTTCTCCTTCAGAAACGTTAGGGTTCTAGAACTGGAATAAAAATAGGTACAGGCCCAGAGTAGCATAAGCCTACGTGCGCAGGACATTCTCATCAAAAGGCCTTTCCTTCCGTTCGTGTGTAAAGAGAGAAAGGCATATGCTGAGGCGCTGGTGGCAGGGAAGGTGGCAGACCCCGCAGCCCTGCACGGAGACGCCCGTCATCGGGCCTGAGGCACGGAACAGTCAGTTACTCAGGAGTCTGCAACTTGGTTTCCCGCCTCAGCACCTCCCCTGACGGACTGCAGCTTTGGAGCTCTTAACTTTGCTCTCCTTGCAGAAATTCTAAAGCATGATGTCTGTGACCTCCTGTACAACCTTGCGGTGGTGATTACGGCAAATGTGTTCAGGAAGGCCCCAGAGCTAGTCAAGCCACTCCACTGTGAAAATTAGAATAATATCCACATGCACACAAATGCTCTTATGAAGAAGGTTTATCAGATAAAATCCAAGCTGTGGAATTCATAGTTAGGAACCCCCTCCCAGATAATTTGGGCATATTACATAAAACCTTACCCTTTAACCCACACCACCGTCAAACTCTTTTGTATTTATATTTATTAAATGTACAATCTCCACCCCCAAAAAACCCTGTTGAGTGATAAATAAGTGATTTGTTGGGGTGGGTGAGTAAGCTACATGGTTTCAAGCATGTTTAATTAGATTTCAGTATTGAAAAATGAAGGATTAAGACATCTCCTTTGAATATTGTTAGGGACTAGGATTTCATCTTATTAATGCATTGTTCAAATCTATACAACCAGTCGATGGCAACATAATAATCAGAGACTATGTCAACATTGCCTAAAACTGCCCAATTAGCTGAGAGTTAATCTGTTGTTTACCGAATGGCCATAGACATCGTGTGAAAAGGCCAGTGACTGGGTTGCTAACTCCTTCAGGTTAAGGTTAACGCATTGCAGGTGTCACCCATGGGTTGGGTGTTCCGTAACCACAGCTCATCACTTCCCTCCCCTCTGTGTCTTCTTTCCCAAGCACCCTATGTAAAGGTGTATCTACTAGATAACGGAGTCTGCGTAGCCAAAAAGAAAACAAAAGTGGCAAGAAAAACGCTGGAACCCCTATACCAGCAGCTATTATCTTTTGAAGAAAGTCCCCAAGGAAAGGTTTTACAGGTATTTACTGAATTGTTCATCCCTTACCTAAGAAAATATTTTCATGGAGTCAGACCGTCTCCCCAACACTTTTACTCACACTTTCTTCTCTGTTCCTCACAGCCGAAATCTCGGGAAACTTCAGAGCCAGGGCTAGTGCTCTAAAAAGCTAGAGACACTATTGTTTCCTTTAAAGTGGAGTGTAGACTTGCCAACCCCAGTCATACATAAACTCCTGCCTTTCCGGGCTGCGATGGTCTTCATACTCCATACAGTTTTCCTAATAGACCGTTAGGTTCTAGAAGTGAAAGACAACTATGCAGGAGTCAATGCAGCTGTTGAACATGATGTCAGCACATTAACTGAATGTACGGATTTTAGTTTACAAGTTTTCATGTACATGAGTATACTGACATTACTTTTTTTTCTTTAATTTTGCCAATAGATCATCGTCTGGGGAGACTATGGCCGCATGGATCACAAATCTTTCATGGGAGTGGCCCAAATACTTTTAGATGAACTGGAGCTATCCAACATGGTGATCGGATGGTACAAACTGTTCCCCCCTTCTTCCCTAGTAGATCCAACCTTGGCCCCTCTGACAAGAAGAGCTTCCCAATCATCTCTGGAAAGTTCAACCGGACCTTCTTACTCTCGTTCATAGCAGCTGTAAAACTGTTGTCATAGCAACCAGCGTTACAAAAAAAAAAAAAAAAAGTCACAGGTCGCTAACCCTGGTAACACTGCATGCTTAATGTTGTGTCTTCTGAGCCTGTTCCTAGGGATACAAAGCGATCCTGTCTCTCAGAGGAAGTCGCACACATTGTGCCCTAAAGAAGGCCCTCAGGTGAAGGAGCGGAGCTGTGAAGAACTATCAGGTTTGCAGTTCAGACACTCAGATTTTGGTCCAATCTGAAGCCATGGATTAATCTCAAAGAATCAGTCAGTTTCATGCAACAAAAGCCCTTTTCAATGGCACCTTTCTATTTTTATCGTTCCTTTTTCTTCATTTCTCTGTCCCCCAAGCCCTGCTATGCCACAGAAAGGGAGCTCTTCAGCCATTAAGCCATGTTACACATCAAGGAGTGAAGTCCTCGGAAGCATCAGGTAAAAAGCAGGAGACCAAAGAAGTGGTCCAGGACAAAACGCCAGCTGTCCCCCGGGCAGCGACCAGGAGAAGCCCGTCCTGCGTGAGCAGCTGCTGGCGGCAGGGCTCCAGCCGCTCGTCACTCTAATGCCGAGGTGTGGGACGCTGGAAAACAAAATTCTGTGGTGACACCGTACTGAATGAAATTAAAGAAACTTTTTTTTGCATGGACACAGATTAGCTGAATACTTAAATTATTTTCTTGGGGCTGCAACTTGCAAAAAACAAACAAAAAAAAGAATAAAAATCAGCCATTTTCAACAATTTATATTATTTTTAAAAATAAATTTCACTAATGCATGGTTTTAAAAAGGGGAGAGAATGCCACAGGGTGATACAAAGACACACCATGTTTATTCTTTAATCAGAGTCTGTGTTTTGGCAGACATTACAGATAAAAATACTTTCTAGAAAATACTTAAAATTCTCTTTCTGTGACAAATAAGTCTATATCCAATTTCTTTCCATGTTAAATATACAAATCTAATGACATTCAAGATGTGCAAATTGTTCCCATATTTCTTCTTCTCTCTTTTCCTCTTCGCTTATAATCTTTTATTTTTTCTCCCTACCAGAGTGAACATTATACTAAAAAAACATGTTTTTGACCTGATACTCTCTTGTACCCCATTTTTAATTCAGAGCTGTAGATGCTTCTGAATTTATGAATTTCTCAAGGGAAAAATATTTAAGAGCTTTATTTCAAGCATGTTGAAAAGGATTTCGCAACATGACTTGGGAGTACATTAAAGTAAGTCAGCATGTATTTGATAAAGAAGATATTTGAACTTTTGCAATCTATTGTACAGTGCATGGTAATTTTATTTTCACCTTCAAATTTTAGTTTACAGGAAAATCCTAAAATCATGTGGCCATTGTAATGTCTAATAAATTTGTTTTTAGCACCAGCATTATTCATACAGGGGTTAAACTATTATTTCTAGACAGACTTAGGTTTCGTTTTTTAATTAATTAAAGCAATTTCTTTAGCCAATTTCCATTTCCTATGTGAATAGAAACACTGCTAAGCCTTTGGAGCCCTGAGACATTGGGGCTGTTTATTAATTCATTTTTCTGTAGTAAAATTCAATTTTGCACAAATTATATTTCTAAAGAAATATAGTAAACATGAATTTACAACAAGTAATTTTAAAGCTCCAATTTTTAGGTGACTCAAATCAATCTGCCTATTAATAGTTCTTTGATGCCATCACCAAACGACTACACACAAATCCCCAAAAGTCAAACCCCTGCCTTTGATTTCACAGACAGTTGGTATTACCATTGGGTGGTGCTGCAAGGTCAAATTTCTCTCAAGTTCCCCTGTTAAGAGGAAAAGTCACTGGTTATTGTAATAAACCACCCGTACTTTCTCTTTCTTTATGTAAGGGGTGATAACCCATTCTTAGAGGTTGATTTGAATTTCTTACGATAACTTTAGAAATCCACATAATATACCATTTCTTTAAACTAAGGCCATGCACAAACATAACATTTTTTTTTTCCTTTTTAAATTCAGTGCTGACCGTTAAAACTATCATGCTTGATATGGTGCAAAAGTGAAAATGAGTATCACTAAAAATGCCTTCTCTTTACGTGGTGCAATATGAAATACACCGAGACTGTGTCTTGACATTCTGAGATCTGTGATGGACTTGGTAAAGTTGTTCAAAGAATGAGGAAAACTTGGCTGAAATAATGTAGACATTTGTGTACCAGTAACAATTGGTTTAATAGACCTACAGTGTCTATCCTGTCCCTTAGAATAAGTGTTTACCATTTTCCCAATACAAAGATACAGTCACATAAACTGCGCATCTTCCTATATAAATTAACTCTAATTTTAAAAAGAAGGACATGACTGTATGGAATATTTGTACATACTTGTCATTATGCAGTATTTATTTAAAAGTTGCTGTTTTTTGTTCTTGTTTTTTTTTTAATTTTCACATATCTGTACCTCGACTTGTGGTTTAGCCATGTAAATAGCACTATTCCAGTGACCATTGCGGCCCTGTACATAGTATGTTTTAAAAGTAAAGGGAATTCCGGTTGGAAAAGAAAAGGGCAGATTAGTCCTGTAATGAACACCAACTAATGTAAATCAAATTCATTCTGGTGATGGTATTTAACACTTTAAATAAAACATTTTCTTTACAGACGTTGTCTGCATGACTTGGTCTGGCTTCTCCCCGACACCTGCCCAAGCCTGGCCCGGACCCCATCATTTTAAAGTAATGAAATGACCTCTCTGCCTCTCCTAACAGAAGCGGACTGCTGGGCTTGGCAAAGAGCCCTCAGGAGAGCATTTCTTGAAAGGGTTTCTGTTCGCATCATTAAAAGTTGCTCATTTGTTTAAGTTGTTATTCCAGATTGGGCTGCTTTCTGATTAAGTGACTCGGCAGCTCTCAGAGTTTGAGTGAAATGGGTAAAGTTTCTGAGTCAGCATGGCCTCCACGGGTAGCAAACTCACCGAGAATCATGCACAGGCTCTGTGGTTTCCTGGGTGACAGTGAGGAGGGTGACAGTTGACTTTACACTCGGTTTCCACTGAGGTGTCAGTTCAGCTAGGGGAGTGTAGGGGAGAAGAAAGGAATAATAGGACCTAGATTTTTACCTTTATCGCATTCATGAATGGCCAATGGCAAAGGAAAGATCGCAAAGCAAAAAGAATAGAAGCAATGAGATAACTCAAGAAGTGGAATAGTCCAGGAATGAAGGGACTAAGGCTAGACCTGGGAAGCACCTGTGGGAATAAAAAAGCAGGGTTGGAAGTAAAGCTGGAACAAAAGTGACCGCATGTATAATGTTTAGGTTCTTAGAAGAATGTGCCACTAACCAAACTAGAAAAGTCAGGAGAGATATGATTCAGAGTTGGAGAGGGAAATGATGAAAATAGGTACAGATATGCTGGGCATATACTTCTCTAAAGAAGATTTCTGTCTTGATAACCGAAGAAGTGTAGCTTGGACTTGAGGGAAAAAGGTTGAGCTGTTGTATCAGTCAGGATAGGCCAGGCTATGCTGCAAGAATGAGTGGCACTGAAATCCCAGTAGCTTGGAAAAAACAGCTTATTTTTAACTCACGCTCTGTGGCCGCTGCTATTCAGCAATGAAACTCTGTTCATCCTAATTTCCCAAGGTCTCAGTTTAATGGAGGCTCCACCTCAATTTAGCCCCAATAATCACAGAGACAGGGAAAGAGGAACATGACAAACCAAGGACTGGCTCATAAAACTGCTGCCAGAAGCACACTTTTTCTTACATGTCAGTGGCAATAGTAAGTCACGCGGTCATTCCTGAGCAAGGGTGAATGCAGGGAAATAATTCTACCTTTGCCTCAGGCAAAAGAACTGCCATTTGTGAACCACTGTCCTGACTCCCGTGAGTGTTACCTGGGATTGGAGGTGATAAAGACGGAACAGTAGATGCAATTTTTTATGTGAAGGGAGGGAAACAGAACCTTAAGGGAAACTTCCATAATAGGGCAGTAGGAAGAATACACATTTAAAAAGGCAAAATAAAAACAGAAAAGCAAAGGACTCTGCTTAGTCTAGCGTCACATCTGTGTGACGCATCCCAGGAAAGTTCCTCAGTGTCAAATCTGGAGGTAAGTCAAAGAAGCTGAGGCCAAGGAAAAGCCATCAGGTCTGACCTTGAAGGAGATGTGGTTGACCTTCAGGGGTTGGTGCCAGGTAGGAATCCAGACATAAGGAGGGAGTGATCAAAAGTGGAAGCCAAACATACGGCTGGAAAAAACGAAGCGAAAATAAGGTGGTTGCTTGAGGTAGCAGCAGAATTAAAGCTGATTTGCTCAATGAAATCTGACAGGATTTCATTTGTTCATTCAGCAAATACTTATCGAGCCTTTATTCTTGCCAAACATGGTTTTAGGAGCTGGAGAGAGAGCAAGCCGGGTAAGTGTTCTGTTCCCATAGAGCTTACCTTCCACTGGAGGCGGACATATAATAAACACATGAACAAAGAAATGAGTGAGTGGGAAAGATCATGTCCAATTTAGTTCTTCCTTCTAAAAGGAAGCAGCTGGGTGGGTGTGCAGCGCAAGCTGAAGGGTAGATCCTACACTAGTTAGAATGGCTTCTCAAGAAGGTGGGTGACATGAGCTGACTCCCCGAGGACCGGAAGCATCAGATGAGCAGGGATTTGGAGCTTGAGTGCTCCATGGTGGGCAGGCCTCTGATGGAAATACCAACTTCTCACGGAAAATAGGGCTCAGAAGGAAAATTAAATATAGTTGGGTGTGCGTGTGTGTGTGGATACCTACAGCAAGTGAAGGTTCTAGAAGGCATCTTTTCCATACACAGGATTCTTGAGTTGAGAAGCGTACACCTTCTTCAGGTGACCCTGTGCAGCTCCGCTGTTTGCGAAAGATCGCTGCAGGGTAGAGAGTTGCTGAGGCAGGTTCTTTCTCGGTGTTCTATATTGTGCAGACTGTTTCTTTTTGAAGTTTTTGAACCGGCCCTTGCTGGCTTACCATGAAATGCCTTTTATACATGCATTTCCCTAGTTTCAGGTTGCAGAATATAGACAAAAATTTGTCCAAGCTCAACCTTTCTCACATGCGGGTGCCTGGCACGTTTTCCTGGACCTGCCCTCCTACCCATGAGGATTTTTTTAAAGGAGGAGCTTAAACAAATGGGGGCAGGCCTCTACCACCCCCACCTGTGGCTTTAGGCCACGGAATGAAACTGTGGCTGGAACAAGAGCATACACTTTATTTTGAGCTGCAAAGAGATGACGTTATATTAATGTATTTATATTTATTCATACTATGTGTTTATTGTCCCCACCTCCCTCCCCTGCTGTCACATAAGCTCCATGCGGACAGGAACATTATCTGCTTTGTGCCGTTTGATGCATGTCCAGATCCCAGAACATTACTGCCCACGGGAAAGGTGCTCAGGGAAGGCTGAGTGAGTTACTGTGTCCTGTTTCTGTCACGGCCCCGCTGGAAGGAAGGCTTTCTCTGGGGAGTGCCCCAAAGGCCATCTAGCTCCTGTGTGACGCCTGTTTCAGGGCTTGTTCAAGGCTCTGCTCTGTGGACCACAGAAGCCCCAGCCCTGGCGTCCAGAGAAAGCAGTGGGGACTCAGGACAGGAGTGTGGGGAGCACGGTCCCCTGAGTCCTATCAGCACCAGAGATAAAGGGGAGTCCCCTGCAGGATGCCATTCTGAGAGGCGAGAGTTAGAATATATTATTCTGATTGACATAAATGTAAAAATTCCCAAAATTATCTTAAAGGCCAAAATGGGGTGTCAAGGTGGGAAATGTGGCCACAGCTACAGTAATTTTCCTGCACATGCTGTGTGGGGGGCGAAGCAATCTGGTGTTTTACAGTCACCCAGGTCTCCAAACCCGCGGGGTAAGTAGCATCCCCATTTTACAGATGGGTTGGCCGCAATTTAGTGGACGGTTTCCTCCCGGCGTGGCCGGTGGCTAGTGCGGAACCGAGAGCAAAGCTGCAGCCAGCGCAGCGGATACCAAGGGACCCCTCCCCGGGGGCGGACAGGATCACCAGCAATACCGCGCGGGGCCGGCAGAGGGCGGGTTTGGCGAGACCAGGTGGAGTCACCGGCTGTGGATCCCGCAGCGCGGCCTTGCACCCCGCGGCTTTGTGTTAATGGGCCAGCAATGTGGGGAAATCCTGGGCCAAGAGGGTTGGACCCGTGTCGCTGAAGGAAATGGAGTCCGAGCCCAGCAGAACCCTGGACAGGAGGGCGCGGGTGGGTGACCCGGGCCCAGCACAGCCATTGCCTCACTCAGGACGCCCGCTGGGCCCCAAATTTTCCGATAAGCAGAGGATGGAAAACAGAAGAGAATCAGTGATTGTCAAAAGCCTGTCTGCTATACCAAATTTTAAAAAAAAACGTTGTGAGTGGTCCCTTTCTCTGCAGGGCTGGGTGGAGGTGGGGGTCAGGGACACCCTGCAAGAAAGAGGACGCTGCCCGGCAAGGGGCGTCCTCTCCCCGGGGGACCAGGGGGGGTTCGCGTGCTCCAGCCCTCTGGTCCTACAGGGTGGCGCGCCGTTCCCCTCAGCCGCGCAGCGGCTGGTCCGCAGGGGCCTGTGTTCTCCGCGCAATGCTGTCCCCACGCTCTCCTTGTCCCAGTGTCTCCATGCTTTGGGAGATGCGCCAGGCAAATTTTGGGTGTTGTGACTTCAGGGTACGGCTGGGGCCCACTCTTTTTTTTTTTTTTTTGTCTTTGGCATCTTTCTTTGCCCCCTTCAGTGTTGGCTTGAGGGGTCAGCCCCTTCAGGGCCAGCCGAAGTCGCATCGCGCTGTTTGGGGGCAGACGCTAGAACTGGCCCCGCGAGGAGACGCCAGGCCGAGCCGGTGCGGAGCCAGCCCTGGGCGTCGCATCTTCCGCCCTGTGAGCAGGGTGCGTCCTGCAGAGCTAATGCCCGGTGACAGATGGTGCTGCGCGCCCGCCAAGAGGACAGTCAGCAGGGGAGTCGCTCCCAGAAGAGTTATTTCTGTGGGTTTGCAAAGATGCGGGGCTCTGGGAGCTTTTGAAGATGGATGCTTCAGGGAGATGAACATCTTCATCTCCGTTTGCAGCTTTGACGTTCCCTCCCAGATAATGAGGGAATGTGTGGGAACAGGGAGGTTCAGTTACTCGGGGTGGGAAGGGAGGGTGTCAGCGGAGCCTGGCGGCCCCTCTCTCCCTACTTGGGTCTTTCTACCCTTTGGACCAGCTCAGTGCTGCCTTGGCAACAGTCTGACCTTTATTAACTATGAGGATTTCTCCCTCCTTTCAGTTCCCATGCTACCTATTATTGCATTTCCATTCAACTAATATTTACCAATTCCCTGCTTCGCTCCAGCCAAATGAAAATGACAATGACACATCCCTCTTGGGGACTTGAAGGAGAGACAGGCACTCATTAGCACACTCACAGTACATCCATATAGGCTACTTTAAAGTATTTATTTACCTCATCTGTGTGTGCATATTCTTTTTTGTGTGTGTGTGTGTGTGTGCATGTATCAATTGGTTTTCTCATTAGACTATAAGCACTTTGAGCATAGAGCTATATCTTGGTTTATGTTAATTCCCAGGGTGTAGAGTATAAAGTAAATGTATAACTCCTTTTGAACTTGAAAGGCAATGACTTTGAGGTGGTAGATTGCTGTGGTCAGAGCCTCTCCCGGAAGAAAAACAGCACATTGTCCACGATTTTACAACTAAGCATTCCCGGTTGGCTTCACCTGTACTTTTTCCACTTGAACAAAATAGAATCAGCTGCTGCTAACCTCAAGGCTAAGTGGTAGGCTGACTGCTTCCAGGCATTCCTTTTCAAGGCAACTAAACAGGCCTGGAAGAAGCAATGGGGACTCTGGCCGGGTAGTCTAGTGGGTTTGAGTATCTTCTGGTACCCAGGTTGCAGGGCACATACTGAAAGCAACCGATCGACATTTTTCTCTCACATCAACCGCTCTCTCTTTCAAATCAATAAACATATTCTCATAAGAGGACTAAAAAAGAAGCAATGAGGCATCATCTTAAAAGGAAAAATGTTAAGTTAGAGCACTGTGTCATACCACACACAAAAATAAGTCCCAGATGGATTAAAGACTAAGATGTAAAAAGAAAACTTAGATAGACTATCTCTTTTTAATCCTGCAATGAAAAACTCTTCCTAAACTAGACAAAACAAAAAACTGGAAAAGAAAGATTGACTGCTTTAAGCATATAAAATTAAACACTTCTCTAATAAAGAAATTAAAAAAGTATTTTTTAAAAACCACCAAGTAGGTGAATATTTCCATACTAAATAGAGATGAATAAGAAAGGGGGGAAATTTAAAAGTAATCTAAAAGAAAAAAAAAAGATTTAAAAAATGACATAAGCAGAAATTTACAGAAGAATACAAATGGCCTAGTATGGATGCCTTTAATGTTGTCTTTTAGGATAAACCTGTGTTTTTGTTGCCACTAGTTAGTTTTTGGCAACATTATAGTAAAATTTATGTTGCTATGTGATTCCAGAAGATAGGGCACCATTTTTTATCAAAATCTTTTAGAAAGACGTAAAGAATTGTACCTTTTGGAGATGTGCTACCTCTTTGCAGTCACCTAGACTCTGAGTTTCCCCATTATGACCTAGAACAAGAGGAAACCTTTTCCAGGCCCTCAACTTTGAGAAGCCATCAGTGGGAGATAAAAGTCACGGATCAACCTGCCTGGTGGCTCAGTGGAAAGGTGCCGGCCTGCAAACCCAAAGGTCCCTAGTTTGATTCCCAGCCAGGGCACATAACCAGGTTGCAAGCCAGTTTTCCAGCCAGGTCTGTGGCTGGAATAGGTGAAGGGCAGCCATACATTGATGTTTCTCTCCCTCTCTGCCTCCCTCCCTCCCTTTCCTTCTCTCTAAAAAATAATAAATAAAATCTTTAAGAAAAAAGAAAAGTCATAGATCATCGTCAGCAAGGCAGAGCCTCCTAGTCACTGCCAGGCATGAACCCTCTTAGATTGTCACAGGGATTCAGTGAGCTAAATGTCCCTCGGTGGCTTACAATAAAAGGAGAAAGTTTGGACACACAGAGAGACACCAGGGATGTGCACACACAGAGGAGCAAACTTGTGAGGACACAGGGAGAGGGTGGCCATCAGCAAATCAAATACAGAGGCCTCAGAAGAAACCAAACCTGCCAACACTTGGATCTTGGACTGCTAGTCTCCAAAACTTCAAAAAAGAAATGATGTCCAAACCACGGAGAGGTGGCATCTTATGCAGCCACTGCTCCAAGCTGCTCCCCACTGCCTGTGGCAATGCTCCTGGGCACTGTCCCAAGGCCTTACTCTCTCTTCCCCAACATGGGCTCTTCCTTGGCTGACATCGCTGGAAATCAGCATTCGAAGTCCACATAGCCATCCTCTCAGCTTAGGTAGAGGCATGGACGCCCACAGAGGGTCTGTTACGGTCCCCCTAGCACTGGGCGTGGAGTAGCTCACTCTTCTGGGCTCCGTGGAACCAGCTGGTCAAGACTGGCTTCTTGCTCTCAGAGACAGAGGACAAACAAGGAAACCATCAGAGAGCAACCTGATGGGAATTAAACTGGAAGATCACAGTTGATTGGGGGAGGCTTAGGACTGGGTGGCCTCGGGTGCAGCTCCTGCCGTGGGGAGGTAGGGAGTAAGTGACAGCTGATGATCTATGACACTGTCACTGAGGCTGCAAACGCACCGGGTACACCAGAGTTCTGCCATCGCAGTTACAAAACTATAAATAAGGTTGCTCATCTACACCAGACAGAGGATGTAACCAGACCTGGTTAGAAAATGAGCAAAAAGTGCCCACAGGTCGCATGGCCTTTGTCTTTTTAGAGAGAAGTTTTAGACTTCACCAAGCTTTCTTACTAGGCCTTTGATAAGGAAATGCGATGTTGAGAAAGGCTGCTACCTAAGAAACCAAAACCAGGTGATACATATTTAACTTATTCTGGTACCTTCTTTAACCCCCAGGTAGGCAGAGACACTTGAAAAGTGACTTGGGATTCCAAAATCAGACACTGTCCCTCAGGCCCCAGCACTAAGCCAGGGGGTCTCTTCCGAGTGAGGCCCACTTTTGCCCAGGGGCTGAGAGCCAGGGGTACCCCAGGCCTTATGGCAGGCATGATCTGTGGGGCTCTGTGACGGCACCTTGTAGGACAAATGCATGGGAAGGCTGGGGTGATTTGGGAAGCACAGGGGGTGCCAGAAACAGTTGGAGCCTCAAGACACCCCCCTCCCCAAAATGACAGGAGAAGAAGTTTGGTTCTTTCGTGTGACCATGAAAGTCTGGTTCATTGCAGGGCCAGCATACTGACCTTCAGCTCAAAAGGTGACCTCTTGGTCAGTTGCTGCTTCTGAGGGGCCTGCTAGGATTGGAAATGAAGCAGCAGTTCTTATAACATCCAGTCATACATCGAAATCTATTTTTTTTTTCCAACCCAAGCAAAATAGTGAGATAACTTGACATTTTGCATGCTTAAATTTAGAACAGATTACAGAAATTGAATACCCACGTCATAGGCTGCTTCATTTATGCACAGTGCACACACCCAGAATGGGGTGTCATACGATTTACATCTTGACAGCACTTCCTCCTTTGCCAAGATTTCAAAATCTTAAGATGGCTAAGGAACATCAGCCAAAGAATGGGCTGCCTGACCTCCGTTCCTGGCCGTCAGGTAGCTGAGCAAAGGCACCGGCCCCAGCTCCCAGCAAACCCCCCTCTATGAACACAATGTTTTGTACAACCCCCAGCTCTTATGCCCAAAGGGCATCTTCCCAGAAGATCACAGTTGGTGGTCAGGACACGCCTCAGTATATGGGACAATGTGAGCAGGGAGATCTATGGGATGCCCATAGACTCTATGCCTGATAATGGTTCTTTAATAAGAGATGCCACACACCGAGCCTTGTTCCCAAGTCTGGGTACCGGTGGAAGCCTACTTTGTTTGTCTTCATTCCCCCAGTCCTCATTACAAGCTTATCAGGGGTCACCATTTTACCAATGAGGAAACTGAGGCTCAGAAAGGTGAAGTAGCTTGGCCAAGCTCACAAAACTAAGCCGGAAGCCAGGATACACACCCATTCAGGGGGCATCTGAATGCACCCCATGACTTACTGTCCTTGTGTATGAGCCCCAAGGTCTTCCCACCAAAGCTGCTGTGATTGGGTGAGAATGGGACAGAACCAGTAATGGACCCAAAGGCAGTTCCTCCTTAGGGTGTTCGTCTCTGGGGCTGTCCCTGAGCTGGGGACAGAGGGACCTGTTCAGAGGCAGGAGACAAAAAGTGGAATATAAAGTAGTTGATTCCATTTAGAACAAAAAAATCATTGTCATGAGCAAAGTGCACTGGTTTAAACAGTTTCCTTTTGATAAAATTGCTGTAGAGCTTAGAAAAATGAATCTAATAAAAGAAAAAAAAAAGAAAGAAAGAAAGAAAGAAAGGTACCCTGGCTGGTAGCACAGTGAATAAAGTGCCAGCCTGTGAACCCAAAGGTTGCTAGTTTGATTCCCCAGCCAGGGCACATAACAAGGTTGCAAGCCAGGTCTCCAGCCAGGTCTGTAGCTGAAGGCAAGTGAAAGGCAACCATACATTGATGTGTCCCTCCCTCTCTGCCTCTCTCCCTTCCTCTATCTTTAAAAATAATAAATAAAATAAAATAAAAAATAAATGCCTTACTTCCAATTCCATCCCGACCCCCAATAAAATTTCTGGGAAGAAAAAAAAGGAAAAAGGCAAAGGGAGCCCAAATTATTTGAGCACCAACGTTTAAGTTTACAGTGTTGCTTCCCTTTAAATACAACATTTTGCTCACCTTGGTGGAAAGTCCTATGACTTATGTTTGACTGACTCTCACGTCAAAAGCTAGCTGGGATTGTCAGGTGGGATCATCAGGCAGGAACATCTGTGCCTGGATGAGGCTTCTTTCAAAGACCTAATTTTGATTTTCTGGGAGCTATACACCACATCATATACTTCAAAGAACAACTTCTTCACTTCTGTTTGTTGCTTTTCTCCTGCCGAAAGAAGTACCTGTTTGTTATTCCCTACGTAGGACCGCAGGGAGGTGGGTTACGGGGTGCATGCTCTCCCTTTTGTGGGACCCTGCTGGAGATCCCAGCAGAGGAGCAGTCCAGCCAGGCCCTTTTGCTGGCGGGGACTAAGGACAGACCACTTAGACCAAGGGGACACACTTAGCTAAAGCCAGTGGGTCTAGCCTCTTCAATCCCTTATTTTCTCTACTTAAGAGCGAGAAGTAATTCACCTAGGTCTCTGTGGGTTTTCTTGGGGACATTGTCCCCAATTGTATTAATACACACATATATCAAGAGTTTCAATCCTTTTGTCCCCTAATGTTAGTCTGATTGGTAAGTATGTACAAGGCGGGTGCCTTGGAGACGAAGAAAGGGGAGAAACTTTGCATCCCAGAGAATTGCGAGTCCCTGAACCCCAGAGGCTGGCGTTCAAATTAAGTAACTGTCTAATGTTTACATAGATCAATCAACAAATACATCAGGTGCAAGAAGGTTATGCCCGTTGTTGGAAGTGAACTATTGACTAAGACGGAACTAGAGAATATTATTATTGATAATAATAACGCCATCATTTATTGAGCATCTATTACGTGCCTAGCAACAATGTTGTGTGCGAGATACTTTCCCCGACTGGGCGAAAGAACAGCAGACTTGGTGAAGTCACAGGGCGAGTAGAGACAGAGCCATGACCTAAGTCCCTATCCTGTGCTCGTGGTGCCCCAGATGAGGAAGCCAAGGCACAGTCTGGTGCTGTGACTTACCCACGTGTGTGTGCAAAACTTGCTGATGAATGAAGCAAAGTGGCCTAATGGAAGGTGCGAAGTCTGAGGACCTGGGTTTGACCCCTTCCTGCCATTTCACGCTCATGGCTTTAGGAACCTTGTGTAACAACACATTGTGCCTCCGTGTCTTTATTTCTCCAATCTTCCTAGTAGTAACCACACTCTTGTGGTACTGGATGGGAAGGTCCTTGTTAACTCCCCTCGTTTGTGTGAAAAGTACCACGCAAACGAACGATGTCTATTTTAACTGCTGGCGAAGCAAGGCCTGTCGTAGTTACTGCTGAACTGAGAAGTAATGCTTTTTGGAGGAGGTGGCATAAAATAGCATCAGCTTTAACCTTGCGAATTGCAAACAGGATCTGCACCTCTGTCCCCGTTCTGGCAGCACGCAGAGCGATGGCATGAACTCCCTGCACAAGTCCATTCACAGAGCACAGGGATGGAGCTGTTTCGGGCTGTAGGGAGCACAGTTTCTCCCTTAAGTCACAAGGATGAACAAGGTTTCCCTGACCCGCAGAGCCAAGTTCCTCTGTCTGTGGAAGAGATGTGCACAGAAATCTAAGATGGCTTGCTTGCTGGCCTCCCTCACCGACAGAGGTGACCACTGCAGAAAGGCTCATTCAGTGATTTGCTGGGGTGGCAGCCAGCGGGCCTCATGCCCGTTCAGCACGGCCGGGAGGGCAGGACAGGCATGATCCCCGCATCTGATCCCTGCGTCTGTTCTTCTCCTCTGTGTAACTGGCCCAGGACTGCGCCTGAGCCCCTGAGGCTACAGTGTTGTCGAGTTTCATAAAGCAAGTGTCCTGTCAAAGGATGCTGAGGAAACCGCTAACATGTCTTTCAGAAGAGGTAGAAAGCACCTCTGCGCCCCCAAACCATGCTCCTCACAGCCTGGCAGCCCTGACTGCCCTAGCAGCAGCGGCCGGAACTGGGCATGGAGACTTTGCTCTGCTCCTGGCTCTGAGCTTGGTGCCTTTCCAATGTCCTCTCCTGTCCTCCCAGGCAGCCACGGGGAAGGCAATACTCTCCTTGTTCAGGCAAATGAATTCAAGCCCAGAGAGGTAAAGGGCAGCTCAACCCGGCAGAATCAGGACTCGAACCCATGCCTACCGCTTCTGTTGGACTCCGCTGTAGCTCTGCGAGGCTAAGACTGAAATTGGTTAGTGCCCTAAAGCGGCCTAGCACTGGGGGGAGGGGAGGGCCGTCCACATCTCTAACTCTCGCTCTATGTCTGACCCTGTGTTTTGCCAGCAGTGTTGCATTCATTTTCATAATGATCCAACAACATCAGTAGCCCCCCTTTTAGGGAGCAAGGGCTCTGGGGGCAGGCAGAAGGCCCGGGGGCAGGAATTTACCCATAGACCACAATTATAAGGGCTGAACCAGATTTCAAACTCAGGCCTGACAGCTCTGGCCTGCGTGCTCCACTGCCTGTCACGTGGTTTCCCAGCTCTCATCTTATGAACCCATCAGCCTGGGGTCCCCCGCAGGACAGTCAGGACAACTCAAAGGCAGGCAGGAAGAGGGTAAGTGGTCTGGGGGAGGCCAGCTTGGGTCTGAGCTCTGCCATCGGTTCCTATTAGCTGGATGGGGACCCAGCTGTGACAGTATGAGCCAGGCATCGGGTTGGTGCGCTTACATTTGTTACGTGGCTTAACTCTCAAAACAACTTTGTTGAGTAGGTGCTGTTGTGTCCACTTCGTAAATGAGGAAATTAGGGGCTACCTAGAAAGCAGGTCTCCTGCATTATCACATAGCTAGTAAATGGTAGAGGCTGGGTTGGGAATCCTGGCTCCAGCCAGGGTTTGGAAAATGGTTCTTGCAGCAGGTACTACTTACTGTAGACTTGGCAGATGGTCCCACTCCTCTACTCTCGGCATCTCCACTATAAAGACCAATGGCTGCCTTTCTCGGCCCCTGCTATGGTCTCAGGACCCAGTTCTGGAGAGTGAGATGTCAGAGGAAGATCATTAGAAGCTTATGGGGAGGTCCTTGCTCTTTCTGACAATAGGAGCGAGGCTGTTGACTTCACCTCTTGGTTAAATAAATGGTCTATGTACCTTGAGTAGCATCAACCATCTCACAGCCCCATAAGAAAAGCCAAGAGCAGCTGGCCCAACGCCACCCAGCCACTGGACCGACACGATCAGCTACTTAGTCCAACACTTTTTGGTATGAGCACCAAATACAGCCTTCTGTGTTTAAAGCTCCAGAAATCTCGTTTTCAGTCCCTACAGCCCAGCATCCTCCTGACTGGTGCAGGTTCTGGTAACTGAGACTGAAGTGGTGGCGTGGCTTGTCATCCCCTGGTCACATTGCCTCTGCTGATTAGTAAGCACAGAGATGTGAATTCACACGTTTACCAGGAACACAGCTCTTGGGTGTGATTATGAAACTCTTGGAATGACTAGACTCATGTAATTCGGTGTTTCATTTCTCCAAACTAAAATGTGTGAAGGGCAGATCCACGAGCAAGCCAAGAACATGAACGAAAGCTGATGGATTTCCAGGAAGTGAAGTTGTTAGGGGCTGGGGTTCCTCTCTGTGACCCCTCCAGAGCCCTTCCAACACTGGTGGGAATCTTCCTGAGAAGAGTGGAAGGGAGAGCGGAAGTGAAAACTGTGGACCCCAAGAGATAATTCTTAGAGGGAGTGCCAAGAAATGTGGGGTATCAGTGACTTGTGACACCCACCTTGCTCCTCCTCCTCTCTCTCTCTCCCCACCTGGGTGTATAACTGACCATTTCATGCAGAGGCAAAGAGTAAAGGTTTCAGACTGTATGGGTTCAAACCTCTGTTTTGAATACAATTCTAATCATGAAGCCTACTCCTCCTACAACACTGGATAAGTTAAACTCTCTAAGCCTCTACTTCTTCATCTACAAAATGGGCTTAAAATGCTTAATTCATAGTGCTGTCAGCCATGAAGCTTAAATTAGATGAGCCATGTTATATCAAGCTCAGGGCCTGGCATATGGTACGAAACGGATAACAGGAGTAATTGGGGTCTTCAGCAAGAGCAGGTGGCTCTTGATCTATGAGGCTTTTCTTTTCTTTTTTTAAAGATTTTATTTCCAGAAAGAGAGGAAGAGAGGCAGAGAGGGAGAGAGGCATCCATGTATGGTTGCCTTTTACCTGCCTCCAGCTACGGACCTGGCTGGAGACCTGGCTTGCAACCTGGTTATGTGCCCTGGCTGGGAATCGAACCAGCAACCTTTGGGTTTGCAGACCGGCTGGCGCCTTATCCACTGTGCCACCAGCCTGAGCGCTGATGCTTTTCTTGACCTTTTCCTTTCTAAGCACCAGGAAGGCCACCTTGCCTCCACCCCACTGCTCCCTGCAGGGGGCCCGAGATATTGGCCATTGTGCTCTTACATGGTTCACTCCCCTGAGGTCAGAGAAGCAGGTGGCTGGGGATGCGAGGCAGCCAGGACCTTGGCCAGCCTGCCCGGTGAAGGTCCTGGCTAGCAGCCTTGACTTTGCTTTTCATACATAACAAGGCAAACTACCAGGGTCAAGTCAAGACAGGCGCAGGGATGCAAGGCGAGAGGAAGCCCATGTAATAGGAAGGGGACAGCCAGGTAACCCGCTGAGGGCCACGTTCAGCCTGGTGATTTGATATTGGCACCAGAGTGAGTGCCATCAACTTAACTCAGTGTGAGGCCACATGGATCACCAGCTCCCTTCCCACCCCGGCTCTGGCTGTCTTCCTATTAGTCCAGACAAGGAGCTATAAATCTCCCAGTGGACTCGAGTGGTGGGCACACAACACATCCACTGTCTCCCTCTTTCCTGAAAGCGTTAATGGGTCCTTCCACTCACATTTATTTCTGCCATTAAAGAGGTGCGGTAGAATTTCAACAAGACCCAAATGGGAGACAGGAAGGTTGGTCCGTCCCAAAGCTCTTTATGTAATTATGAGAGCGCACCCTGCGCACGCACCCCCCACCCGAGGGATAATTAGGCCCTAAGATGCTGGGAACGGAACTGAGGTTGCGGGTGGGGACGGCAGGGGGAGGACACTGATTAGTGCGATGGCTGCAGCTTCCCTGCAGGGGGACGCTCGATGCGGCAGCCCTGCGGGCTCCCTGGGAATTCTGCAGGTTCATCCGAGCCCCGCTGGCAGCGTGGATCGTCCCAGGCCGCAATTAGTGGCGCTAATAGCGTCGGCTGAGGCCTTCCGGCCGCCCCACTGCCTTGCCTTCTGCTGAACGTTAGTGGCGTAGAAAGGTGTTCTCATCACCCCCCAATCCCAGGGGGGCTGTGGGAGGTGGCCAGCAGCACGGAGACCATGACCTCAGAGGCAGGCCCAGCTGGGAACCTCTAGGCTGCCGGAAGGACAGCAGGGCTCCTCTCCCCTTGAACACTGGCTTTGCGTTTAGTATTTAATTTTATCTCTGAAAGGCAATCTGTGGAATGCAACAAGCAGTCCCCAAGGTCCATTGAGCCCGCTCTTCTCCAACTTAATTTCCATTCTAATGTTTCTGGCTCCCCCGCCCCGTGGCAGCATTGTTGTTCTAATTCCGCTGCTAGCCTCCCGGGCTCTGCGGTCTGTGGGGGGTCCTGTGCTGTTCCATTTCCGGCTCTGGGGCAGAATTAAAGAGCTTAGCCGCGCATGCAATACCCACTTGAGGGGCCCAGCACCCTGGCACAAGCTCCTTGGTGGGGGGGGGGGGGTCTTCCTTCCTGGCCCCACAGGTGGGCTAACCATTAGCTCTACTGGCTGCTACCCGGCTCAGCAGCGTCCCTTCTACATTTGGTGGCCAAGTGACAGAGAGCTGTGCTTTGTACATGGAATAGGCTCCAATGCAGAAAACTGTTCCTTCATGATTCTATGTCCAGCCTCCGTCAACAGCGGTGCTGCCTGTAGCTTTAAGGGTCAGTGGAGGCCCTAGCTGTGGCACAGTGTATGGGGTGCTGGCCTGCGAACCCAAAGGTCGCTGGTTCGATTCCCAGCCAGGGCACATAACCAGGTTGCAAGTTAGGTCTCCAGCCAGGTTCTTAGATGGAGGCAGGTGAAAGGCGACCATATATTGATGTCTCTCTCCCTTCTTCTCTCTCTAAAAATAATAAATACAATCTTTAAGCCCTGGCTGGTAGCACAGTGGATGGGGCGCTGGCCTGCGAACCCAAAGGTCACTGGATCAATTCCCAGCCAGGGCACATAACCAGGTTGCAAGACCAGGTCTCCAGCCAGGTCCCCAGCTGGAGGCAGGTGAAAGGCAACCTTACGTTGATGTTTCTCTCTTTTTCTTCCTCTCTCCCCACCCTCTCTCTAAAAATAATGAATAAAATCTTTAAAAAATATATTAAGAGTCATCCCAGTTGAGCCTTGGGAAGCACCCTCCCTGGGAAGCACTCTCTGCAGCCTTGGATTTGAGTTTCAGAACTATCACTTACCACCCCAGTGACTTTGGGCAAGTTCTTTGTTCTGTGCCTCAATTTCTCATCTATAAAATTGGGTACCAACAGTACAGGATCATTATTAGCATTAAATGAGTTCATTGATATAAATTGCCTGGAAGAAGGCTGTCAACCTCAGCAGGTGAAGGCTGTAAAATCATTATTACTGTTATTGGGCCCTCCTGGAGCTGGCCTGGCTGCAGAGGCTGGAGCTGCAGTCCCCAGCATGCCCAGCAGGGGCGCCCTGCATCTCAGCAGCACAGTGGAGAGAGGGTGGCTGGCACTGCTGGGTGCACCAGAAGTACCCACATATTGGATTCCATCCCCTCACAGGCTCCATCCGTGTCTCTTCAACCTGGTGACCCCTGGAATATAACTTGTTTGAGGAGGGCAGGCAGGCAGGCAAGGAAGAAATAGGAATTCTGATTTTTAGCCTCAGAGGGTTCAGTCACTGAGCCTAGGTCACCCAACTGGCAAGTGGCATTGCAAGGGTTCACATCCACATTGACTTGACTCCCGAGGGCACACTTGAGGGGACAACTCTTTTGTCTGGAGCTGCCATCATCCTAGGCTGTGGAGGGGTGAGCATGCGAAAGCATGCATCGACAGACAAATCTCGGAAAACAGAGGTGAGGCTGTTTCATAATATCCCAAGGCTGGAGATGGTCCAGGGGAGAGAGGCTGGCCTACTTTAGAGGCTTCAGAGAAGGAAATTCCTGGCCTCTCCAGACACGGGAAGAGCTGCCACCTTCAGGCCAAGCATGGCTGACAGAGCATCTTCCTAAAGTGCTCAGCCACCAGTTTGACCCTTGTGGGACCAACACCTCACAAATCTGTGACCATGCCCAAGTGAAAAGCCCTGTGCGTCAAACCAGAGCCTGGCCCCACTTCTGGGCATGTATGAATAAACCCTCTGCCCCCTCAAAATGACATCCCCAGGCAGGGGGACACATAGCTGTCAACCACTCCTCTGCATTTTCCTCAGTTTCTTTGCAGCATATGGTCAGCTGCCTAAGTTGGCAGTTGCTCCACGGTGCAGAAATGCTGACCCTGCCAGGGCTGCAGGCGGCACTTGGCCTCTGCCAAGCTGGGTGGTGTCTGGTGAACTCCAGGAGTGCGGGGCTCCTGAAGGCTGCTCTTGGGCCATGGGGTGAACAGACTTCCATGCGCGCAACCTGCCAACCCAGGGCCTTGCATGCATGCCGCAGACTCCCCCATCAAAGAGACCAGGCCTTCTGCCTGCCCTGATTCTCTCTGTTCATGAAGCAGGTGTTGGAGGCTGAATTTCCCTAGATTAAGGGTACATCTGCATTGTTTCCGGCAGACCAGATGGCCCCGGCAGACATAAGAAGCTGCCAGAGCCTCTGATGTTGGTCATTTTTCCAGCCACAGTTTCCTCAGCTCCTGGCTTTTCCTGAAGTCCCTGCCTGCCAGTCTCAGAAAAGGTCAAAGATCCGGGCCCTCCCATCATACCCATTCTGCAGCCTTCACTGCCCCTGGGAAGGGGTCCCTCCTCCCGGGCCCCTACAGAGAAGGAGGGGTGGGGTGTCTAGGACAGAGCTTCACTTTGGGGCCAGATCTGGGGGCCAGAACTTGGGTGCTGCAGGAACTTCAGCAACGCACAGCTTTACTCCCCTGGGTGCTCCGCACACAGTAGGGAGAGCGGTAGCTCCATTCACTGCCACAGGGTGAGCAAATGGTACTGCAGGGATCCCTGCAGCTCAGGACACTGCACCCTCTTACTACTCCTTAGCTGCTGGCTAAACAGTTCACTCTTAGGACCAGGACACCCAGGCTGCTTGGACCCACCGAAAAGGAGGGCAACAAAATCCAGAGCTGCATCAGAGGACATTCGGGAAAGGAAATGAAGAGGAAATGGTCAAGGTGCCATGAATGACTGGCTTGTCTGGTCGTTTGGGCCAAAGATGGCTCATCCTCAGGCAAGTGTGGCTTCTGGAGTTTCCTGCCCAGCCACCCTTCAGAGCCCTGCCGTCCACCCACTTTGCAGCCCACTCGTGGCCTTGCTGTTTGTAGGGGCAGCTGATTCCTTGCACTGATCAAACACTCCTGTGCACTGGGAGGATGGAGGGCGGAAAGAGGTGGTCTGTTCAAGGCATCCCAGTGGTTCCAAGGATTGGGGGTCCTATGGAAAAATGGGGGTGGGTGGGGAGAGCAGGGCTAACTTTTAGCTCACTCACAAAGCTCCTGGGGCACCTTGGCTCCCCACCTTCTCTGCTGGCACGGTTGACAACCACACAAACAAGTAAGGAGATGGGCAGAGGTGTGTGCAGCTGAAAGGCCAGGCTGGTGGACACATGGTTTCATCTTGGACTTAGGGGGGTCTGCAGCTGCAAGACAGGCTGGTCCCACAGAGGAGCCTGGTCCATCAGGGGTCCTGCTGACCGTGGGGCTCTTGTGTCTCCCTCAGGGCCACCTACAGAGGGAAGGGGAGGTCTCTAGAAACAAGATGCCCAAGCTGGGCAGGGCTGCGGTGGAGGCTGAGCTGCTGCCTGCCTGGGTTCCTTTCTGTCTAGGGGCAGCCTCACCAGGCCCATGAAGAACATCGCAAATAAAATCACAGGAGAGGCATGTTGGAGCATTTTCAATGCAGCACACATCCATCAGGCAATTTCCCTGATACCTGGACTCCCCCATGCCGTCTGATTTAATTATTCATAACCACCATTAATAACTACTGATCCCCAAGGCAGTGAATGAAGCCCCGGGGTTGTACTGGAGGCTGCTAACCAGCCTCTTCTGCCCCAGCCAGACGCTGTTCTGAGTTGTCGGCGCCACTTCCCATCAGAACTCCAAGCACAAGGCCCTCCCATCCGTCATCTCTGCCCTTATCTTATCGATCCTTTAAATAGCAGGCAGGAACAATTTATTAGCAATTTTCCAGAGTCTCTGCCTCCTGGCCAGATTTTTTTTTTTTCTTTCCCCATCTTGAGAGCTGAAGTAATATTTCTTCTAAATCTGGCTCTTTTCAAGGCACAGAGAGTGGCCACTCTGAGAGTCTACAGAGAAGGATCGATTGGATTGAGATGTTTCTATTTCTTTTCTCCCCGTTCATTGGTATACATAGAAAAATACCGGTTGCGAATGAGCAACTGTGTGCTGGGAGGGGGGGGAGGGGCAGGCTACAGAGACTAAATGGAAAACAAGTACTCTTTTATCTCAACCTCATAGTGCAATCTTTATTTCAATCTTTTATTTCCCCTTACAGAATGACGAGGCCCACAGACCCAGCTGGGGTGGGGTGGGGCCGGCGGGGGTCGGAGCCTTGCCTTGTGTGACTCAGGCTTTTGGTGCCTCAGTGTTGCCCAAGGTCAAAAGCAGCGGAACAAGGCCACTTCTCTGTCTGATGACCTATAAGTTGAGTCACAGACCCTCTCTTCCTTGAAAAGGAAGAACTGCTGGAAAGGCACTGATCTCGCACCGATCACCCGATGGCGGCCAGTGCGCCCGGGGGACGCAGGGCTGGGGTAGAAAGGAGAAATCAGACCCTAAGGAAGGGTCCAGGAGTGCCCTCTGGCTTCTCAGTCCAGGAAGTCATTAGCAGCTGGGGCTGTGTCAATTCTAAGTACTTCCCTGTTGATGGCTCAAAAGAACAGAGGCCAAGATGAGGCCAGGGACTCACAAAGTCCCAGAGGGGCCACCGCTTAAGGTTGTAGGGCCAGAGTTACAAAGGCGTCTCTCTCTCAGACATACCTCGCTGTCTCCAGGGAGGGACTTCTGCCCTAGAAGGGCCCTTCTCAATTGTCCTCTGGTCCTCTGCCACTTGGGGCCTGGTGGCCTGTCCTAGAGTTGATAGCTACACCAGCCAGCAGCTCACTGTTGTATGCAGTGTGCCAGTCCCCTTGGGACCAATTCACAGCCTGTGGTTTAATTCCCACGACAGGAAAAGATGCCATTGTGCCCGGACCAAAGCAGAGGACTCGGGAAGGGGAAACTACTTGTTCAAGGCCACACTACTAATTGGCTTCAAATGCAAGTCCATCTGCTTTATTATTTACTTATGTTTCCACTATTTATATTATCTTTCTTTTTTTTTTTTTAAGATTTTATTTATTATTTCCAGAGAGAGAGGAAGGGAGAGAGGCAGAGAGAGAGAGAAAAACATCGATGTATGGTTGCCTTTCACCTGCCTCCAGCTAGGATCTGGCTGGAGACCTGGCTTGCAACCTGGTTACATGCCCTGGCTGGGAATCGAACCAGCGATCTTTGGGTTCCCAGGCCGGCGCCTTCACTGTGCTACCAGCCAGGGCCTTATTTATATTATCTTAATAGTTAGTTACTGTCTTCTACATTTATATGACTATATTTATATAATTAACACAACTCTCATAGACTTTTATTATAATTGTGTAATAAATTATAATTTTGTAGTCAATGACTTTATTGTTAAGGTTTTCATGTTATTTATTTTTAAATAGGCAAGAGTCCCTGCAGTGCAAAATTCACAAGATACCAAAGGAATGCAGTGACCAGTCCCCTCTTCAGCTTTTGTCCTTCAGCCATCCAGGCCCCGCCTCTGAGGCAGCCAGTTCATTTGTTTCTTGTGCACCCTTTCAGAGACAACGAGATAGATGCAAATAATCTGCCTATATATCCTTTTTACACAAATGGTGCATGCAACACATATCATTCTGCTCCTCATTTTTATTTCCAATCAGTACTTCTTGGAGATGATTCCATTTCAGTATATAAAGAGCCTCTTCATTTCTATTTATGGCCTCAAGGTATGAAGACATCATATTAAATTATGTTTTAATCTCAAGAGGCGAATGCTTTTCTACTTGCTTGTTTTATATATTTATTTTAAGTGTGCCATCGTCTATCACACTGAACTTACCATTGGCCTGGAGTGCATTTTCAGGGCTGGGGGCAAGTTGGTTCTTGCTGGAGGAGACCCTGTGAGGGGCACTGGGCCCCAGGGCTGACCCTCCACGACCTGCTCTGTGGGCAGATCTCTGCCCAGCCTCAGTCTGGCCCCTCCACAAACTTGTGCCAACCTGCAGTGAGGGCTCCTCAGCCCAGGCCACGGAATTGGGCCCATTACTGTTTCCCCTGTGATTCAAAACCATTTACTGGGCTATCCCACCAGGGAGAGCCCTTGTTTCCAGGAGTTAGTGAGATTCGAGACCATAAATCTTGGGAGTTTGGGGAGAAGATACTATGACTTTGGATGTCACTCAGAGCCATACATTAGATGCTTTTTCAGGAATAGGGATTATGGCATAACAGAATTTTAAAACAATTTTATTTTTACATAGTTTACACTATAGATCACTAGTGGATTTGGACAGATGTACAGTATAATGACATGTATCCACCATCATAGGGTCACACAGAGCAGTTTCACTTCCCCCCACACCCTCCGTGCTCCACCTACTCATCTATCATTACCCACTAACTCCTGGCAGTCACTGATCTTTTACTGTCTCCATAGTTTCGCCTTTTCCAGAATGTCATACAGTTGGAAGCATACAGTATTATGCTATCCTTTTCAGATTGGCTTCTTTCACTTCGTAATATGCATTTAAAATTCCTGCATGTCTTTTCATGGCTTGACAGCTCATTTTTTTCAGCACTGAATAATATTCCATTATCTGGATATATCATGGTTTATTTATCCACTCACCCACTGAAGGGCATCATAGTTGATTTCAGGTTTTGGAAATTATGGATAAAGATGCTGTAAATACCCATAAGCAGGTGTTTGTGTGGACGTAGTTTTTTCAGTCTCTTTGGATAAATAGCAAAGAGTACGATTGCTGGATCATGTGATAAGAATGTATTTAGTTTTCTAAGAAACGGCCAAATCGTTTTCCAATGTAGCTGTTCCATTCTGCATTCCCACCAGCAATGGATGAAACGTGGTAAAAATAAAAGTTTAAGGCTAGAAATGACCCTCGAGGTCATCTAGTTTTACTCTGCCATATTGCAAATGAAAAACAGGAGGACAGAGCAGTTAGGTATCTTGCTGGCCTACACACAGCTTGACAGCTAGTGGCAAAGGTGTCTGTAATGGCTAGAAAAATGATTGTAGTATTTCCTAACCCATCTGCTAGATGTTATGCCACCAGGTAGCTGATGCGGCTGAGAAAGCAAATACTGGACAGCCCGGTCCGGTGAGCTCAGGGTGGTTAGAGTAATTTTATCAATGGCCACAGGAAGATATCATTTTGGTCAAATGTTGCCAAGGACACTCTGTAATTTTAACAGCTCCTGCTATTTGATTAAGTGAAGAACATGGTGGCTCTTAATAAATGCTAACTTAATGGAAACATCCAGAAAGATAAGTGTGCAACAGGTATCTCTCTGTGCCAAAATTCTCACCTTGCATATTTAAGTTCTTCCCCGGGTTAGGGATGCCCCAGAGTCAAACATGTGGCTTATCTCTTCTACAGCACTGGGAAT
The DNA here is from genome assembly GCA_004026585.1 of Noctilio leporinus. Lineage (NCBI taxonomy): Eukaryota > Metazoa > Chordata > Mammalia > Chiroptera > Noctilionidae > Noctilio > Noctilio leporinus. The sequence continues at coordinate 141,643 of PVIW01000406.1, read as the reverse complement.
GAGCACGACATTCCATGTTCTCAGTAAATATTCGTTGAGCTGAAACCGGGAAACATCAAATCGTAGCTCATTGTTCTTCACAGAGTGTGGGGTGGCATCCTCTCATTGCACATTTCGTAGACCTTGTCTTTTTCATTTCAGTATCCTTTTAGAAGATGGAACTCTCACACAATGGTGTCACCCACAGGTTAGACAGGTCACTAGATTCCTCTGGTGCTGGCTGGAGCTGGGCGAGCCTGCCAGGCCTGGTGGGCAATGAGACTAAAAAAGAGAACCAGGAAAGGGTCATGTGGTCTCAGGAGCCATGGGAAGGAGTTTGAACTGTGGTCTGTAGCCATGAGAACCAGGTGTGTATACTAGAAAGTGTGTTCTGTTGAGGAACAGAATAAAAAGTTCTACAATAAATACCTGGAGTGGGGGAAACAAAAACCAGAATTGTTTTTCTGGAGGGCAGACTCCTTATAGCACAGGTTCTTTCTATAGGAAAGTATTCCAGGAACCCATCTGTGTCAGTGCACCAGCTGGCGTTGCTGTGAGAGGCTGCAGTTGGCTTCAGTGAATTTTTTTTTGAAGTCTCTTTCAAAGGTGTTTGCCCTTCTCATGCAGGTGATTTACGTGCACCTGCCCACACTGTGCTAAGTGGTCAGCAGCTTTTGCCCCAAAACAGCTTGACCCTGTGCCCCACCCTCCCTATTCACCCAATCTCACCCAGAGCAACTATTTTTTTTTTTTTTCCCCCCCTCGAAAGGAGCCCTGGCTGGTAGCACAGTGGATAAGGCACCAGCCTGTGAACCCAAAGGTCGCTGGTTCGATTCCCAGCCAGGGCACATAACCAGGTTGCAAGCCAGGTCTCCAGCCAGGTCTGTGGCTGGAGGCAGGTGAAAGGCAACCATACATTGACGTCTCTCTCCCTCTCTGCCTCTCTCCCTTCCCCTCTTCCTAAAAACAATGAAATAAAATCTAAAAAAAAAAGGAAACGTTTTGCCAATGTGGGAGAGCTGAAATTAAAAAGTCAGAAGCAATAAAAAGGCGCCAAGTCAACGAGTCCAAACACTGTTTTGAGCAGCGGGAAAAACGTCTTGATAGGTGTATTGCATCAAATGGAGGAGAGTGTTTTGAAGGTGGCTGGGATTTAAACATGCAAGAATAAATGCACAGTTTTAATAAATAAATTTCATTTTGGGGGGTCCCACTTGTACATGTCACAATCTTCTTCTATGATGAAGCTGACATTTCTAATCAGGGAAATCATGGATTAGTTATTTAATAAATAATATTGGGCCAATGGGTGAACGATTTGTTTAAAAAGCTATTGATCCTGTGGCAGATAGAATAATCTTACCCTCCACTCCCCACCCCTCCCCAAGAGGTCCATGTCCTATTTTCCGGAACTTGTAAATGTACTGCTTTTTGGTGGCCAACAGATGTGATTAAAATATGAATTCGAGACCAGAAGATTATCCTGCAAAATGCAAGGACGCAGATTGTTGTTGAGAGCTTCCAGAAAAAAAAAACCCAGGCCAGCTGACACCTTGATTTTAACCCTATAGGGCTCATTTCAGACTTCTGACCTCCAGGACTGGAAGAGGAGACCTTTGTGTTGTTTGAAGCCACTACCTTTGTGGCAATTTGATACAGCATCTATAGGAAACTAATATGGATTCCTAAGGGCTTAAAAAGTATTAAATAAATATTAAATAGATTCAATATTTAAATGGGACTACCACACACAAAGTGAAACAAAGAGAGCTTGTGAGGAGGGCAGAATTTTATGACAAAGAGTGGTAGCATTTTTTAAAAACCTATATATGCATAATACCCCTATAAATCAAATTAACATGAAATTACAAACTGGATAAATATTTGAAGCACATAAAATGGACAGAGAATTATCTTTGAATGGTGAAGTTAAGGGTGATTTTCCACACTGAATGGGCATTATTGTTTTGTAAAGAAGGTACATATTTTAACAGAAAAAAAAATCCTGTTACTATGGCAAATGCAGGCATGAAAAAATGTTCCACATCATTAGTCATGAGACAAAAGCAAGTTAAAACTATAGTAATCTGCCACTGAAACTCTACTTAGAGTGGATTAAATGAAAAAGACTGACCATGCCCAGTGCTGGTGAGGACATGAAGCAACTGAAACTCACACTCTGCTGGAGATGATGTGAAATGGTCCAGTCATGTTAGAAAACTCTCATCATTTCTTAAAAGATACCCAAACACCCACCTACCATACGATCCAGCCATTTCACTCCTAGATATCTTCCCACAAGAAATAAAAGCATGTGCCCATATGAAGAATTATAGTCATATGTTCATAGAAGTTTTATTTTTAATATCCTCAAAATGGAAATAACTCAAATGTTCATCAACAGGTCTATGGATAAACAAATTGTAGTGGTTTGAACAATGAACTATTATTCAGCAATAAAAAAGAACAACTATTAGTATCTGAAACAACATGGATCAATTTCAAAATAATTTAAAAAGCTAGACAAAAAGGAGAAAACCAGTGTATATTCTCTATGGTATTATATATGAAATCCTAGAAAATACAAACTGACCTATAATGGCAGGAAGTAGATCAGTGGTGGCAGGGGGATGGAGTGAGGGGAGGGAGAGGAGGAGGAAGAAGTCACAAGGATGCATGAGGACACTTCAGAGGTGTTGGATACGGTGATGATGTTTTCATGAGTGTACATGTATGTCAAATTATACACATTAAATATGTGCAATTTATTGTATGTCAGTTTTATACCTTAATAAAGGTGTATTTAAAAGTAACTTGATATTGAAAAGATATGGAAGAAACTTAAGTGCATATTCCTAAGTGGAAAAAGCTAATTTGAAAAGGCTACCTGTTATATGGCATTTTGGGAAAGGAAAAACTACGGAAACAGTAAAAAGATCAGGGGTTGCCAGGGGCAGTGGGGAGGGAGGGATCAAGAGGCAGAGCACAGAGGATTTTGAGGGCAGTGACCTACTCTGTACAACTGAATAGCCACAATCATGTTGGACACAAGTCATTAGACATCTGGCTGCATCCACGGAACAGACAACACCAACAGTGATTTGCGACATAAACTACGGACTTTGTGTGATTATGATGTGTCAGTGAAGATTCTGCAGTTGCAGCCAATTCTCACTCTGGTGGGGAATGTTGACAGAGGGTGAGGTTGTGCAGGACAGGACATACATGAGAAATCTCTGCCTGCTGCTCAGCTATGCTGTGAACCTATAACTGCTCTGAAAATGGAGATTTATTTTTTTAAAGTGGTTTGAGTGAGTGGGATATTTCCTGTCTCTGAACCCAGGTGTCTGGGGGGTGAGGCACAGGGGAGTATTGGCTCAGTGGCTACAGGTGCCACTGGGGACCCGGACGTTTCCCACGTTTTGCCTGTCTTCCTTCATGTTACAAAAAAGATTGCAGCTCTTCTGGAAGTCACAATCAGGCATAACCTCGTCTAGTAAGATGAACTTATTTCTTCCTATGCATGTCTTTTTCAGAAGCCAGGAAACTTCCTCAAACACTTGCCCTCCTTTCCCACTGGCTAGGGCTGAGTCACATACCCATGGTCTGATTGCAAGGAAGGCTGGGGAGAAGGTGCGGAGAGTGTTTACTTGGGCCGGACCCTGGGGCTTTGCTCCTTCCCCTCCCACTTCCTCTAGCCAATGAACTTGGCCTCATCCTCTCTCCTCTGGTTCTCCCTCATTCCACTCTCTACCCACAAGAAGGTTCAGCATTTGCGCACACCTTTCTGTAGAACTTATTTGTTCCTGTGTCTTTTTAAAAAAAGATTTATTTATGCATTTGGAGAGAGAGGGTAAGGGAGGGAGAGGGAGAAGGAGAGAAACATCAATGTGTGGTTGCTTCCCTCCCTCAAGCCCCGAACTACAGACCTGGCTGGCAGCCCAGGCATGTGCCCTGCCTGGGAATCAAACCGATGACTTTTGGTTTGCAAGCCAACGCTCAATCCACTGAGCCACACCAGGCAGGACTGTTCCCTTGTTGACTCCCTTACATTTGCATCTGTCTTAGCAGCCAGACAGGGGCTTCTGGAATCATGCCTTTGTCCTCAGGGGAGCCCTGGGACCTTGCCCAGGCCTGGCGCACAGTGATGCCTGAAGAGTAACCTTGAACAGGAGTAAAAGCTGGAGGAGCTAGATGAGGTCCCAGACAGGACAAAAAGGCAATGGTTCGGGGGTGGGGGGTGGTGAGAAGCAGCTTCAGTACAGAAGGGCGTGTGAAGCACGCTATGGCAATAGCAGAAATAATCTAGATCTGCAATTGCGAAGGCTGTAACTGGGACGACTTCAGAAACATAGACCTGGGGATGTCACTCTGAAATGAAAAGGAGAGCGTTGCAGAGCAGAGATGGCCCAAGGGAACTCATGGGGCAGAATTCTCACCTCGTTCCTTCGATCTGTGAATGAAACTTATCCCCTCTAAATGGTTGCTCATGGAAGACTCCAACCATTTTTAAGGGGTTAAAAGCTACTCAACGGGGCAAAATAACTAGGGTTATCTAGGCCAGCCCTTGTAGCCTCAAAAATCCCCTCACCCTATCTCAGTTCTTCAGAGGGACCCCTGGGCTGAATGAATCACGGGTCTGCAGCGAGCCTCTTCAAGTATCGAACATCCCTTCTTGGGAAGGAGGTTCCTGATAGCAAGAGAGCGGACGGAAGGCGCTCCTGACCCAAGGGTCGTATGGTAAAATTTCAGCATGACGGACCAGCTGAGGCCGAAGCCTAGGGACACCCTGGAAGTCCAGACTTTACTTTGGTTGGCTGGTGGCCGCCAGGCCCTGGTGCTGGAATCACGAGGGTTCCTGCCTGTTAAGACTCTCTTCCCCGCTGCTGCTCTGAAGCTATTTATCTGCCGAGCGCAGACACACTCAAAGAGTCCGGCCACTAATTGCTGACTTTCAAAGCCATTAAGGAGCATTTGAGCTGAATCAGGTTAAAGTGATCAGCTGAGGATACATTTTCCATTCTCCAAGTTCCCTGGAAGCCCGGAAAGGAAATCTTGCTGCAGCAGCTGACTCTTACCTGCCCCGCTGGCGCCCCAGCCCTTAGGTTAACCCGCGCCCCCTTTCAGGGGTCGTCTGGGTCTAAGCCCAGCTGGCCACTTTCTCCCATTCCAAAGCTTGGGGTTTTCAAAACTAAATTGTTCATTGCCCTGCCCGGGTGGCCCTGGGTGCTGGGGACCCCCACTTCCCAGCACTGCTTCTAGCAGTGACTCCCAGGTTTGCTCTCCACAGGCCACAAGCTCTGTCTCCCCTCCCTTCTTTTTGAGAAGAAGGCTCTCTCTCCTCCCCAGCAGGGCAGAGACCATCCTGGGCAGCTTTTCTCCTTCCTTTGCTCCTCACCTTATCGCCTCTTTTATCCCTTCTCCTTTGTGAGGTCAATATGCTCCGTTTTCTGTTCGTCCAAAAACGGAAACCATTCCTTCTCTACTATTGCCTCCCATCTCTTCGTGTCCACCCTCAGCACCATCACAGAGGAACTGTTGGCTTGCCCTCGCCCTTTCCCTTCTAGCTTGTGGTTACCCCCAGGCCCCTACTAATGACCTCCTGATCGCCAAGGTCTAAGGCTACTTCCTGGGTGTCATCCTTCCCGCCCTCCCCGTCTGCAGCCTGCCTCCGACCTTCCAGCCCCTGTCTCACCCCTTGCTTGGGAGCCCCAGCATTGCGTCCAGATTGCCCTGTCAGACATCCGCACTGCAGCCTGGGCCTTCTTATTTCAATGAAAACACCTTGCTTCAACAGCTCTCTTCACTTTCAGGACTAAGTCAGGCTCTTGGTATGCAGGGCTATTAGGGACATGGCCCCAGCAGGCTTGGCTGTTCTGAGTGATCACTTGTCCCCTGCACCTTACACTTCAGTCACATCCAGGCTTTTGCACCATTCTCATTGGTCTCCATGCATTTGCAAGTGCTATTGTGCTATTTCCTCCTTCAGAAATGCTCCCTGCTTCACCTCCCTCCCTTTTGTATAGGTTCCTAAGCTTGCCCTGAAAGTGTTCTATGAGTTCAATGACTCAGCGGCCACCCTGACCCCTTGAGTGCCAGGAAGGCACCCTGTAGCTCAATACACAATAAACCACAGCTCTCACTCTTATGCTTTTCTCTCGCTGCACTGCCTCTCTCTTGAAAACCCACCTGGTCTCATAGTTTCAATTTGCGGCTGAGTTCAACAGAAATGCCCTGGATGCTACACTGCAGGCATTTGTCTGGGTAATTGCCAGCCATCTTCTCCTGAGCCCAGACCCATGTCCCTGGCCGTTCTAAGGATGAATATTTCCATCCAGACATCTAACTGGGATCTTGTTTCTCCAGCCACAGCCCCTAGGAACTTCCATGTTCTTCAGTTAAATCAGTAGACTTTGAGTAAAGCAGATTATCCTCCATAATGTGGGTAGAGCACACTCCTTAAAAGAAAAGAGGGTGACATGCCCCTCAGGAATAGGAAATTCTGACTGCTATCTACCTTTGAACTTAAGTTGCAATATCAACTCTTCCATGGGTCTCCTGTCCAATGGCCCACCCTGCAGATTTTGGAGTTGCCAGACCCCCAGATGAGTGAGTTAGATCCTTAAAACAAGCTTTTGCTTCTCTCTCTATCTTTACACACACACACACACACACACACACCATTCTGGTTCCGTTTCCCTGACCAATACACGTGGACCCTGCCTCCTAACCCAGCCTCCTGCTTGTGCTCACTCACCTCCAGCCCTGTCCAACGATGCTCACTGTTTTCACTATGCTGCTTGACATGACCTGTTAGGGTCCCAGCTGTACAATTATTTATTTTCTATTTTTCTTCACATCAACCCTTCAAGGAATATTTGCACTTTGTCAGGAAGCCATGCATTTTAGGATAAAAGCTCTTGCTGTTATATTATGGGTCTCAATCAAAAGGTGAAGAACAATTTCGTGGATGGGTTTGAAGGTTTTCCTAATTTCTGGAAATCACACAAACCAGTCCTCTTGATTTGGAGGTTCGGTTTCCAAGATGGAGAGTCCCACATGTTAGGACTATGTCGCTGCCCTGTAAACCGGCACTTAAGTCTGGCAAAACAGGCTACCACTGTGGCCTGCAGTCATGTAGGACCTGAGCCACTGTTTATGCTGAAACAAGGCGAGTCTGCATCACCATCACCAGTTATGTACCTGATCACAAGGTTTCCTATTAACAGAGGCAACTAAGGCATAGCTACCCTGTCCTGCTGAGAACTAATTATAACCCCAATGCCCCTAATCAGTTCTCAGAAACAAAGATCATAAGCCTTCAGGCAGCCATCCTTAATGAGAGATATTGTTCTTTCAAAAACACCTATACCCTGGACTCTGGAATTGAGCTGCAGGGTGACCTGTCTCCCTGAGGATTTGTTCCAAGCCCCTAAAACACCCCCTACCCCTACCCCGAGCACTTCAATCTGCTCAGACTCAGACCACCTGCTTGAACATCCTTCAATAAAGGCTTTGAACTGGTCCACCCTACTTCTCCCTTCTTCTGGTACAAACTAACGCCACGCAAGATTGGGAGGCACGACAGATTTTACTCTTGTCCTGGGTCATCCCTGCAGTGGTGGTTCCTTCATGCAATCTGCCTCTCAGTGTGGACAGGAATGAGCATTGTGAATGTCTGTCATGGTCCCACCACTGGGGGTGGGGAGCATGAAGAAGGGGAAGGAGGAAAAGAGACCATCTGAGGTTTCATGATTTACTCCTCATGTTTGAAAATATTCTATTCTGTTATTTGCTACAACATCTATTCTGAGGAAAATACTAGAAAGAAGTATGTAGTTCCTTTGTATCAGTTATCCCTGTGGACAATATTAAATGACTTAGTCATTTTGTGTGGGGAATAAAGAGGTTGATTCATGGTGATGTGACCCTCTTGTCATTCTGGTTCCTTTTTCTCTGTCCTATATCAAGACTCCCGGCCCTCTTGAAGGTCATCTTCCCATGCAAAGAACCCGAGAGAAACCTGTAAGTAAACTTTCAAAATAATCTTGTTTTTAAAAAGATTTTATTTATTTATTTTTAGAGAGAAAGGGAGGGAAGGAGAAAGAGAGGGAGAGAAACATCAGGGTGTGGTTGCCTCTTGTGCACCCCCAACTGGGGACCTGGCCCACAACCCAGGCCTGTGCCCTGACCCGGAATCAAACCAGCCACCCTCTGGTTCACAGGCTGAAGCTTAGTTCACTGAGCCACACCAGCCAGGGCAAGAACAGCCTTATTTTTGAAATTGTTTTCTTCCAAGAAAAAGTTAAATACTGGCAAACTGGAATACACCATTGAGGCCAGAGGCTACTTTAAATACCCTCCTCTACCCCCAGCAGTTTCCCGATAGGCAGAAATCACAGAATGTCTCTGCTAACGCTAGCCTGAGGGACGTGAATACTCTCATTTCTGGGAAGACTTTGTCATAAATATCCATCCTCTGAATTGAGCAGCCAGTGTAGACTTAAACTTCTCTCCAGGCTTTGAAGCATCAATCCCCGTTGGCCAAGCCTGGGGTGGGGGGTGGTGAGGAGCAGGGCTGGCCCGGTGCTGCCGCGGAGAGCAGGAAGACAGACCAAATTGTTCCCTGAACGCTCTCCTGTTTACCGCGTAGCTTTCATTAATCTTTCCTCTCTTGTGTGAAGGTTGCTTTCACACAGGAAGGCATTTGCTGGCTTTCCCAAGGCGAGAATGATTAAAACAAAGTTATGAGGGATTCATTCCACCTCAGACGGAGTCCTCCGCGCCTGCTCAAGCTATTTTGGCAGGCTTAGAGAACAGTATGTTCAGAACCGAATGATAAGTTTGCAAGAGTTTTAAAAAAGAGCAAAAAGAAGAGAGAAGGACGAGAAATGCTTTATTCTTCTTTTGTCCTGCTTCCAGGTGCGGAGCTCTTATAAAATGCCAGCACCCAGGGGCAGCTTTGGGGTCTTCTTTGCCTTAATTTCCAAGACTACTGGGCTATCCTAAGGGGTCTGGAGAGGTGAAATGACCCATAGGAGTCATACAGCCCGTCTGTGCTCATTTTCTACTCCACTCTGCCCTTTGTCCAATTTCCTTTAAAATGAGATTCCCTGCAAACTCTGAAGACAGTGAGGGAGGCTGACGCGTGCAGAAGAGGGGCTCCCGCAGGGGATCCACAGAGCAGGTTGCAGGAGCCCCGAAAGAATCGAAGGACTGTCGGGGCTGGCCTTTCCCCCAGGGTGTCTGCAGACGGTATCTGCCCTTGTGGAGCAACGCCATGGCTTCTGTGCAGGGACCACTGTCAGAATAAGTTAGCCTTGCTTCCTGGAAATTTTGGGATGTCAGACAAGGTGAGTGCTCCACAGGTGGGGACAGAAGGAGCATTAGGACAGCCTGCAGGGTCCTTATCCTTGGATCCTTCCCAGAAGAAGGCCACATTAACTTTACCCGCACTTGCAAAGACAGCGAGCTTCTGGGTTTCTGTTGTCCAGCACTGGAGCAGCACGGGAGACGTGCATCTTCAAAATCCCCCAACCCAGAAGGCTCCCAGCATGGACCACTCATTTGGAGGCTCTTAGTAGTGCCTCATGGGCTCATCTGCGATGGCTGCCGGCTGGGCCTTCTGGTGATGCAGGGACGTGTTCTTTGCACCTCGTGGGTTGACCTGTGCTCAAAGCATGGTGCTCAGGAATGGCGGTCTCTTTGACTCCCTACCAAAGTGGTGAACAAGGGGCTTTGGGGTGGCCGTGATGGCTGGGAACCCATGTGCTCCATGCCAGGGCTTTTGTTGCTGCCCCTGATATTTAATAGCCACCAGAGAACACACTTGAAGCCGCTGTGCATGCAACCCGCAGCTGGTGCTTGCTAGAATGTGCAGGCTTGATGGGGAAGCTCGGCCACTCCGTTTCCCATGGCAACCGCTTAGCTCTGCATGGAAGCAGATTAAGTGTGGGCTCAGGCTGGATGCACAAACTGCCAGGCTCTGCATGGCTCCTGGTGTGGACCTCACCATCCTGTTCCTTTTCTCTTCCCTCTCACCCAGCCACACAACGTGTGCTTTAATTCCCGGAGGGAGAGAAGGGGCTCAGCTTGAGCTATTGCCCTGGGGCCTCCAGCTGTGGTTGTCCTGACCTGACAGGGATGTGGTACAAAGTGCAGGTGAGGAATCAAGGCAGGAAAGTGGCAATTACACTTGGGATATTCTTTTGGTAGAAGCAAGGAGGTACTTGATCTAGGGAAGACAAGGATGTTGAGTGAGGCAGTAAACATTACTGATAACAGAGGCAAAATAAGGAGAAATTGCAGGTTAAAGGGGTCAGTTTAGCCTTTTAGAAGCTACTGGAAGAAGCAATGGAAAAGGAGCGAGGGGCTTGACCCAGTAGCACAAGGGAAGGGAATAAAATAGAGTTAGAGCTCTTGGGGCAAAAATAAATATTCCCAAAGCATAGAGAAAACCCTACCTGCTGGCGGCTGAAAACTGGCCTGCAGCATGATTTTAAAAACGTCCCAGGGGATCAAAAGAGGGAAAGGTAATTCAAATAAGCAAAGAAGAGAAAGGATAAGGTGGGGAGGCAGGCAGCGCAGACAGAAGCAGAAGAAGTAATGTGAGGATTCCCCAAAGAGCAAGGGTTGCAAACCCGCAGCCAGTGGACAAAATCAGCCAGAGTGTTTTAGAATAATTTGAGCCTACTTAAAAAAAAAAAAAAAAAAATCAGATGTCACCCAAAGAAATCTAGATTCCTGGCTTCTCTTGAGAAAACCAGTCAACTATACAACCTTGTCTCTATACAGTCTAGAAAAATATTCGCTGGCTGGGGGCTGCTACTCTTAGGGCTTAAATTGGGGTACAGTCTCCCCATTGCCTGTCACCTCATACTACTCACCCCACAAAGCACTTCCTGATTTTCTTCACTCTTTAAGCTGCCCGTGTGGCCCCGGTGGGCATTTGAAAGGCTACCCACAATGCTCTGATTTTCCAGCACAGGAAGGGCCCCAACCTTGGCCCCCAGCTCAACAAAGTCGGGGCCACCACTGAATGCACCTGTCATTCGCCGACCCAGTTAAGGGGGCTTCTGCAGCCTGGACCTCAGACCAAGAGGGGCCTGACCCCAGGACGGAGGCCTGCAGTCAGCTCTGGAGGGTTCAGTGAGTGTGTTGCCCAGGGGTGACAGACACCAGAAGTTGGTGGCAATGAAGGGAGAACTTATAGCAACACTGCTGAATCCAAATTCCAGGGTGCATGCATGATTGGGATTCTGGGAATGTATTTCAACAAAACTTTGAAGCTACTCTTTGAAGATCACATTAAGGAGGGTCTGAGAGACTGCCCACCTTGAACCCTCAGTGACCCTTACACATGGGTGAGAGTCCTGGCTTTCCCACTTATTCTGTGCGACCTTAGACCACTTACTTAACCTCTCTGAGACTTACTTTCCTTGTCTAAAATGTTTAGATGAAATACAGAGCCTCTGTGAAGATTAAGAATAATGTATATAAGATGCTAAAACGGTGGCCAGGCATTTGGTTAACAACTTGATGGCTATTATTACTATTTAGGTAATTGTTGGATAGAGGCATAACTTCTCTAGTTATGTAACATGATACTTGAAGGCTAACTTGGCATGTGGCTCCATTTAGCTCAGAGACCCTGTTAAAGATTTTTAAATGGGCTTCATGAAAGCCGGAGACGAGGCGTTGATGTTGTTGGGCAGTGCGTCACCTAGTGGTGGAGAACTGAAGTTCCCCAGGGCTGCTTGGCAGGTCCCTTTGCCTCTGTGCACTTCCACGGACTCATCTCTGGAAACCAGCTGTCTGGGTGTCAGTCGTTAGAGCTGTGCTGTTCAATACATGGACCATGGTTAACTACTTAACTTTAAATTAATTAAAATGAAAGAAAGTGAAAAATTCAACCCCTCAGTTGCGCCAGCCCTGTTTCAAGGGCAAGCGCTCAGTTGGCATGTGTGCTTAGTACCAGCCATGCTGGTCAGCGCAGACAGGACATTTCCATCATGGCAGAAAGTGCTACCAGACCGTGCTGACGACTAGCGCTTGCTCCCCATGGCTGGTTCCGCTGAGCAGCTTCGCCCCACCTGGCAACTCCTTAGGCAGGCGGAATCTCAGATGCCGCTCTGGACCTTTGGAATCAAAACTGGCACTTCCACAGGATTCCCCCGGTGATCACCTACTCAAGTTGAGGGAGCTCTGATCTGTAAGACTTCTTCCAGCTCTAGAAACAAACAGTGGGAATCTGGGTATCTGCTTGAAAAGGTCTTTGAGAAAGAAACAAACAACCCTCTTGCCCAAATCCTGACTCACTGATGTGCCGAAGAGGACAGGACTGGGGCTGAAGAAAGATGAAGACAGTTGAAGACCAGCACAATGACCGCCCCTCTGCAGGAACAAGAGGAAAGGAACCGGCAGACCTCCAAAGGCAGCCAGCAAAACGTCCGTGCTGGGAAGGCGGTGGGTGCCAGCTCCTGTCCCGAAGCCACTCATCTGCTGGGGGCATTCGATCCTCGCCTAAAGATCTTCAGAGAAGAAAGGTTCTCAATTTCCTGTGGCAGCAAATGGATTGCATTTAGTGGGCACCTTCTCTCCAGGGCATCTGAAGGTGCTGGCTAAAGCTCCTCCACGTGTTAAACCTCAGCAGGAAGGGGCTCGGGCAGGTCTTCTAATTAAGTAGGAAAGACGAGAAACAGATGAAAGAAGAAATCAAGGCCACGTTCTCCAGTGACAGGAAGGGCAAACGGGGAACACCAGCCTCCGGGTCCCACCCTCTCCTCTGTGGCTCGAGCTATAAAATAGGAGAGAATTCGTTCAGTCCTCTCACTGCAGAAAGTTTCCGAGCCTTTTGGTGACACGCTGTTTTCAAAACAAAAACCAAAGGGGATGTTGTTAGAACTGTTGCTTGTTAAGAAAACATGTGCCTCTTACCGGATGAAATTACAGTCATAGATCTTACTTAATTGAGATTAGATTTCATTGCCGAATGTTAACACTTTAATGTGTCCATAAATCTGTTTCTTACTTTCAGAGAAATATCTGTATTAAGAATACACTGTATAAGAGAAGGAAAAAAATGAATCCAAAGTGTACATTATTATTTGTTGGGGAAGCAAACAAAATGGCACCTCATAAAAGATCACAGAAAAAAAAACTAAAAATCTGGGATTTCTGACTTGCTTTAGTGGAAAATTTGCTAATTGGAAACATATCCTTACAGAGTCAACTATTTTGATGCAGGAGAACAAATGCGCAGGTAGAACTGGGTTTTTGACATGCAGGTTGGTTCTTGAACAGTCACTAGCAGAGAACAAGGTGTGTTTCTAGTAGATACACAGTGAACTGAGCATTCTATCACATAACCGAGTTGTGGAATCCGGGCGCAAGGCAGGGGACAGGGAGCTGGCTGGGAGTCAGAGAGATCTGGTCTGATTCCCACTGTGCCACCTACTACTCTCTGTGTGGTTGCTGACACAGGTCCCCTGTGAAAATCCAAGGAGCCCCTGTCCCCAGAGGCTACAGGGAGATGCTGTAGGTAAAGTGCTTAAGACACAATGGGCAATGGATACCTATTAGTGCGTCAATTAATCAAATAATGGTTTGAGGTTAAGTCCAAAGCCATGCAAAAGAAAGCGAACGGGGATGCACCTAGGAGGAGAGGCAACACCTCCTGATCTGCTCTGGCCTGGTTGTCCTGCCCTCTGCTCATCACTGTCCTGTGGGTCCAGAGAAGCTCCCACCTTGATGCCAGACACTTCAGTTCCTCCCTATATGCCACTGGTACCTTTCAAGTTGCTACCCAGGCGCTGAAGCTCAGAGGAAGTGAGTCTGACTAAGTCCATGTGTGGATTCTTTAAGAGGAACTGCTTGGGACTCCAATAGTCTCTTCTACCAATTCAATCCCCACTGGTTTTTGCAGCCAGAACTCATAGGGAGTTATCTTCCTGGCACTGGAACCCTGGGGTGGAGGGCTTGGTGTGGGGCTAGGACTTCTTACTCCTGAGATATCCCTCCCAAATTTTTATCCACCATACCTGGGTATGGGGTCAGACCATTCCATGTCTGTGTTCCTCCTACCAGTCTGGATGGATGTGGTTTTTAAAAATCCATTGTTGTAAGACTTTCATTCAACTCAACTTCCGACAGTTCTGAACAATGGTTCTATAGTTTAGTTGCAATTTAAATGTGGTTGTGTAAAGAGGTGAGCCATATTTACCTGTGCTGCCATCTTGACCAGAAGTCTGGACTCATTTTAGACTTCTGTCCACCAGAATTATAAGAGAATAAATATATATTTCTATAAGCCACTAAGTTTATGGCAATTTGCTACAGCAGTGACAGGAGACTAATACACTTGGGCTTGTTAAAAAGTTAGTAGCAGGTGCCAAGGGAAAAGCAAGAGTGAATCATAGACTCAGGATTGAGATCCTGTTCTATCTGTCACATTCTTTGGCCAAAGATATCACAAGTTCATTCTAAACTGAAAGGTTGGAGAAATAAATCCCACCTCTTGATAGATTCTATTTCTCTCACTTATTAATGGGAGAATCTGGAAAGTCACATTGCAAAGGGATGTGGAGACCAAGAATGGTTATTGCAATGTATCTACCACCATGCCCTTTACAAAGTGACAAAGGACATTCAAAAGCAACACCTGACCCTGTTCTCTTTCTCATTTCCAGGGACACAGGGAGCATGGGGTTCTGGAGCTCAGGCAGTGATATCTTCCTAAGTCTTTGGGGAACATACGTGACTCCAAGAAGCCCCGGATGTATGGGCTTTATCCAACATGTGGGTGTGTGCTGTTCTGTTGCTTTCATTTCAGTGGGCCTCCTCTCAGCAGCCTTCTCCTGGTTTCTGTCCTCACCTGTGGTCTTCACCACCTCCTGGGTGATAATGTGGGTTCTGCTGTGCTGTTCCAAGCACGTGAGATGTTTCATTCTCCTCTTCTTCCTCTCCTGCGGCCTGCGTGAAGGCAGGAATGCTCTGATCACAGCTGGCACAGGGACCGTCATCCTTGGACATGTGGAAAATATCTTTCACAACTTTAAGGGTCTCCTAGACAGTATGACCTGCAACGTCAGGGCAAAGAGCTTCTCCATACATTTGCCACTTTTGAAAAGGTATATTGAAGCAATGCAGTGGATTTACGGCCTGGCCACTCACCTGAGTCTATTTGACGATCTTGTTTCTTGGAACCAGACCCTGGCAGTCTCTCTTTCCAGTCCCAGCCAAACCCTGGAGGCACAGCTAAATGACACGAAAAGTGAAGTTCTGGGGACCTTGTACCAAATGGTGACTGCAACAGAGATGCTGTCCTCCCTGGGACAGCATCTCCTTGCCCTCACAGGGCTTTTGCTGGTGCTTCTTGGCACTGGCCTCTTCATGAAGCGATTTCTGGACCCTCATGGTTGGAAGTTTGAAAACATCTACATTACCAGACAGTTTGTTGAGTTGGATGAAAGAGAGCGGCATCAGCAGAGACCCTGCATCCTCCCGTTGAATAAGAAGGAAAGGAAGAAGTACGTGGTCATCCCCTCTTTCCGGCTGACTCCTAAGGAAAGGAAAAACTTGGGGCTATTTTTCTTCCCCATACTTACCCACCTCTACGTCTGGGTACTGTTTGCAGCCATCGATTTTCTGCTGTATCGGCTCATTTTCTCAGTGAGCAGGCATTTTCCAAGCTTGCCGGCACTGGAGGTTCACTTGAAATTGCACAGGGAGGTAGGTGCTCACAGGCACTTGTCGGGGTGTATACTGGCTGTTTGCTGGTCAGTTTGTAAAAGATCATGACCCCCCCCAAGGACAGTGTCTCTGGTGCCTGGCACAGTGCCTTACAAGTACCAGAGCCCATCAGATGTTGGTTAAATTGAAGTCCCGACGTGAGAGGATATCATTGTGAAAATTTTTGTTACTGTTAGTTTTCTGTGGCTGCTGGAACAAATTACCACAAAAAAGTGTGGCTTAAAACAGCAGAAACTTATTCTCTAATAGTTCTGGGATCGAGAGATCTGAAATCAGTGTTGCTAGGAGGAAATCAAGGTGGTATTGGCAGAGACATAATCCCTTTGGATTCAAAGGGAGAATCTACCCATTGCTCTTCCAGATGCTGGTGGCTGTTGGTATTCCTTGGCTTGTGGCCACATCACCACATCTTCGTTTCTGTCTTTACGTTGCCTTCTCACCAGGGAATGTAAAACCTATCTGTACCTCCCTCTCAAAGGATGCATGTGATTGCAGCAGGGCTTGTCAGTACAATAGTTTCTCCATCTCAAGGTCCTTAAAGGAATCACAGCTGAAAAGCCCTCCATGCCCCCAAATAAAACTACACTTACCAATTTGGGGATTAGAATTTTATACTGTTGGGGGCCCATTTTTCAATCTCCTACAGTCAACAGACATGAACATGCAGGAATAGGGGTCTGTGATGGGGAACACAAAGTTGACTCTCAAGCAAGGGCACCTGTCATGAATCTAAAAGGTCAGATTTAGGCCCTGACTTCCTCTGTCCTCAGACCTGTTACGCAAGTAGACTTTGAGCACCTTCTCTGAATGAGACCTTCTTTTCTTGGCATCCTGAGTCCTCCTCCAACAGGAGGGATCCTAATGCATCAGCATGTGTTGAAGAGGATGGTCTTTGAAAAAGGGCTTCTAGGTAACAACAACAGCAACAAAAATACAGCTGCTGTTAGTACCAGGAAAAAATGGAACCAGCTACACTTTCATTCTTTAGGCAACTTAGGTCAGTGTTTTCCACCTTACACGTGTTAAGAATCTCCTGGGGTGAATGCAGAGCCTTAGGCCTCAATTGACAGAGATTATGGTTTTAAAAGGAGCAGTTTTAATAAGCACTTCCTTGATTTCAAAGCAGGCGGTCTGTAGACCACACATTGAGAAATTCAGGTTCCTCAGGTGCTGGAAAGCAAAGGCCTTGTAAACCAGTGATCCGGTGCAGTGACTTCACTGGGAGCTGAACAAACAAACAAACAGACAAAGCAATCCAAAGCTTCAGCCTGCCCCCCCCCCAACCCTTGCCCCCCCAGATCTAACCAGATTGGGGTGAGGCCTGGGTGAGGGGTTTATACAAACTCCTGAGTAATTCCCATGTGCGTCCAAGATTGGGAACCACTGTTCTAAACCCATCGCCCCAAAAATGGTGCCGTCAGATAGAGCCACAAAAATCCTCACTAGCCAAGGCAGGGTGTCTGCCTGAGATTGTGCCTCCTGAGTCTTGGGACATCTGCTTTTGTCCCCTCTATGCTCACTCCTCTCGGCAACTGTGTTGCAACAGAGAAGGCCTCGGTCTTGCAAATCCCATTTTTCTCTTTTCCATTTGTCCCTGTGGGAATTTGCAATTATGGGGTCATTTCAGACTATCTGGATATTGTCAGATACTTGTATTATTATTATTATTATTTTTGTCAGCCAGAAATTGTGAAACTGAGCCAGGTGAGATGTGCGCATGTGCATGTATGTGTTGGCATGTATAGTGTGCGTGTGTTCATGACAGAGACGGGGGAGACATTCACGCTGGGGTGGAGGGTACCAGCCCAAACAGCTGCTCTTCAGGTCAGATCTCCCTTCTCCTTACTGAAGCTGCTCTATAGCTTGTGCCCGGTGCTGGGGAAATCTCAGAGGGGATTGCCAGCCCCACGTTCAGAGTCTCTCTTTATCTCTGGGGGGGATCCTCCTGCTGCACCCTTTCCCGCCCCTTTTCTCCTGGCTCAGCAAGCCGGCCAGGCTCCTGCTCCCGCTGGGCCTAGGCTGCTTCCCAGAGTTGATTACTCTGGGCACGCGGTGTCCCCTGAAGAGTTGAGTTAATTACAAGAACCCTGTTGTGTAGCTATCTGGAGCGGAGTGGGTAACGGAAGCTGTGTTTCAAATGAAGGTCAAACAAGATTCTCGGACAGGCTTGATCCTGAGGGCTTTTGTGGGGGCCTAGTGAAAGGGCTTCTGTCTTCCCCTGACCCTCCAGTTCCCTCCTATTTCTAATTTTAATCTTCCCCCTCTTCGGTCACCTCCTTCTTTTTGCTCCTCTGTCACTTATTTCTCTCTAGGTCAACATCCACGCCTGTTTTGTGAGTTCTCACCATTTTAGATGGAAGGGGGAAACATGATGTTCTGCCTTTGAAAAAAGGCCCGGATGCTTTCCGATGACAATGTCCTCACAAGTCAATTTTTGGGTGTTGGATCCTGGGGATGCAAAGCTGTCTGGGCCACCATGTCCACTCACAGGGACAGCAGGACAGTGAGCGTGGGAGCAGATATGAGGCCGAGGTTGCAGAGGGAGCCACCTCAGACTCTCTCCCTGTGTCCACCCCACAGCTGGCAGGGCCCTGCCCTTAACGCAGGATGTCTTTGGAGGCTCTTCATCTCTCAGCTGCTGCAGATTCATAAAGGAGAAGTCAGCAGGAAGAGAGGCATCAGCTCAAGGTTTTGCCAATATGTTTCTCCCACTTTCACACAATTTTAAATTAAAAAAAAATAAAAAAAGATAGGAAATGACCCAAATTGAGCTAGGTGGATGGGCTAGCATTGGGAAAAAAAAAAAAAAAAAAAAAAAGCAGCCATAGTTGCTACTCAGCAAGCACCTACTATGTGCATAGATAGCATTTGTCTAGGTTAACTTTCCAGGACTGTCTGATGCCCGAGCAGCTTCTCTGTCCATTACTCAACACTGTCCTGGCAAAGTGTTTACTTAAGAGAGGTAAACGCATTTTAAAACATCAGGGTACCATTGAGTATATTGCTCTGGATTTTGAGAGTTCATTCGTCTTCCACATTGCCCTCCACCAGCCTGTGCAAAAATATTGACTCAATCTTTATGAAGCCCTGCTTCCCAACTGCAAAATCCCCAGTTAGATTCCCAGGCTAAATAACTTCTCCCCAGACCAAACACCAACTGCTTTCCTATTGCAGAAATTCTCATCACTGACTCAATCAATGCATTTGTTTTTTCAATACTATTAAAAAGAGTGCATGCCTTTGCTCTGGGAATAGAAATCTCTCTGTTTAATTGTAGGCAAACTATCTTAATGAGAGAAAAGGAGAGGCAGCACAAATGCCTTTCATGCCTTAGCCACCATGCTGGGGAAATTGCAGATTTCACCCCACTTTTGTATAGAGGTCCCTGGTATGGGATTTCCAGGTTCCACACAGGTATTAGGGTAGATCTAAGGTGCCTGGTGTTCTCTGGGTACATTTGGGTTCTTTTAAAAAGTGCTGGCCCTGGGACACTGGGATGCAGCGGTGATAATCACTTACTAAGGACTCAAGTCTGTAAGGTTAATGCTCCATCCCCAAGGTGTTTAATTTACATGGGGAGTAGTTTATTCATGGGCAGGATCTGGTCCATTAATTCCTGTTTTACCAAATTAGAAAACAAATCCAATGAGAGAGTAAATGACTTTCTCAGGTCAGGGGAAAGAAAGAGCTGAATCAGCACACACCTCTCTTGCTGGTGGCTTGGCTGGGTGGCTTAATGTCATTTTCTGCCCTCTGCGTCAGTTTGCTAAGGGCAACTGATCCATTCTCTTCCTTTCAGGCAGCAGGAATGCACCCTTCTGGAGCATCCAAGAGATAAGAAAATGTCCTATTTTGAGACCTCTATAAATAAGGTTTTAGAGCCACCTTCCATAAATACTATTCTTAGGGTTCTTGCACTAAGAATAATTCTTCCTGTCCACCAGCTCTACAATGTTGACTATGACATCATTTAATACCACCACATCTTTGTGACCTTGGGGTCTCATGAGGATTATATGACTGTGTTTAAAGGGGCTATGCTCCAAAAACTTTTGCCCCTGTTTGAGTTAAAACCATTAGTCCCATGTGCCCTGCAGCAGAAACAGGTTTCATAAAAATGGGATATGATGGATGTAATACAACAACAATAAAATAAAATTTAAAAAAAGAAAGAAAAAAAAAAGGGATATGGATCAAATTTGTTAGGATAACTGCTGGCTGAAGCTAAATGAACTTTTCTGCCTCTCAGAGCCTTTAGAAGTGTCATGGACACCCTGACTCTCCAAAGAAGGGATGAGTAGACAAACTTAGATACCCTTTTCCAAGGAAACTTGTATTTTCCTAAACCTACTTTGGAAAACACTGCAATAGGCGCAGATAAGGTTCGCCTCTCCACCTTCAGTCCAAGCACAGCACACCAAAGGAACCATGGCAGCTCCTCCTGACAAAGCTACCTGCCCGTTTTAAGAAATGATACATGTCACAGGGCAGTAGTGAGAAAGACAAAGAATGAGTATGAAATGGCATGGATCTTGATGCTTTTGTTCTTTTGTTTTAGGAGCGAGGAAGTCAAAACATCATCCATGATTCCCCCTTTAATATATCCCTGTTTGAACCCAACTGCATCCCCAGACCAAAGCTCCTTCTGGCTAAGACCTGGGTTCCTCTCAGTATTATTCTCGTGATACTAGTGGTGCTAGGACTGTTGTCCTCCTTCCTGATGCAACTCAAAATCCTGGTATCAGCATCTTTCTACCCAACCGTGCAGAGGGAGCGTGTCCAGCACCTGCATGCGAAGCTACTAAAGAAAAGGTCAAAGCAGCCAGTGAGAGAAGTGAAAAGGCAGACAAGCCTGTACATTGCAAAGGTAAGGCCAACATGAGGGTACAACCTGAGTGAAGGAAGTTTTGAGTCAGAAGGGCAAAAAGGCATTTCAAAGCACTCTTCAACTTCACATTAGTTATGTTCTCAACAATAAATCGGATGGTGGTATAGATGGAGGAATTAACAGATAAACATGGCTAAGGCACCTAGGTTTGTGATTTTTATGTGCTGGTCTAGAGGATTCTACAAGATATCTTCCAAACAATGATTATAAGTGAGCATGTTTAGTCATATCCTAGAGAGACTACTGAGAAGGCCCTTTGCAATGGTTATTAAAGAACAATGTCAAATAAAGAGTTACTTTACCAGGTCAAGGATAAATAAATCACAGAGAAGGACATATCAACTGTAGCTTGGTAAACTCCAAAGAATTTGCTCATTCTCTGGCATTTTACACACACACACACACACACACACACACACACACACACATATATACCTACATCATGATGTATATAATATATAAATATGTTTATATACATATGCTAACATAATGACTTTCATACACACATAAAATAAATGCTTGTCAAAGAGTTTATTTGACTTATTAATGAAAGAGGAAACAGTAAAAAGTTCCAATGAATTCAAAGAACAATTCAAAGTAGACATACATATAGGCCGTTGGAAAAAACAAAATGAATTTGCTTCATAGATGCAGAACTGACTTCTTCTGCAGGAGCATATAGGAGGATCAATTGTACCCTACAGGGTAAAATTTATTTGTAGGTCTCTGGACAAGAACCCTTTGTATTGTTGCCATTGGCTATCTATAATATACATGGTTAGAAAATAGCTCATAGACAATGAAAGATCATGATAACCCCTAAGGATAATTTTTTTCCAGTCATTTCAAAGTCTTCTGCAATTTTGCCTGCCACCAGTAGCTTCACAATGATAAGTTTATGTCCAAAGCATTGGAAATGGCCCTGATGCTCATTCATCCACCTTTGTGGTTTTTCAGATTCATTTCTGGCTTCCGGTCCTGAGCATGATTAGGAAGAAGCAAGTGGACACTGCCAGTGCAGACAATCCATGAGAGCCTCCCTCCTCATGGAGCGCCTCGCCACACTTCACCAGCAGCTTTGCCAGGTCTGCAGATGGCGGTCACCCTCCACACCCATCATCAGACAGCTAGCTCATTATACTGCGTGGTCCTGCAGGGCCTGAGTGTGCGGCCAAACTACCTTTCTTCATAAGGGCCAAAGGGCTACCAGGTAAATGGTTATGTTGTCTCTCTTCCAAGTGAGGGACATGATCTAGCCTGTTTCACAATATAACTAACAGCACAATAACCAAGTGCTTTGAGGATAAGTGTTGGCATGGAGTAACATTCAAAGAAAACAAATTAGAAAAATAATCAACATCTCTACCACAGGCTCACAAGTAAATGCCAAGGAGAACATGCATGCAAAATGCCAGTACAATATCTCTAATCTTTTTGGCCCTTCTCTGCCCTTCTCAGTATCTTTCATAGCTATTCCCTGCCCACACCTGCCCTCCCCCCACCTCCTGATTCAACAGCTGTTTCCCAAATCCATCTGCAGCAGCTTTTAATTTCTTCTTACTACCACCTCTCCTCCTACCCCCTCCTTTTCTGGATCTCTTTGTTTTCCACTGTGTCAATATATACTTTATGGTGCAGGGGCCAACTTCCCCTGCACTCTGAACACCTGGGAGGGAGAAAAACCTCCTTGAACTAATTTTTATTATCTTTAAAAAGCCCAAGAATGGGTAAGAAATAGAAACATCTTTTAATTTTTATTTTGAAACATCTTCAGACTGGCAGAAAGGTTTCAACAGAGTGCCGAAGTTCCATTTACCCTCCACTCATCATCCTCCAATGTTGAAGTTGTACAGAACCACGTCCCAGTGAGCAACACTAAGTGAATAACACTGAAAATGTATAATTTACAGAGTTTATTGAATTCTTCACCAGTCGTCCCACTCATATCCCTTTTCTGGTCCTTGATTCAGCCCAAGTGCACATGTTGTATTCAACTCTCATGGTGCCTTAGTCTCTTTCAATCAGCCATAGTTGCTCACTCCTCCCTTTTTCTTTCAACATCTTGACACTTTCGAAAAATAATGACCAGTTCTTTGGGAAATGTCCTTTGATTTGGGTTTGTGTGATGCCCCATGTAAGTAAACCCGGATAATGAATGCAGTTGTGGCAAGAACATTGCAGAAGCAATGCCTGCTCTTCTCTGAGATACCAGGAAGCATGTGATGTTGACATGTCTCATTACAGGTGAGGCTGCCCTTCATCATTAGTTCACATGAGACCATGCAAACATCCTGTCAGTCATTCTCCCTTTCCATGCTGATTTTAGCTTCCATGGTTGCAAAACCGTGGCCACCAAATAGTGGTTTTCTATTTTTGTATCTTCAACATATCTTAATTGAAATGCTACACTATCCCTAGAATAAAACATTTCTTTGAAGACTACTCAGGCACCTGAGGACATGTTTATACACACAATCTCACTTCTTTTTCACGACAACCCTGTGAGGGAGATAGCATATTACAGATTAGGACTCTCATCCTCAAAGTGCCTGGCATGGGGCCCAGGCACTAACCTGTTTAAAGCTCCTGAGTAATTCTAAAGGGGCAGCCAGGTTGGAGAACCAACATCCCAGGAGGGTCTACTGAATTGCAGGTCTTTCAATTTCGGTCTTCAGTGGTGAAATTTCTCTAACAGAAAGAGCCCACATTAGGAATGGATCCGATTCAGCCTTTCCCAGAGTGTGCTCCTCAAACCACTAGTCCCTTAATTGTTACATGATATTAGCAAATCTATACCACCTGCCTTCCTACCTTGAATAGAAAGCATGTTGGTTTAATTTTTAAAACTTTGAGAAATTTCTTTTAATCTTGTTTCACCCAGAATTCCCCCAAATTACTAAATCATGGAATCATTTTACCATGATAATAACTATTATCATCACTCAGGACCAGTTCTGCAGCCCATACTCTGGTGCAACACTGACATTATTGGTGTAACTTTGAACCAAAAAAGAATCGGAGAAGGTGACTATGCATTTCTAGTTTTGGCTTCTTTAAATTTTCTGATGATTTCATGCTTTGCTGTGTTTTCTAAACAAACAAATGTATGTGAAAATAAACTGAGACAATGAGTGAAATTTTGTACTCGTTTTGTATTAATTCCTCTGACAGATAAGGGGTCGTCCTGCCTTGACTAAGCCAGAGAATCAACTGCTCAATTTTTAGAGGAAATTGGATGCGTTTGCCATTCTAAATTCTGCTAGCTAACTAACTTAGTTATCTACCTAACAATGTCTACAGCAAACATTTGAACAGGGCACAGAGAAGATGTTGGTGATGCACACGTCGCTCCCCATGGTCCCTGCCTTTGGCACACTTTCAACTGGTCAGGAGGACAGAGACCTGGATGATAAAGAACAATTCACAGGAGCTTTAGGCCATGTCTACGAGAACCTCACCTGCTACCCACTTTACCTGCTTCTCTACAAGAAGGGCACTAGAGAGGTTGGTAAAAGGGATTTACTTTTTTTTTAAGTTAAAGCTATTTTCCTGAAGTAACACAGTCTCTTTTGTTTCTAACAGACTGTGACTTTGACCAGTTTGCAATTTGTCTGGAGAACGTCTTGCTGTTTCTATCTGTTAGGCCAGCTTCTCCTTACATTAAAGTGCTTGCCCCCTTGGAAAGACAGGTTGGAAAGGAGATGCTGTCACAAAAGGCAATTTTGATCTTGAAAATAACATTTTGCCTTGCTCAAGAGGACCAGTCTGACTTGGGAGATAAAATTCCCATTTAATTGCAGCTTATCTACTTTGGATTTAAATGAACAGTCAGTTAAATTTTTGGAGACATCTGTTGCGAAATGTGCTTTGTTAATCTTGCAGTGGCAGAGAGATACTGTCCGAGGCAATTTAATAGAGCTTCTTTTTTCACCTCCAATTTTAACGGCTTATAAAAGTATATTGCATTATAGTCAAAGTCACTAATCCCCATCTCATAAATCCCAACTTGGTGGCTGTATTCTGTCACAGTCTTTCAAGTGTCATTCTGATGTTCTCATTGACTCTGTATTTGGTGCCACTTGTGTTTCTCTGTGACAGTAAGATACAGTCACTGCAGATACTTTCATAGTCATAGATCTTTTATTGTTGTACTCTGAATGCTAAACATTGTCTTCCTTCCTTTCTTCCTTTTTGTCTTCCTTCCTTCCTTCCTTTTTTCTTTTCTTTTCTTTTTTCTTTTTTTTAAGATTTTATATCTGCTATTTTCTCTGTTAGAACCTAATCAATCCTCAATCCTGATTATGTTATGGGATATGTTGATGTCTTCACACATAATGTATTTTTGTCTTAATTCACCTAAGAGAAAAACAATAAACATATCTTGTCCTAAGAGAGTAAGAACTCGCTTTCCCACCCGAAGTTAGTAGTGGTGACATAAACCATTGAAGTCAACTGTTCTACTTAACTTAAACTATAAAAAAGAGAGGAATTGGCTGAAAAGAAGTGAATATGGGTTGACTGTGGTTGTATCTCTATATTTAAAAGCTTGTTATATTAGGCCAATATAGCACCCACACAAGGGGAAGAAAGATTTAAATTAATAGGTGTCTGAGACCACCAAGCTTTCAAGGCTCCAAGTCCCTTTCGGCTTTCATTGCAAATGCTTGCAGTGACATTTTTTTAAAAGGCAGGAGAGGAAGATAAATTACAGATGACAGAGGATAACAGACTTTTATCATTAAATTCTGGATGTCTATGAACCTCACCTTTATATTTAGATAGCAAAAGAAATCAGAGTGAATTTGTCATGCGTGCTCTCTGTGCAAATGTAAATGAAAAGCAGAAAAGGGAATGATAGAAATGAAAGCCGAAGGAGCCACAGTAACTACAATGAAGGCAGAACATGTTTTCATTCCTTCCCTGGGGGCTGAGGAAACACATAATGTGGCCTGTGAGGTGTCCCCACCCCCACTCATTCAGCAAAGACAAGGAACAATGAATGTGCCTATGGCCCACAGCACCGTAGAGCAGCAGGCTCGGGATGATGCACAGGGGAGAGGAAGGACTGACATGAAGAGGCAATGTTTGTCTGCTTATTATCCAAAGCTGGCTGATCATCAGGATTGCCTTTTGAAGGTTAAAAACTATGATAAAATTACAGATTCCCAAACCTAAACCCAGATATACTAACTAGTTAAGGGAGGATTCTGGAAGTCTGTATTCTAAGGGACTTCAGGGTTGCTTGAGATGATTCAGCAGGTTTGGTGACCATGACTTTTGAGATTTGCAGCAAGGCTTGGAGGGGCAAGGTTGTTGGTTTATTGTAAAAAACAAAACAACAAACAAACAAGCAAACAAAAACACACAACCATATCTATGCAGTGTCTACATAATTAGTTTTGTGAATGTACACACAGGACTCCCACTCTAGTTGATGTTGAAGGAGCTATTAATTTGTCAAGCTTCTTCAATGATGCAAAATGTTAATTGTCAAAACTGTATTGTTCTCATCTTCTGCGGCTCAACTCCCATCTTTGTGTGAATGAGCACCGGAGCAAAAAGCACAGCTGATGATGGATGTCATCATAAATGGGACACTTTTAACTAGTAATTAACTATTTATCAAACATGATTGGTTAGCCAGTATTCTTATTTTAATTAAATTATTTTAATTTAGGGGATGGGGTATCACATTTTAAAAAATAGAAGTTAACCTTGATGAGAACATCACATGGTATAGTAGAAAGAACAGATTTTCGGAATGGGGAAGGTTGAATTCAAATCTTAATTCTGCTAATTATTAATGACATCAATTTAGGCAACTTAGCTCTTCTCTCTCTGAGCCTCAATTCTTACTTATAAAACTGGGGCTTAAAATAGCAATCTGATGGCCTCTGTTTCCAGAGTTAACTGAGATGACTCACGGAACATCTCCCCAGATTAGGCAAATAAATACTAGCTCTTCATTTTTCCTCACCCATTGTTCTCTGCCCAACCCTGCTTTCTTTAACTGTCAACAACAGGGTCTGATGCAAAAAGAGTAAAAACAAATTAAACAGTATTTCAACCAGGCTTGATACACAACAAG
Organism: Noctilio leporinus; assembly: GCA_004026585.1. Taxonomy (NCBI): domain Eukaryota; kingdom Metazoa; phylum Chordata; class Mammalia; order Chiroptera; family Noctilionidae; genus Noctilio; species Noctilio leporinus. The sequence continues at coordinate 114,938 of PVIW01000406.1, read as the reverse complement.
GATTAGCAAACATGTTTTTTTAAAGATTTTTTTTATTATTTCCAGAGAGAAAGGAAGGGAGAGAGACAGAGAGGGAGAGAAACATCAATGTATGGTTCCCTTTCACCTGCCTCCAGCTACAGACCTGGCTGGAGACCTGGCTTGCAACCTGGTTAGGTGCCCTGGCTGGGAATCGAACCAGTGACCTTTGGGTTCGCAGCCCGGAGCCCTGTCCACTGTGCTACCAGCCAGAGCAAACTTTTTGTAAGGAGACAGATAATAAATATTTCACACTTTGCAGCCATGTGGTCTCTGTTGTAAGTACTCACCCCAGCCATAGGCAACAAGGAAATGAATGAACAAGACTGTGTTTTGATAAAATTCTATTTGGATAAACAAGTGGCAAACTGGACTGGCCTACCGAATAATACAGGAAAACTTTTCAGAAATCCATTCAAAATGAGAGAAGAAACAGGTCCAAAATCCTTCTTTGCCACCAACTAGCTAGATAACTTTGCAAAATAAAATAAAATAAAGTCACTTCACCCATCTGAGTTTAATTTTCTCATCTGTGAAGATGAAGGAGCTGGGCTATGAATCTCTGAGGCAGCTGCCATCTCTTAAAGTCTATGATTCTTTGGGACACTATAGTCTCCTAGAAAGAACCCCCAAAAGGCTGTCCCCTAGGTTTCGGCATTTGATTTGTTTGTTTTTTTATGGCTGATCAAGGAGTCATAAAGAACAGTAGGAGCTCTTGGGTCATAAGTATGATTTATTTGATGAAAAAAGAAAAAAAATGACATTTGGTCAAAATATTACTTTTCCTTCAGACCCCAAAACAAGCAGAATATTTATTAAGTTCTAAATGTCATCGGTAATTTCATTCTGTTTGAAGTCAGGCTGCCATGTCAGTGGCTGAGGACCTGAGAATTGAAAAGTCTCACCTTTTCAAAGTGAGTCATGTACTCACTCTAAATGTGATTCATTAATTAGGGCATAAAAGAAATAGATCAAAATTGTCTTTCCAGAAAGAAACCATTGTGGAAAGCTGTCTCTGTTCTCACGAATGGAAATGCTAATACATACAAGAAAATAAAATAATTGTTTCAAACATGAAGCAATGAAAGAAAAGTGTTAAATTAGAAACAAGAAGAACTGACTTTCTAATTCTGGCTTTGCTGCTCAAAGCTCTGCTAAGGCACTTCCTTCTCTTGACACAATTCAGTCCTTCGTGAAAAATATCATAGTAGCTATTCTGTATTTATTGAGCCTTTACTAGGTACCCGGCACTATTCTTGGTGTATTATTTCTATTAATCTTTACCAAAATCTCACGAGGGTAGTTCTGATGCTATTGCTGGTATATAGATGAAGAAATCAAGGCATTTCTAGGCTAAATAACTTGTGCACAGTGAGTTCTGACAGCAGTGTTTAAACATAGTTAGTTATTCTGCTACGGTTTTAATGTGTGGTTTTCGGCTCAGAGGTCTGGACCCACACGTGCTGGCGAATTAACATTCGCCCCAGCAGGCAGTGGACCTCCCCTCCCATCCTACCGCAGCCTATTTCCCCACCATGTTCCTCACTTTTTCTCTGCCTGAACCCCTCCCATAGTCAAAAACCTGTTTCCACCTGATCCCCTGGTGGCAGGGGTAGGGTGGGGTGGGGGGTCACCTGCCTTCCCCTTCACACTTCAGCCCTCCTGCCCTGTGCTCATCTGTAAGGCACACCCCCATTTCCCCTGGGTTCACTTCCTCCCGCCCTTCGGCCCCTCAAGGCCTTACCCAGGTTCTGCTCCTCAGAAAGTGCTCGCAGCTGGGAAGAGCATGGGTGAGAGTTTCGTAAATGGGGTCATGTCCTGGCGCGGTCACAACCTCCGTGTAGGAACCAGGAGCTGTCCTTTAAATTCCCTAGGCCTCAATTTCTTGATCAATGGAGTGTTGAGCGCCATTTGACATTTTCAGACTTACTATTATTCTTTGGGGCAGTAAACGTCTTCTTCCAATTCCCTCTTTAGGTCACTGATACCCAACCCAGCTGACTCCGCTGTCCTCCTCCAAACGGGCCTGTGCCTGCGTCCCTCCTCCTGCCCCCTGCAGTGCCTCAGGTGCGGGGCACCTGCAAATCACACCTGAAGACACCAGAGGCGCCCCAGTCTTCCTGCTCCACCTCCACAGTTCCGTTTTGTTTTTCATCTTACTGGCATAGGTCATGCTCCATCATTTACTGAGCGGTCCTAACAATCAACTCAGCATTTTTACTTAAATAAGCTCATTCTAAAAGGAAACTTTACATCATTGTAAACAAACAAACAAAAAAAACGTATCGCTCTCCATAAATAGAAATATATATATATATATATAATTCATCTATACATGCACATCATATTTACATTATTTATTATGTGCATACATGTTATTAGAGACATACCAGGCCTTCCCGAAGGCATCGAGCCAATGGTCGATATAATTAAAAGTTGGCGTGGCTGATTCTTTCGGGACAGACTTCTTATATTATGCGTACAGTATATACATTCTGCAGCTACATATATGAACTATACAACACATACAGAAAACACACCAGTATCGCTCCATTATGAACGTCCAGCCTCCCGAAGCCTGCCACAGACTACCCTCTCTGTGTAAGCCGCCAGGGAAGGAACCCGCCCTGTGGGACCTCGGGTGAGGGTGAGGGACCGGGGGTTCACACACCGCCTCCTGACAGCTGCTGCTGGGCTGCTGCTGCTGCTGCTATCGTGTGTTTCTTCCCTGGGACATCTGACTTCCCCATTCTGAAGAAAGCTTCCAGGCCAAGCAATGCAGGGACCGGTCCTGCAGGGCCCAGCAGTCACAAAGCCTGGGGCCTGTGAGCAGGACCACCACACAGAAACATAACAGCTTCATTTCCCTCTCGTGTCCCGGGTTCTCTGCTGATGCTGTCTTGTTGTTGTCAGTTGTCACCACGTGATTCTTGCCCATTAAGCATTCAGAACCCTTTGTTCTCAGTCCTGATTCCTTTTCCCCGATAAAATGTTTACTCTGGGTGCAGGGGTACAACTAGGACGGAGTTTTGCTGAAACATAGTCTTAATTCTCCATGTCATCAATACTGGCAACCAGTCCTCACTAAACGTCAAAAAACAAAAAGACCCTGGGATCATTAATTCAGCTTAAGCAGAGAGATGATTTCTCTTTGAGTGCCTGCAACCTTCAGCCATGCAATCCTAGACAACTTCCGGAGAGCTGTGGCCCAGAACACCCCGATCCCACTCAGAACACTATTTATAAGATTGCCCTGCGCGCAGTAGTCTCTACAGGCTATTTTTTCCTTCTCAAATGTTCTTCACCCTGTGGAGACAGCATTTATGCAATTCAGAGAAAGGCACCTCATCTGGGTTAGTCAGCAGCAAGTCCTGTGACGCAGTTCTGTGATCCAGTTAAAAATAGGAAACAGGATGTTTTGCATAAGTCATCACTGTTGTGCAATTCTGAAGCATTGACCCCCTTTTGTTTGGTTTCATTATTTTGTTCCTTTGCCTAAGAACAGATGAAAACTCTGTCACTGAATATTTGCTCCCGGCCTTTGTTTCTGTGACCGAGGCTCCCTAGTCCTCTGTCTCCAGGAGCCTTGGTTGGCTTCTTCACCCCCTGACATTTGCAGTCCCAGCTGTCAGCCCCAGGTTCCCAGCCTCTGCGTTTCTTTCCCCCTCCCCAGGGCTTGCAAATGCCAGGGCCTACAGGAGCCAGGTAAGTTGTGTAAGTTGTGCAGCTGGCCAGCTAGAAGGGGTCACTCAGCCTGAGCATGCCCGGGCTGAGAGGACACAGCTCTTACTCACTTTCTTACAGGTGGCCGACTTTCCTCAGAGCAACCAGTCACCAAGATTTTTATGGAAATTTGCCTAATCTTTAAATGTTAAAGATGAATTTAAATATTAATTTTGAAAAGTAGAGTAGAGAGCTCTAGCTGGCTCAGTGGATAGGCACCAACCTATGAACCCAAAGGTTGCTGGTTCCATTCCTAGTCAGGGCACATAACCAGGTGCCAGGTGCCAGGTCTCCAGCCAGGTCCCCAGCTGGAGACAGGTAAAAGGCAACCATACATTGATGTTTCTCTCCCTTTCTTCCTCCCTCCCTGTCCTTCTCTCTAAAAATAATGAATAAAATCTTTAAAAAAAAGGAAAGCAGAGTAGAGGTTGAACCATGAGCTTGTGGGGTGTGTGGCCTCAGCCCCACATATCTTCCTTTGGAAAACATGAGTGTTACCAGCTAGAAAGTGGTAACGCAATCTACATCCTAAGCCTTCCCACTTTTTCCAGTTCTTGATTCCTAATCTGGACAAGGACAAGATTGTGAATTGGGTTCTGTCCTTTCCTAGCCATGGAACTGTGTCTGAATAGCTTCATGTCTCACGACCTCAGTTCCTCTTTGGCAAAATGTGGCTCTCACAGTCAATGACTGAGGGTTCTACCAAGCTCTATAGCTCCTCATCCTCTTCCTCTCTTTCTTGCCCTTCCTGATGTCAGTGACCATTTCCCCAACCCATTCAGTGACCCAAGTACTTTCCAGAGTTTCTCAGTTTGGTAGTCGGCTTTATTTGTAAGTCCCCTTCTAGCCAACACAGCCAACTCTATTGTCGCAGCATCTCTTAGCTCTCCCTTCTTTCCAGTGGTGACTGCCACCATCATCTCTTACCACACTGCTGCATTTGCTTCCATCCTGCTTCAGGTCTCCATCCCCTCCCAGGTTTAGCACTCTTTTTTCCGAAATAAAAACAAACAAACAAACAAAAATGTAAAGCACTCTGTTCAGAGCTGTTCCTTGGAAGAGATTTTTAAATGGCCATTTATAATTCCCATTATTTATCACCTCTAACCCCCAGTTGCCCTCTGCGCCTGTGGGCTAATGTGTTAACTCAGATGGGCACGTTTAATTCACTAGGTTGGCCTGAGGGGAGGGTCCCATGGTGTGTGGCATGGTCAGGGGGACTCCCCAGTAAAATCTTATCAGGATATCAGGCATTTGTACTCCAGAAGGAGCTGTAAATATTCAAGTAATATCTCAAAAATAAGCATTGAATGCATTATGGATAGTAATGTTAACCAACATCAGGGGAGGAAGAACCCTATTTTTTCTCATACCCAGAAGTACAAAAAATGTTATCATCCAAGAAACAAAATGAGAAAATTACATTTCTCCTTGGGGGTTTAAAAATTAGATGCATTAGATGCAGGACAAAATACCAGAGATTGAGACCTCTCACCTTTGTCAAGTTTTCCAGTTGAGTGAGTCTTAGGACTGCTAGAAGAGATTACTATAAATGGGGCACCTTAAACAACAGAAATGCATGCTGTCACAGTTGTAGACATTAGAAGCTGAATCCAAGGTGTCGGAAGGCCTGGGATCTTCCCAAAGTCTCTAGGCAAGAAGCCTTTCTTGTCATTTCTACCTCCTGTGATTGCTGGCAAGCCTTTGCTTTCTTGGCTTATGGCAGCATACCCAATTTCTGCCTTCATCTGCACAAGCCAGTCTTTGTTCCTTTTTGTGTTAGCATTCTCTTCCCTTGTAAGAACAGCAGTGGCTGAATTAGGCCCATCCAACCCAGCATGACCTCATCTTAACTTAATTACATTTGCAAAGACCCTATTCCCAAACAAGGTTCCATTCCCTGGTACTGAGAATGAGGACTTGAACATATTTGGGGTGGGCACAATTTAACCTAGTACAGTGAATGACTAGCAAAGACTTTTCCCCAAAATGAATTCCCCCAGGTATAGTATGCAGATTGACTCAATTCTTTAGAAAATATCATTTACAAGTTGATCATAGTATAGCTAGGCTGATAGGATGAAATTTACATGTCCTCTGGTGCACGTCAGCTCTAAGCGCAGGCATGAAAAGGGCAGGAGAAATAAAAATCAGATTTTTGATGCACAAAGGAAAGCTGTCCTAAGGGATTGGGAGTTACACCTTAGCCACAATACATGGCCACTATGTAGAGGCTCACTGAGCACTGAGGGTTGGGTCCCGATGGAGCACCTAGGCAATATACTGAGGTGAGCCATGAAAGGCCTTCTAAATGCCTGAATCAACGCAGTGCTTTATTGGAAGGCAAGGATGGTGTGAAGAGCCCCAAGGGATAAACAAGGCCGGGTGCTGGGCTGAGGATGAAACTATCCACACCTGGCTGTAAGGGGCGACTGTGTAGCAGAGCGTTCTATCAGCTGATGTGAATGTCCATCTTGTGTTTCCCATCTGAGCATTTCCTAAAAGTCTCACATGCTTATATAGCTGAGGAAGAGACTATGACCAAGACACACTCTAAGAATGGAGCAAGATGAATTCTAAGAAAGGGTCAGGATAGACCCTTCTTCATTCAGGTGATGAAAACCATGTTGGAAGCCTAAAAAAACACAAATGGATCAGTTTTTAAAAATTACTGTAAAACAGTATTGAATGTGGATCATGACTCTGGCGCCTACATTTTCTTGAGATGGTTCAGATCTCCACTACTGAAGCTGAGACTGCTGGCAGTCTGATCATTACAGTGCCCAGCAGCGGGTGGAGCCCACAATAAGAGGTGAAAGTTTGAGAGTCGAATTATTTGGGGATCCAAATGCTTTTCCTGAAGGCTGGCTTATACTATGCATGGAGAAAAACATTTTTTTTAAAAAGAGTCAATGAAAACAGCTGACAAGGAAACTTGTGTCCTGGCAAGAAAGCCATAGAGCCATTTTATATTTCTAATTGATAAAAACAACACACCATAATATGTTTAGGTGCATTTTTCAAGTTAATTTCTGAAAAGATGATATTCCTTTAGTGGAAGACATTCTGCATCAGGACAGGATGTGAGCATGGCTGGTAACTGCCTGAGGTACAGGATGGAATGCCTGGTAACTAGAGGCAGGTGGGGTGTGACATAATGAAGGAACACGTTGCCATGGAAACAGGGCACTAAATGGAACCCAGCCATCTTGAGAATATTCATAATATAAGGAGGAAGGAAGGAGACTTGAGACATGCTCCATGGCCAGGGATTCTCAGGAGGGACAAAAGGGGTATTGTCTGCATGAGCAACCTGGCACTGGAAAGAAAGCCAAAGGCTGTCAAAAGCCACCAAAAAAAAAAAAAACCAAATAAAATTCAAACCATGTTGGGTATTTTGAATTTGGCCTCATCCATTTGTCATTCATTTGTTGGTTCATTTCCAGGCACACTGACTGAGTACCTTTGGAACACCGGGCACTGTGGCTGGGCTGTAAGGCTCCAGAGAGGAAAAAGACATAGTTCTAGGTCACCAGGAGCCCGCTGTCTCCAACCTTTCTCAGGACAAGCGAGACCTAAACACAACCCTGGCGTCTCTCCCCTGGGAACCAACCATCCCTTTGCCCTGCAGCTCTGATCTCATTCTAGGGGACCTGCCAGGTTTCCTTCCTGCATGGATGAGTAGCATCCTTACCACCCTGCCTTGGATTCCAGCTCCTTCCAAACTTCTTGGTCTTTTTGGCCTCCAACCCATCCTGGCAGCAGGTCCTCACACTCACAGTCTCTTCCACCCAGTTGCCTGAGCATTTGTTCTGACCTCCTCCCACAGTCTCTTGCTGGGCTTTCTCTGAATTTGCCTGGGGCCTCCAACCCATTTCACCCTCCTCTTGGGCCAGTGCATCTTCTCCACGGGTTCTTGGGCGCAGTCCCAGCTTTGGCTGGCGTGACTGTTCCTGACGCTGGGTTTTGCACATTACCTTCAATACAGAGGGTACAATGACTCAGGGAAAACACTCACTGTTGACTGTTCCCCATCCCGTTCCCCAGCATGTCAGTGACAGAGCCTCCAGCTTCCTCTGGTGGGGATGACAACTCATCCTCCGCTGTCCCCTCTGCTAAGCTTCCTGTTGAGGTTTCTGTTATTCTCTCCATCTCTTGGCACCCTCTCCTCAAAAGTGTCCTTCTGTTATTATTACTGTGATCTCACCCATCTATTTTTAAACCTCCCATGGCCTTTATCATTTCTTTCATTCTGAATCTCTCTCTTTTTTTACTACACACTAACTTGATAGAGTAGCCAAGTTTTTGAGCATGGCTTTGATACAATCATATTCTACCCATTCTACACATATGGTTTTCTTGATCACAAACTTCATTTGGATCTTTTGACAATGCAGGAAACAGGGGTCAAGAAACTGAGGTTCCGAGAGGTGAGGGGCTTTCCCCAGGCCACACATAGTGTCTCCAGCCCTCTGGTCCTGCCGTGCCCCAGCTCCTTGCCCATGTCAGGGGTCCCGTGGGGCACCAGGCACTGCCTTCGGGCTTTGAATCTTTGCCCACACCATGTCTTACTCTTCTGAGGTGCTGCCTTTTGAGTGTAAAACCAAAGGATTTCAATCAACAGAAACACCAATGCTTGCTTTAATTCCCCCTGCCCATCAGATCCAACGGCACAGTGGTGGCGTCTAGGATCCTACAGTCAAGATTCAGGAGGCTCCATTTCCCCTGTGTTACCTACACAAAAAAAGAAAGAAAGAAAAAAAGAAAAGAAAGAAAAGAAAACAATCAATCAAATAAACAAAAAGCCTCAATTGGAAAATACTTGATTCAGGATCCCTAGAAATCCCAACACTTCTGCACAGTGTCACGGGCACAGTCCCAAGGAGCCTAGTAATTGCGGAAGGGCTGCGTCTACATCTCCATGGGCTGCAACCTCTCTCTCGGCAGACCAGGGCACAGCCAGGGAATATTGATTGGTGGGCCGCAGCCTGTTCTGTAGAATGGAGAAAGCAAGAAATCTTGTTACTAGAATTCCCAAGGCTAGAGAATTATTTACTCTGAGTTGGCCATAGCATGTAAAGAAACTCAGAGTACTGTAACCACTTAAGAGAAAACACAGACCCCGGGGAGGCGGGAAGTGGAGAATATATAACTCTGTAATGTTTGACTGCAGTGCTGGGTGGAGGCCAGAAAGCTCCAGGCCTGAACTGGGGTGTGACCTGCCCACCCCCTCACCCACCCCCTCACCCACCCCTGGGGCTCTGTCATCAGCAGCCAAGGCTGCTCAGCTCTGCAGGGCTCACAGCCTGAGTTGGTGACAAGCCTCCCTGGGATCTTGCTGAACAGGACAGGGAGAAACACAGGGTGTGTGGGAGGCTGTGCGGACTGGCCTTCCTTCCTGCAGTCTCTTTCCAGGGGCCCGCAGTGACTCAGGGAAATGGCGCGGGCTGCAAAACTTGTCATTTACCTAGTGCTCACTTCCTTCCAGTGCTGTGCTGGCTGCTTCCTGTGCACTAGCTCGTCTGAACCTCACAGCAAACTTCTGATGATGGTGCTGCTGTCCCCTTTGACGGAGGGGGAACCCGAGGCTCAGAATGGTTAAGTCTCTTGTCCACAGTCTCCTGGCTGGAGAATCTGTACCCTTATCTCACTAAAGATGTGTTGTTTCTTACCAGTACCTGCCAATGCCTCCAACTTACCTCCTGCGTGCCTCATGATAACCCTGCGGCTACACAGGGTGAATGTTATCACTTCCAGTTGAGGAAATTGAAGGGAAAAGAGGTCGAGTGAGTTGCTCAAGGTCACACAGCTAGAAAGGGACAGGGCGGCGGAGAACACAGGCCCTTGAACGTGAATCAGGAGCCTATTGGACACAAACCCAACTCGGCATATGCCATGACCGTGAGCAAAGTCACTTTCCCGATACTCCCATCCCACAGGGTTTCAGGGTGAGGGGTGGGCAGAATGTACAAGGTGGTGACTGCAGAGGCAGTAAAGAGGGGGAGTGTTAGTTGCAGGGAGTGGTGCTGGTGGTGATCCAGAGGTTTCTGTTGAACTGACAAATGAATTTGATTCAAGAAAATGCTGTTATAACAACTCAGAACAACAAAACTGCTTCCATAACCAGCTCTGGTTCTATAGCACTTTTCACAGCGACTATGGCTAAGTCATAGTCTCCGGCCATTTCACAGCCCCCTAGTCACTTGGAAGAACTTGGTTTGTAGACTCTGAGAAGAGAGCTGAGGGGTGCCCTACTGGGGCTTCTTACAGAGTGTTCGTGCCATTAGGAGACATTTGCTTTTCAACTCCCTTCTCTCCACCCGGCCTTCAAATTTCCCAACCAGCTGAACTCTCAAATCGCTCACTTTCATTAACCAGCTTATGTGAAAATGGTGACGTGAACCTCTCCTTTTACTACAAGTTTTATGTTGTGGTAAAAATACAGATACAATATAAAATTTACCAATGTACCCATTTCAAAGTAGCTCTTCATACATTCATCATGTGGTATGGTTGTCACCACTCTCTAATTTCCGAACATTTTTATTATCCCCCAAAGAAACCCCTTACCCATTTAAGGATCCCTCTCCATTCCTCCCTTCCCTGGCCTCTGGCGGCCACAAATCTGCTTTGTGCTGCTATGGATTTACCTATTCTGCATATTTCCTATAAATGGGATCATGCAATATGTAGTTTTTGTGTCTGGCTTCCTTTACTAAGCATGTTTTTCAAGGCCCATCTATGTGACAAAATGTATCATAATTTTTCACGCATCACTTCAATATTTTTTAATGGTTGAATAAAATTCCATTGTAAGGAGAGAGTCCATTTTGTTTATGCATTTAATGGCTGATGGCCATTTGGGTTGGGTCCATATTTTTGCTATTATAAATAATGCTATCATAAATATTTTTATGAACCAATGTCACCCCAATAACTTCAATTTAAAAACATGTGTACATTTTTGTTTGAACAGCTATTGTCAGTTACTTGGGGTGAATACCTAGAAATGAAATTGGTAAGTCATTTGATAATTGTGTTAACTTACTGACAACTTTCCACACTGTCTTCTACGGCTGTGCCTGCTCCTAACCTGACCTCATGCTAGGCACTGGACATGTGAAAGTGAGAAGGCATGCTACCTATGTGCAGGAATTCGTAGCTCAGTCAAGGACTGACACATGACAGGGGCAGAAACAGGAGTGTCTTACCTGGTGCTTTATTTGCTCAAACTCAACCCTTTCAGAGACCTGTCAAGGGACATAATGGGGACAGTTCTATGGGATATTCGAACTCTAAACTTTTCCAGAATATTCATGATGGATGTACGGTATGCCTTAGAAACTTGGGGGACAACTGTGAAAGTCAAGGATTGCTTTGGGGTTTGGAATAGACATTGGAGCCAGGAGAACTGTAATACTTACCACTTATTTATTGCCATGTATCCCCCATACCATCTTTTTATCCCCAAAGCATGACAAGCATAAAGGAACCCCCAATCTCAAAAAGGGAAGGGTTGATTCTATTCTCAAGAGATCTCTGTTAATGACACCAATTGTTTCATTGCGATTCATTGTGGAAATGTGTTTATACTCAAGAAGCTTTTTCAGACTTCCTACTCTGTGCCAGGTACTGTGTTAGGGACTTGGGAATGGTGATGTATTTACTCATCATGGCTGCAATGAGGGATTTAAAAAACAGTGAAAGATCTGGGTCTTGGCATTGAGGACATGCTATTGAGAAGACAACTCCTGCACATGCAAAATAATCACTGTGACAAACGGAAGCATTCTTGCCGGTGCAGGGCTGGCTGCAACTGCAATGTGACACAGGAGGCAGAGGAGAGGTGGATGCAGAAGATGAAGTGGTTGGAGATACAGGGAGAACTTTGGCATTCTCCCTCTCTCCTCCGAAGCACCCTGCAGCTGCCACAGTCCTTACCATACTGCATGGGGATCCCTGATTTCCTCATCTGCCCAGCCCTAGGGACTTTGAGCTGACCCTCCGCTGGCATAATACTGAAACCTAGCTTGATGCCCGGCACACACTGCCAGAGACGCCAAAGCTTCCTGCGGTGGGAGGACTGAGCTCATTCTCTCCTGCCCTGTAGCTCAGGTTGCAGAGCGGAGCTGCGGACCACGACCAGAGGCTGTGCGCCAGTCTGCCCTCCCTGTCCTTGTCCCATGTGGCCTTGATTTCTTCTTCTCTGTTCCTCATTTTCCCTATCTGAATAAAAGACCTGACTGAGCTCCTTTCTGCTGAGGTTTTTTGTTTTGTTTTCTTTTGTTTGTTGTTGAAGCAATACTTACAAGAAAAATTTTAGATGCTGGCTGGTGGCACTGTGGATAAGGCACCGGCTTGCAAACCCAAAGGTCGCTGGCTCGATTCCCCAGCCAGGGCACGTGACCAGGTCTCCAGCCTGATCTCCAGCCAGGTCCGTAGCTGGAGGCAGGTGAGAGGCAATCAACCATACGTTGATGTCTCTCTCTCTCTGCCTCTCTCCCTTCCCCTATCTATGAAAATAATAAATAAAATCTTTAATAATAATACTAATTCTAAAAGTAATTTTGTTTTTCATTTGTAGTTGTCCCATTTCCCCCCACTGCTCTCCCTGCATCCCATAGTCAATCCCGACTTTTCTGACTGTGCCCAGTGGTCCTGTATACTTGTTCCTTGGCAAGACCCTCCCTCTTCTTTCCTTCATTACCTCCCTGCCCACTCCCTCTCCCACCTCAGGTCTGCTGAGGTTTAACAGAGAAAATCTCTTCTCTCTCCATAAGTTTGAGCCAATACCCAATGTGGATGAGCATGCAGGCCAATGGAAACACTTACACCGTGAGGGCATAACTTTCTACTTAGGAGAACAATTTTCAGAAGCAAAGTGAGAGGCGAAGGCTCTGAGGACCCATCAGCCCCACTCCCGTCTGCTGAGGGAAGGGATCCCAGAGAAACTTGCACGGTGTATGCAAGTATCCGGTCACAAATGCTTACAGTAGCGTTGTCATAACAACAAGCTGATGGAATCCACCTGAATGCCTAGCAACAGGAAAATGGGTAAACTGATTCTATATGGTTACATGATAAAATATTATATAGCAATAAAATGGATGAGATCTAGACCTATCAAAGCAAATAGCTCCTAGATATCTTGACTGCAAAAACGCAGGAATTAAAACAATATATAGTTTTTAAAAAATTAAAAAACGATACATACCCTATAATACTTTTACACAATGTAACTGTGGGTAGCACACTGCTTACAGATATATGCCTACGTAGCAAAGGGATACGAGACGTGCATGGGACTAAGACATCAGACTCAGGACACTGGTCTCCTGAGGGGAGCAAGGGGAGGGAAAACAGGGGGACATAGGCCCTTCAACTATATTGGTAAAGGTTTATTTCTTACAAAGCATTTGTTTCTTACACAGGATAATAGGTACATAGATAGGATTATGTTAAAGCTTTATTTTTTGTACTTTAAAAAAAAAAAAAGATTTTATTTATTATTTCCAGAAAGAGGGGGAGGGAGAGAGACAGAGAGGGGGAGAGACATCAATGTCTGGTTGCCTTTCACCTGCCTCCAGCTACGGACCTGGCTGGAGACCTGGCTTGCAACCTGGTTATGTGCCCTGGCTGGGAATGGAACCAGTGACCTTTGGGTTCACAGGCTGGTGACTGTGCCACCAGCCAGGGCTACTTTTTATATGTTTTATTAAGCTTACACAATATTTTAGTTTTAAAAATTACCCAAGACCTCACAACTAGTATATGCAAGTTTAGAGCCTACATATTTTTTTTCTGGTTTATCAGTACATCACACAGCCCTTCAGAGGGAGGAGGCAGTGGAAGGTGAATTTAGGGAAGGAATGTCACTCCATCTGTCTCTTGACCAGGCATTGAAAATGCACTTGTGTTGAGACAAAGAGATTTTACTCTGTTTACCAGAGGCAATCCTGAAAATCATGGTATAAAATACTAATACAAGGTCTGTCCCAAAAGTATTGGCCGAGCAACCTGTTTTAATTATATTGACATTAGCTTGATACTTTGGGGACAGACCTTGTAGTTTTCCTATTCCCTTATGTTATTATTTAGAAGTATGTTTCTGCAAAATATTTGTGACGAAGCCTAATGAATGCAATAAAAAGATCCTCTTATCATTTCAAATGACTTTGTTTTGCAGAATCCTGTAGCTATTTCATCCTGCCAAATAGATCAAATCGATAATGAATCTGTATTCTTCATTTAAAGCTACCTTACACCAAAATGCTGCCCAAAATTTGTTTCTGTCTTTGTCGCAAATGCTCACCGACTCCCTTTAATCAATTTAGACTCTTAGCAGGAACTCCTTCACCTCCTCCTTTATTTAAAAATGAAATGTCCGTTGAATGCCCATCAATTGCCAGGCACTCAGCTGTGTGCTGGGGAATAATAGTGAACCAGACAAGCCCTGCCCTGCCCGAGCTTTCAGTTTCCTGGAGGAGACGGACAGCAAAGCAGGTAATTATTATGCAGTGAGACATGGCTCTGTGACGGGGTGGATGCTAAGCCCTCTTGAAAAGGAACATAAAAGTGGGCTCTAACCCCCTCATGTTGGATCTGGGAAAGCCTCTGAGAGGAGTGGTTGTTCAGTGGAATACTAAGGTTGAGTGAGAATTGGCTTCTAAATTAGAAAGCAATTTAATTGTTTTTTTTTTTTTTTTCCCTTCAAGGACTCTGTCGTCTAATTGTGGAGTTTCTATTGTCAACCAAAGACGAGGAGAAAGGTCATAAAAAAATAAAATATGTTAAGGTATTTCTTACCTGAGAAAAAATGACCCATGGTTCTTCATTAGGTGTGGTTCACTGTCCTGTCTCCGGCATGTTCAATGCAAATCACAAGTGAGTAAATGGTTCCTATGAGTCTTTGTCAGGTACACCCTGATCTAAATGAGTAAGTCAGTGGCAGAGATACTTGCTATGAGAGCATAACTGCCCTGAGTTTTGCCTGATGCACATTTTTAAAAATTGCTCTTGACCTGTTTACCTAGGAGAAGAAATGTAAGCTCAGCGTCTGCACACACTGAAGGATTCTAGTCCAGGCCAGGAAGCACAGGGGAGAGAGGGTATCTTACAGCCATTCTGGTGTCGCTGACATCTCTCAGGTCCTGTATTCATTAGTGTGATTGGATAATTTACCTTGGAGTTATCCTGAGGCTGGGTATCCAATTTGATTTCATGGTGTTTGCTGAAGAGCCTGAGTTCCAGGAGTTGCTGGAGCAATTGTCACTCAGGAAATTATGCTTTTAAGTCAAAACCAATCTCTCAGCATCCCAACTTTACTAGTTAGAAAACTCAGATAACTGGATATAAAAATGAAGGTCTAAATGTTTATTAATTACAAGAGAAGTTAAAATCACCATTTGTTACTTTTATTTTACTTATTATATATATATTTTAAGATTTTCATTTCTTTATTTTTAGATAGAGGGGAAGGGAGAGAAGCAGAGAGGGAGAGAAACATCAGAGTATGGTTACCGTTCACCTGCTTCCAGCTGCAAACCTGGCTGGAGACCTGGCTGGAGACCTGGTTATGTGCCCTGGCTGGGAATTGAACCAGTGACCTTTGGGTTTGATGGCCAGCATCATTCCACTGAGCCACCAGTTAGGGTTTCATTTGCTAATATTAAACAAATATCACCATTAAGAAAACCTTGACATGAAAAAAGTGATTTTTAAAATTCAAAGTAAAAAATCCAGTACAAGCAAAGACAAAATTTTGAAGTGTCATCAATGAATTTTCACACCGCCTCCCCATCATAATAACATTCATTTATATCTTTAACCTTATATAGCAGCAAAGTCACAGTGAGAATGACAGTGATTGCTTCTGAAAGGAAACCAAAGAGGCCAGAGACATTCTCCTCTCCAAAGGATCTTGGGGAGTTGAAATGAGGCTGGCTTCTCCAGGGCAGACAATGTTTCTCTGCCACTGCTTTTGAACACAATGAAAGGAATTGGGTAAAGAGTCCTTCTCACAAACAGATGCAGGGCCCAAGCCTAACCCTCAAGAAATGCTATAATCAAAGCAAACACTTACCCTGCTCCTGCAAATGCTGTGAAAAGCATGTCAGGGCATTCAATAGAATTTCTTCCTCTTGCTAATCTTCCTCTGAATTTTTAACACAATCTCCCTGGACTGCAAGAATAATTTCAATAGTCAGGAACAGCAAAAAGGCTGAAATGTTTGCCTATTTAGCATTGATAAAGACTCACAATCCTCAATAAGGAAAGAAACAGCCCAGGGTGCACAAGCTGCGTTGTTCAAGTCATAGAGTTTACAGAGGAAAACATAGGTTATTACCATATAAAAATGTGCAGTGCCTAACTGGGCATATATACAGCACTAGTCCTCTGACAAACAGTGCCCCTAAATTGACCCAAACATCTACCCATCATGTCACCCTTTCATGTAAGAGTTTCACAGATTGAACATCTGAAAATGTAACACAAGTTTTAGAAATGTAGAGTCTAGTGAAATTGTAAAACAGAAAATGTGTAGATTTCATTAAGTCAGTGAAAATGATGTTAGAGTGATGGTTAAATCACAGCAAAGCCACTGCCAAATAGGTATCTGACGTAGCAGGACCAAAAAAATGACGAAGGAGGAGGGGAAGGAGGACAAGGGAGAGAAAATTTGCAAGAATGATGGTAATATTTACTTACATCCAAAAAGGAAGTTCTGAATGTCAAAACACTAACAGAAAACTGTTGAAGTGTAAAAATATTTTTAAAAATGACCATATCTATATTATTCAAAAAATTAAGTGTGAAATAGAGTATATCGAATACTCTCAAATAATTTTTATGAAAAAATTGTACTCCCAAAAGCCTCATGATTCATTTTTTATATTCTAAACCCTAAAATATAGTTGTCTTCATAATATGCAGATTGATTTTTCCAGATAAAGTCTTGATCAGTTTATAAATTTTGACCATGTACTCCTTGCTTTAAGTAGTGCAATTTTCCTAAATAACAGGACTACTGTGTTATTCTTGCTCATATTTGATTCTCCACAGCTCTGTTGACTGTTTCCCAACATCTCTGAGAATAAATCTCTTGCTAGTCCAAGGTCTTCTTCAATCTGAAGGCTCATCTAAGTGTTCTGTGTCAAGAAGTATTTTATCAGTCTTCCCTCGGCAAAATTGTCCTTGAGTCTTATTTCACTTTGAAGCCTTTGTCCTTGACCATGAACTCTTCAAAAGTGTATGAAGAGACAGATGCTGATTTTATATGCTGTCATGCCAGAATTCTTTCTTTGTCCACCATCTCTTACCCACACACCCAGGTCAGGGGCAGGTTTGTTCTATTTCTCTCCATTGCAGAATGACAACTTCTCACTTACAGGGTTCGCCCTGCACAGGGGTAGGTGGGCAAGTCTAAAAAATAACATTTCATGTCTAAACCTGAATTCTACCCTTGCCATTTACTAGGTATAGGAAACCGGCAAGCTAAAACACCCTCCTGAGCCTACTCACTCATCTCTGAAATGGAGGGAATAAAACCCCTCTCCTAGCCTTATGAGTTTCTCAGATACAAAGCACTTGCTTTGCGCATTCTGAAGATATTTATGCAGCGTACACAACTCCAGACACAGAGGATAAGGCAAAGAAAAAGACACATGAGCGTTCAGTCAGTGGAGGGTCCCTGCCCTCCTCCCACCAGTGGGAGTCTGTCCACTTTCTGTGTCTGGTTAGATGCTTGGCAGGACTTCCAGTTTGGCTCACTATCGACTCAGTTCTTTTCTTCACTCTAGATCAGGGATGTCAAACTCATTTTCACCGGGGGCCACATCAGCTTCACGGTTGGTTGCCTTCAAAGGGCCAAATGTCATTTTAGGACACTGTGTCAGTGTAACTCCTCCTTAACAATTCAACGAGCCAGGTAGAAACAGGTGCTGGGCTGAAGGTGCCTGGCTGGATAACGCAAGGTGGAGGGTCAGATTCAGCCTGCAGCCTGCGGGCCTTGTGTGGGCCACTCGTGTCCTAGATCCTGTCATGATCTTGAAGGATATTGACAATGGGAAGTGAAGTGCCAGCTTCCATTTTGGGCGATCCGCCCCTGAAACGTTCAACTCATTTACTGCCCTGCTTTCTGACCACATCCTCCCTGGCAGGTCTTGGGTCTCTGTGTTTTTTCTTCTCCTGGTTTACTTTTCAAGCCAGAATGGATGATGTATCTTTAAGACTAGGGTGACTGTATAATTTATCATCCAAGCGAGGACTCTTGTAAAAGTATAGAGGGCACTGAATGTAATTAGCAGGCATAATCCAGGGCTGGCCAAACAGACCAGGATTCATTTCCACCTTTCCCTCAACCCCTGACCTTGCCCACAAGCTAAGAGTCTTGCTTTTCTCTCTTTTAATTTTGGCATTTGTACTCAGCAAAATCCAGTGGCATATTTCAGTTGAATCGACCATGGTTTCTGCAGCCACTTTTTCCCTGGACAGGGTGACCTAGGTGGGCAGCTCTCTGTGTTACCTGCTTCCCTTCTGTGTGTCCCTCATCAGGTCCCACTGCACCTCCCTTTGGCTCCAAGGTTCCTTTGAAACTTGACTGCTTGTGGTTCTCAGCTGTCACTTTTTTGTCTTAAGTGTCCTCGGTGTGAGGAAGAAGCCTGCCATTTTGAAGCCCACCGTTCTAAGCAAAAGGCATTTAAGAGCCCACCAGGAGCAGTTCGCTTTCCTCCCCCGACCCCCACCCCTGCCCCAAGCTGCCCCGGACTCAGGCGGCATAGGAGGCTGCAGCTGGGCCAGTCGCCAACCTGCTGGCCCTATAAGGAGGCAGTTGAGCCTGTCCTGTGCTGTTCCCTCATTCCACACCTCAGAACCCCATAAAACTCACCTGCCCTGAGCCTGGCAGCTGGCGGCTGACTCCAGGAACCCAGCCCACCTTGTTGCATACTCAATAAACCATCTTGTTCAACATTTGGCAGCTGGCCTTCTCTACCCCCACCGACCCCCTGAAACCAAATATTTAGGAACTGATGGCCAATACCAAAGATTTAGGCAGGACCACCAAGCCCAGGGCCCCATCCTCCTCATTCAGAGTCGGGGCTTGCTTCAGAAGCTGGTCAGGCCCTCAGAAGACCCTTCCCTGAACCCAGAGACAGGCTCAGGGGTGTACGTGATCAAACCAGGCAGATCAGCGTCTTTCTGCTCACCCTCATTTTTGCCTGAGTATCTTGGATTGATGTTCTGTAACTCAGTGCAGGCAGCCAGCAGCCTTCCCCACCGCATCCCCTATCCTGCTTAGCACCGTTTTCTGTGACCTTCTGCTTAGTTGCCTGTCTCTCCCAGCAGCTCAGGGCCAGGGGACTGCCCTGTCTCTCCATAACAAGTACTCAGTAAATAGTCAACAGTCAACGTGTTAGAGGGAGGTGATCACCCTCAGCTTTCTCGCCTCTTTGGGTGGGTTGTCCTGGCCTGGGCTGACTCACTTCCCCCCACACTCCCTCATTGTGCTTCGCCATTCATCTCTTCTGCAGGCCTCTCTCTGGTTGGCTGCTTCCCCTGGGCAGGCCTCAGTGGCCCTGACCTAGCAAAACCACTAGGCACCTCTAGGCTGGCTGGTTGCTCTGGCCCCACTAACCAGGAGATGCCTCTGACCTGACTGGCCAGGTCTCATCTGCACAGTTTCTCTCCTTCTCTGCCTGAGGCAGAGCCAGGTTGCCTGTCAGAACAGCCAGGGGACAGTGACGACTGCCCGGGCCACCACCTCAGAAATAAATCAGCCCTTTTTAGGGAGTCTTTTGCTGTTCCACACTCACAATCTTCTCCTTTGATAAATTGACAGGAATCAAAGACCACTTAAGTTCTTGTCTCAAACTTCCCAGTACTTTGAACCTTTGAATATTTTCTTATCCTCAGAAATAGGTTGCATAAGCTCTTTCATGCTAGACTTACACCTTGTCACCTCTGGGCTGCCATGCCCCTGACACGGTATGTCACACACATTTTAGGACTTCATTAGAGTTCCCTGGGACCTAATGGAGACATGATGGTGCTGGTGCAGCAGATTATGAGCTGCCACTGTGTTGTTAAGTTCTGGTGCACATTTGTTTCCTAAGTAGACAACTTACCACTCTGAGGGTAAGTGGCCTTGCTAGTTCTCTCCAGTCTCCCAGCTAAATGCTTATCTAATGCTTAGAAGACATGTGTGCAGCAGAGAACACATGGAAAGACCAGGTGAAGCATCAGAGGGTCCTAGAGCAAACCAGGTTCTGATGCCATGCTGCCTGCAGGGGCTAAGATGCTAACGTATCAATAAAGACAATGGAACTTCCAAATGCCAAACAGCAGACATTGGCCAACACTGAATGGTCCAGTTAGCAGGGACTCCCTGGGAATGAGTCCAAGCCTGCCTGGGGAACAGAGAGGCATGCAGCACACTTTGAACTGGCTTCTGCAGGGATAGGGAATAGCTAGAACATGAGTAACCCCTGAGTTCAACAGAGGTGATCTATACCATGAAAATGTACATTTTGCAAATGTTTTACAACCCACCAGATGTTTTATTTAATCCTCAAACTGTCTTGTGAGGCCCTGACCTGGTGGCTCTGTTGGTTGGAGTGTCATCCTGTATGCCAAGAAGTTGTGGGTTCGATTCCTGGTCAGGGGATATACCTAAGTTATGAGTTTGATTCCCATTTGGGGTTCATATGGGAGGCAAGCAATCAATGTTTCTCTCACATCAGTGTTTCTCGCTGTCTCTCTCTTCCTCTCTCTCTAAAATCAATAAACATATCTTCAGGTGAGGATAAAAATACTCTGTGAGCTACTTCTAAAGGATAAATGACAAAGTTGGGCCCTGCATTTCAGGGCTGGCTCCTTCGGTAAGTTTGCCAGTCTGAGGGTAACTGAACTCTACATGCAGGAAGGGAGCTTGGAGGGGTGATATCCTGCATAAAGATGTCACGCCTTTATTCATGTGGGTACCTGCTTCTCAGGGTGCTCTGATGGGACCCAATTGCCAATGCCCCCAGGATCCCTGAATTTGCCTGGGAAAACTGACTTGGTCCCCCAGGAAACCCTGAAGGGACACCAATCTATATGGGAAATTGCAACCAACCCAATGATCAGAAATGATTCCTTTTTTGAAAACTGACATTTGTCAATGCTGATGTCCCAGGAATGTATTAAATTGAGTGCATGTGACAACACCACCACCAACATCCAGGAGTGGCTGACAGTCCAGCCCAGGGTAACTGTCACTCGGGCACAGCTCACCTGGTCCTGCTGCTGGGTCCTTCTGTAAATATATTCAGCAAATGGTTTGTGAAGAATATGCTTCCCGTCTCCTGCTGTGACAGTGAACTCCAGCTTCATGTCCCACTTTGCTCCAGGAAATGGTCACTAGGGGCTCCCTGTAGCAAGCCATGCTCCCAAAGATGTTGAAGTTAACGGCCTGATGATGAGTTTTCCCCGAGATGGTCCTGTTTGCAAAAACAAAGAAGTCCCAGGTCATCGCCAGCTCATCTGGCAAATATAAAATATGAAAAGAATGACTTGGAAGAAAATTTAGCAACTCTATTAAGACATAGCTTTATCATTAGAACAAGTGACTTTAAGAATAGAACACAGCATTAACATTTCATGACACAGTAATTATATTTTCGGAGAGAAAAAACCTAAGGACTCATTCTTTATAGTGATTGATGAGGATGGGGTGGGTGGTGGAAAGGCATTGTCTCTCATGTTTAAATTTTAAAGTTAGTATTTATGTGTCTAGAGAGCAAAATATTAATTATAAAAGATTTCCAACATGGATGAGTCTGATGAAGACACTAACCCAATACTCAGCTCTACAGAATTTTAACTTTTCACAGATGCCTCTCAGGCTTCCTCAATACCTCTTTCCAAATACCATTCCTGTTCCTCCCTTCACAGAGGCAATGGCTAATTGGTATTCATCAATTTGAATTAGATATTTATCAAAGCAAAATTATATCTTGAATTTCTTTCCCTTGTCTGAGGCAAAACTGGAAACTTAGGATGATAAAAACAATAAAATACATTAGAATGATGTATGCAATGCATTTGCATATACATCATCACTCTCAGTAGTTTATTAATACAGTAGAACCCCTTCACCCATGGTTTCAATTACCCACCATCAACTGTAGTCTAAAAATATTAAATGGAACATTCCAGAAATAAACAATTCATAAGTTTTAAATTCTGTGCCACTCTGCGTAACGTGAGGAAGTCTCATGCCACCCTGCTGCATCCTGACCAGGATGTGAGTCGTCCCTTTCTTCAGTGGAGCCCACAGTCACTTAGTAGCTAACTCAGTTATCAGATCACTGTCATGGTATCACTGTGCTTGTGTTCAACTAACCCTTACTGAACAAATCGAAAGTGTAGTAATGTTGGCAAGTCTGATACACCAAAGAGAGAGTATTTCCCTTCAGTGAGAAGGAAAAACATAGTACATATAAGGTTCAGTACTATCCATGGTTCCAGACATCCACTGGGGGTCTTGGAACATATCCTCTGCAGATAAGGGGCCACTATTGTACTTTTGATTATACACAGTATGATTGATGACTTCCAGGCAGGATAGTTGGAAATGTTGGATGTCTTCCTAAACCTCATTGAACGGAAAATTGTTGTGGGAGGAGGATGGTTGTCTGGCAGCAGTGAATCATATAAGCATAATCTGAATTCTGGTAGAAGTTTCCATAAGCCCTCCCAGGAATAGATTGAAGATAAGTACTTGGCTAAAAACCCCAAGGCTGGGTCAGGGAAGAGCTGACAAAAGTTCCCAAACATGGGAGGAGGGCTGGGAGAGTCACAGGCTCGTGTGCTGCAGTCCTGGGAGGGAGGGAGACCATGCAGACTTGGATCTTGGCTCCAGAATCCACACCCAACCACTTACTTGCTTTCCATACCTAACAGGTTCAAACAGAATTCTTCATTTTCTGAGCTTACCACCACCCAACCACTCAAGGTGGTTTCTCCCTTGTTTCTCATTTCAGCAAATGACACCAGCATCTACCTTTCCTCACCCTTCAAACCATCACCAAGTCTGTTGGTTCTACCTCTAAAAAAATTAATCTCAAATCTGCCTCCTTCTCTCCCTCTCCACGGCTCCACACCATCAGCTCTTATCCAGAGGATCCCCAACACCTCTGACTGGCCCCACACTTACCTTCTACACTCCTCACCTCTCTCCACAAAGCTGCTCAAACAATCATTTTAAAATAACAATCCTATCATATCACCTCCTTGCTTGAAACCCTGGTTGGCACCAAACTGTTTCCCAAGACCCAAATAACTGTACACACACACACACACACACACGCACACACATACACACACATACACACAGATAACAAGAAAAGATTATCTCCCAGTGAGAAAAATCACCATGGAAAAGAAAAAGAGCCACCTGTAAAGAGCCACCTGTATGTCAGGTACTTGATAACATCTTCTTCCATCTTTATAGCACTATTTCAAGGTAGAGAGCACTTTACAGGCACATAATTGAGATTTGGGGAGGAAAAAGGCATATGACTATATAGTTTGATAAAATTGGGGTGATTTTTATATTTTAAAAATTAACACTAATTTTTAAATCTTCTATATCACTATAGCTTTCTCTTTTCAAGAATGTTATATAAATGAACTTGTATAGTCTATAACCTTCTGAGATTGACTTTTTAAAAATTCAGCATAACTGATCTGATGCTTACCCAAATTGTCATGAGTATAAATAGTGCATTCTTTTTTCAGTGCTGAGTAATATTCCAATGTAGAATGCAACACAGTATACCCATTCATCTACCAAAGCACATGTGGGTTGTTTCCAGTTTTTGAGGGTTAAGAAGAGAGCTGTTACAAGCACCCATGTCCATGTTTTATGTGAACACTTTTCTAGTGTAAATACCCAGGCCTAGACTCACTGTGTCACATGGCTGGTGTATATGGAGACAAAAAGCTCTTCCTGGCCTTAGGAACCAAATTACTGATATAAAAAATGTTTAGAAGATATGTAATGAATAGGAGATAGATACAAATACAACAATAATTTCAACACTAAGAAGGAGGCAAGGGTCTGCTCAAATATGCGAAAAACAAATGAAAGCAAAAGGTCTGTGACAACAAAATATCACATCAGACTTCTCTGCTTCAGCCACACAAAATCACTCCTTACCTCAATACTCCCAGTCTTCCGGTAAGCAAAAGCAAGAAGGCAATCAGGCAACATCTAAGCGGTTCTTTATAATAAGGCATTATGTAAATGAGACCAAGTTAACACAAAATGTAAATTCTAGGCATTATCACCAACAGCAAAAAAAAAAAAAAAAAAAAAAAAGTGCTTCTAATTCCATGTCTAGAAGGTGTCTGACAGGGTGTCTGCCCTCCCCCAGCTTTTCCCTTCTAGCCAGAGCTGCAATTCTCTAACTCGTCAGCTGTCACACTTCTAGTTACCCTGAACACACTGCTCATTGTCAAGTCTGTGCCTTTCTGCTCCCTAGCGCCCTGCTCAAGAATCCTGGGCTCATGTCAATTATATCCCAATAAAGTTGGAAAAACAAAAAGAAAAAAAATCTTGGTCTCACGAAGCCGACCCTGAAGACCCAGAACAAAACTGAGCATGTTTGTTCTGTCGATGACCATGATCTGAATCTGTTACAATGATCGTTTGCTAAATCCCTCTTCTCCTCCTCGGTGTGCCCTTGAAGAAAGAGACCACAGGCGCTGTGTAACAAAGGAATCACCTTTACTCTTTAAGAATACTCGTACCTTTGTAACCATGCCAGAGAAGGTTAAAAAAAAATGTGTGGTACATTTTCAATATTTAATGGTTTGGAACAAAAATCGAATGCAACATCATCACAATATTTATAAAATTATTGTAAAATGTATCTAAAATCTATTTATTAGCCCTGGCTGGTGGCACAATGGATAAGGCACTGGCCTGTGAACCCAAAGGTCACTGGTTTGATTCCCCAGCCAGGGCACATAACCAGGTTGCAAGCCAGGTCTCCAGCCAGCTCTGTAGGTGGAGGTGGGTGAAAGGCAACCATACACTGATGTCTCTCTCCCTTTCTGCCCCTCTTCCTTCCCCTCTCTCTAAAAATAATAAATAAAATCTTTAAAAAAAACCCCTCTATTACCAATGTAGTATGGTCCATTCATGGAATGAACCCAAGTTCAAAGCCACACTATGGCCTTTGTAACAACACCAGATGTTCCTTTACACATATTTTCTCCAAGGGCCCAGTCATGTGACATGACCATCTTCATGGCAAGCTGGTGACTCAGGAAACAGGTGCCATAGGAATCCATGCAGGTGAGGATAAAGATGGAGAAATTCTGCTTACAGGGCCAGCTATGACAGAGGTTTAACAATAAGTAGAGTTCAAGGCCTGCCTCTGTGAGGGGACCCATGTGACTGTGCCCAGGGGCAGCCTGGGGCTTAGAATGCCCCAGGAAGGCCTTGAGGCTTTGCTCCCAGTTGGGCAGCCCCCCAGCCCGGCCTCTGTGCCTCCTGGAGATTCTCTGAGCTACCATCTGTCCTTTAATACATCCCACCCACTTTTATTAAACCACCTACTTGGTTATAGCTAAGAACCCTGCCTAATATATCTTTGGCTTTTAATAGTTGCACAATATCTCTGGAACTTTTGGGGAAAGCTCCTTTTGTGGTCATCTCAAAAGTATAAATCTGAGGCTTTTCCCAAGCATGAAGCTGGAGCCCAACGACCGTCCAAGCCTTGTTCCCACATTCAATCCTGGACAGCGGTGAGCACAAGGCCCCATCTTTTGACTAGGGCCACCGTCCCACAGCACCCAGGAGCAGACTCATCCTTCTTAGAACTTTACAGAAGAATAACAAAACACCCTCCAGATCGTTATAAGTTGTCCAAAGGGTCTCCCTCTGATGCCACATAGGTCCAGGTGGGATCGCCAAAGTCAGGCTAACGTACCTGCCTCTGCAGAGCTGGTGGGCCTTCGTAGTGAGTGCAGGCAGCCTGGCTTGGAAGGCAGCAGGGACACACAGGCCCAGGCTCTCTCTGAAAGGGACCAGTCAGTGGACCAGCACAGCCTTGTCACGAGGTTCAGTGACACCGGTGGGATGAACTGGAGCAGGTGTCATGGATTTTTGTAGTTTTATTTTAGCTCTTAAATGGTCCACCCACAAGATCCCATCCTGAGAAGTGCAGGGCAGCAAGTGATGTAGTTTTGTCCCTTGGCATTCATTCTCCCCTTTTCTGGGGTCAGCACCCCAATTTTTCTTTGAGAAACTCCTCTCTCCCATTGGAGGTAATCTGGCAAAACTATTAGGCCCGTGCCCTGTTCTTCTCTTAAGGAAGGAATGGGCAATTGCACTCTGTTTCCTAAGAATTTGAATCTTTGACAGAGTAACAAAAAAGAATGAAAAGGGATTGGAAGGTGCATTCCTGAACATGGACCAACTCCTGCTGCAGGCTGTGCAGGGTTACCCTGGCCACTGCCCTTGGGGAGCCCGAAGCACTGGCTGCTCTTTCCGTCTCTGAGGTTCCCACGGCCTTGACAGAGTGTGTTTGTTCAAGTGAGAGCAAGTTGGTTCCTATGGCTTGTAGCCAAAGACCCCTGAACATGACCTTGCACATTGAAGAGTAAGTAGTAACTCCCATGGATGTCTCTGAGGCAGAGTTCAAAAGGTCTGCCTCAAAAAAAGAAAGAAAGAAAGAAAAAAAAAAAACCCCAAAACCCAAAAAGCCTAAGCGCTATTTTCCACCAAATCTGTCTGTAGAATGGAGGCAAATATGGGGCGGGGCCCTGATTCCCTTTGTAAGCAAAACCCAAGAGCTGTAAGAGCTACTATTAAATATTTTCCAAGTGTAACAAAATGCAAGTGAGCACAGGGAGAGTAGCATGTATGAGAAATAGCTTCTCTCTAATTCCTGATTGGATGGCTAGGCCTGTCCTGGTGGTGACTGGAGGGACAGGAATGATGAAAGCCTCCTCACCCGATGAGTGAGGCTGGAGTTCCGGGCCAGTGACACTTCGTTAGCAAATTCACAGGAAGGGTGTTCTCAGTGGTCACCCCGCCCAAGGGAAACGCTGCTCTGTGTCAAGTGCTCTTCCAGCCTCTTTCAAACGGACACGTCTCTCTGCCGACTGGTGTCACGGTTGTCTTACTGAGTCCCAATTATCCCCATTTGCGAGGCTCAAGCCGTCAGGGAAGTAGAAGTCCCGAAGATAACAGTAAGCTGTTTTCCAACTTAGTCTACAGCTTTGATACCGCTCACATCACTGCTGCAGGAAAAACATTCTGTTCCTTTGCAAATAGCTTCCTATCAAAAAGCCGCATGCTCTTACAGATGAGACGAATCATCGCTAAAGCAAAACCAGCAGGAGACAACACCGCCCACGTGCATTCAGAGAGAACACTGCGGAGGAAGAGGATTTATCATTTTGATTTTTTTACTTCATTTGTATATTTTATTGATTATGCTGTTAATTGTCCCAATTTCTTTTCCCTTTGCTCCCCTCTGTTCAGTAACCCCCTTTCCTCCAGCAACCCAGCCCCACTTAGTTCATGTCCATGGGTGGTGTGTATAAGTTCTTCGGCTTCACCCTTTCCTATATTATTCTTAACTCCCCCCTGACTATTTTGTACCTACCAGTTATGCTCTCAATACCTGTACCATTTTCCCCATTCTCTCCTTTCTCCCTCCCCCTGATAACCCTTCAAATGATCCCCATACCTATGATTCTGAATCTATTCTAGTTGTTTCTTTTTTTATCTTTTTAGGTTCTGTTATTGATAGTTGTAAGTTTGTTGTCATTTTAATGTTCATAGTTTTGATCTTCTTTTTCTTAAATAAGCCCCTTTTTCTAAGGACAGTGGGAGTCTTCCTGTCCCTGGCAAATGACTTGTTTAAGTATTTTGTTACATTTTCTCTAACTCAGCCAGTTTGCCCATAGCACAGATAGATTCTCACCAGGTTGCTGTGAGAACCAACGGAGGTTCATAGGATTTTGTCAGGACCGTGACTGCCCTCTTTATTTATTTATTTAGATTCTTAAAGACTGTTATTCTACTACAGTTGCCCCAATTTTTCCCCTTTTGCCCTTCTTTTTACATCCCATGCCCCACTCCCACAGGCAGTCCCCACACTGCTTCCCATGTTCATGGGTCATTCATACATGTTCTTTACCTAGTCCCTTCCCCCTCTTTCCACCATTCTCCTCCTCCCTCCTCCTTAAATACAACTTATCTCCCTACATTGTGCTATAGGATACCTTGTATTTAACACAAGAAGACCATAAGCATTAAATCTTTCCAACGACCCTATGGAATAGGTGCTATCACCACTCCCATGATAAATGAGAATGATGAGACACCAAAAAATTAATAACTCACCCCACGTTTCAGAGCTAATAAGTTTATATAGCTCAGGCAAGACAGAGGTTAGGCTCTTAACCACTAGATAATATCACCCCTTAAAAGCTCTGTAGGAAGCTACCAGGAAAGCATTCAATCAATGAAAACATTGTTTATCCACCAGAAGCAGCTTGTTCTGTACTTCCTGACATTTCCTAGTCTGTTTTCAGTTCAGCAGCAAGGGATTTAGGATGTTATTTGAAATTCCTTACACCATAATTGGTCATTCTCAATGTGGTCACAATAGAAGATATATTTTTTGATGTGTGTCCCAAATGTCTATTGCAAACTATCTTTCTTGCCATTTCTTGGATGTGACAAGTTATATAAATGGGGAGCAAGGCAGCCACGTCCCTGGAAATGCTAAATGGTGCTACTTCAAGTGCATTGTCATTATTAAGCAAAGTTGCCGCTCACTGCACCCATCAATCTTCCAGCTTCTATTTAGACTTCTACAACCACCTCCTACCACAGAAGAGAAAATGGGAATTGCTTCAGCCATGTTATTAAATCTAAATTGGACAACAACTTGGGAATTCTCTATTGGTGTTCAGGGGATGACAAGACATTTAATGCAGATTCATAAAATGCTGCCCAAACATTGACGTAAAGAAATTAACTGATCAGGTAACCCTATTCTTTGTCCTTGAAGCTCATGGCTAGATAAACTGGATTTATACACTAGAAAAGTAACCTTGGAAGTAGGCACCGCAATCTTCATCTCCTCTGCCTCACATAGCACTGAGCAAATAGAAGGCATTTTATATACATATTTGTTTAATCTGAAATTAAGTTATTAGCAAATTACTGAATCACTACTTAATATAAATATTGCATGTTCTACATACTAATTTTCAGAAAGAGGGAAACTAAAAATAATTTAGAGTCTTAAAGGAATGGGAACTGAATGTGAATCAGCAAAAGCTAAAATGATACTAGGGTGTAT
Organism: Noctilio leporinus; assembly: GCA_004026585.1. NCBI lineage: Eukaryota > Metazoa > Chordata > Mammalia > Chiroptera > Noctilionidae > Noctilio > Noctilio leporinus. The sequence continues at coordinate 85,824 of PVIW01000406.1, read as the reverse complement.
GTCTTATGACTGTAAAACCACATGCTTATAGGTGGGGTAGGATGATTAGTTTTTAGAAGGTGAGCTGTTGGCCTGGCTTATTGTGTGAGTTAGATTCACATTCTGCGGTACAGCATGGATTTGTGCTTATAATTATATTGTTAACCTCCCTGGGAAGCTGCCTTCTCTAGGCGAGATGCCATCAGTTGACAGACTATCTGCGGGTGCAGCTTGGGCAGAAAAAGCTATCAGTTTCTGCCCAGAATTATACTAGGGAAGATCCACAGAATATCCTTCTTGCAAGTTCAGAGAGGCCAGGTACTTAATATTATGTTCAGTTCCAATGCCATATTTTAAAAAGAGAAGGGAATGACTGGGATATGAAGGGAAGACAGTAGGGTTCTCAACTTAGACAAAAAAGAAAGGAAAGAAAGAAAGAAAGAAAGAAAAGAAAGAAGGAAGGAAATAAGGAAGGAAAGAAGGAAAGAAAAAGAAGAAAGAAAGAAAGGAAGCAAGCCAGAAAAGAAAGAAAGAGAAAGAAAAGAAAGAAAGAAAGAGAGAAAGGAAGGAAGAAAGAAAGAAAAAAGGAAAGAAAGTTAGATATTTGAAATGTCTGGGGTACTTTCAACTTGACTGTTCTGTTTTGTTTTGCTTTTTTTTTTTTGAAAGAAGATGACCTATTTTCCCTCCATCCCTGCTGAGAAGGATAAAAAGAGGTAGTAAGCAGAAATGCTGGCAGATGAAATGTAGTTTGACACTGGAAAATAACTTCTTGACAACCAGGGAGTGAGGCATGGGAGTGAAAGAGAGAAGTGACGTTTGCAGTCAAGTAAGAGAACCAAGAAAGCAGGCTGGGCTGCAATACCAGTCAAGAGTCAGACAGAATGTCTAGCTCTGAAACCTAAGAATGGAGGCTGGACATATTATAGAATTTTCCCCCTGGATCCTATATAATTTTATTAACTAATGTCACCCCAATAGATTCAATAAAGTAAAATCAAGAACATTAGCTGAGCTTCAGCATTCCTGAGGAAGTAATGAAGCAAGCCTGTGACATGTTTCTACTTCTGTCACAATTGAGAAGGTTTTCCAAAATTCTGAAGTCGTCAAAACACATTTTATAATAAAAACCATAGCAAATACTTCTGGGCTGACTTGCTCTGCAGCAGGCATTAAAAGCATTGTCTTATTGAATCCTTACAGTAAGCCTACGATATCGTCACTATTATTATTCCTATTTTATGGATTAAAAAAAATGAGGCTGAAAAAGGTTAAATTTGCCTAGGATTCAACACGTGGGAAAGCTAGCTCTTGAACTTAGGTCTGTGAAATAAAAGCCCTTTTTCCTTTAATGATGAAAAAACAGGTTGTTTTAACCACAGCACAGGTGCAAGCACTTTCGGAAGGAAGCTGAGACAGTCCTTTGGTAACCATGCAAACTTCAGGGTATTAACACTATGCTGGGCCAATGCAAAGTCTGTCTTGAAAGTATCAGTCACACAAATTGTTTTAATTATATTGACATTGGCTTGATACTTTTGGGATAGACCTCGTATGTCAGCCCTCGTGGCCAACTTTCACCTGATGCTGACTGCTTTTTTTTTTTTTTTTTTAAGATTTTATTTATTTATTATTATTATTAATTTTTTTAGAGAGAGGGGAAAGGAGAGAGGCAGAGAGGGAGAGAGACATCAATGTTGCCTTTCACCTGCTTCCAGCCACAGACCTGGCTGGAGACCTGGCTTGCAACCTGATTATGTGCCCTGGCTGGGAATTGAACCAGCAACCTTTGGGTTCACAGGCCAGCACCTTATCCACTGTGCCACCAGCCAGTTTAAGCTGACTGCTTAAACACCATCAGTCAGTTTTGAATTGATGGAACCACTTAAGATCCAAGGGTCTGAATTGAATTTCTTTAGAATATTGTAGACTTGAATGGTATTTCATTATGATTAACTAAGTAACTTTTCCAATCATTTCTTGAGCCACTGTGTAAAGACTGTGCGAAGGGAAAATATGGAACAAGAGCTGCTGAGCACCAAAAGCTTCCCCAGTGTCTGAGAACTGGATAGAGGCCCAGGATGCCTATCAGGGGAGCAGATTTTGGATGGTCAATGAGGAGAGTTGGTGATTGCCAAAACTCTAAGTCATGGGTTGGAAAACTATGGCTTGCAGGTCAAATCTGGCCCACAGCCTGTTTTTGTAAATAAAATTGTATTGGAACACAGTCATGTTTAGTCATTCATACTTTATCTATGGCCACTTTTGCACCACAGTGGCAGAAGTGAATGGTCGCATCAGAGATGTTATGGCCCATTAAGCCCAAAACATTTACCTGCCCCTTTACAAAAGGAGTTTACTAACCACTAACCAGTGCTCTAAATGCTCCAGAGGTGTTAGAAAAATAAAACAAGTCTCCTGAGAGGATTAGAAGACCTAAAAACCTTCACGAGGGAGAGTCACAAAAAAGAAAAAATGCAAAGACCCAGAGAAAAAGAGAGACAGAAAAGGTGGAGGGGTAAAGAAACATATAGAAAGAATAAAAAGAGCCCACAGGAGGACAAGAAAGGTATCCAAGAAGTTATGAGGCAGAGGGACACCAGCGACCAGCGTTTCAGGTGTGGTCGCTGTCCATGACACAGCCGTTGTATTCCAGTCAATTAATTTCTCAGCAACCCATGTTATGATCTCCATTTGGCCGATGAAGAAATAGAGGCTGAGTTGCCCAGGAGGTAAGTGGCAGGGTCAGAAATAAAGCCCAAGCAGGCTGACCTGCACTCCACTCTCTTTCTACCACACCCAGCCAACAGTGGCCATCCCTCCACTCAAAGGAGAGAGTGTTATGTTCTTTATATTCTAGAAAGGTTACCGGGAACTTGGATATTTAATAGTAATTATCTTCCTTTCATCTGGGAAGGACTTGGTGACAGCAAATCATCTGTTTCGGCCATGGTGCACTCGAGCATTTCATTGACCCTCCTGAAATAGAGGAGTTTTGGAGGCTCTGTCAGTGTTGGAAGCACAGTCCCACTTAGCCATGGAGTTGTGTAGCTCCGACTTGACCAGACCCCAAAGGCACCTGCTTCTGGAAGTGCTGCTGGGTCCCAGATGCAGGGGCTGGGGCTAATTTAGTCACTCGCTGCAACATCCCCTCTGCCCACCTGGAACAGGCACAAAGCTCAGGGTTCACGGTGATCGTGCCGAAAAGCTGCAGAAATGAAATGCAGCCCCGGAAACGGACTCAGCTGCACCGCCAAGCTCTCCTCAGGGCAGGCTCACCCACATCGGAGGCAGAGAAAAGGAGCGACACCCTGCAGAGCCTGGCAAGGCATCTGCCACCGTAGACAAGCAGAAACTGGCTGACTTGAGCAAACCAGGGTGGTGACCGGCATCGAGATGCATAAAACCCTGGGCACTGTTCCAAAGAATTGACACACCTTACCGCCGGGACTCTACAAAGCAACCTTTGATGATGGGTATACAGCCATGCCCATTTGACAAATGAGGAAATTGAGGCACACCATGCTAAACTAACTCATCCCAAGTTATCCTGTCAGTAAGCAGAGGGGCCAGGTTATGAACCCAGGAGGTCTGGCTCCAGAGGCCAAATCTTAACCCCTGTGCTGTAGGTGCCCCTTCCATCCTTCCCTGCCCCTTTGGGAGGGTGTATCTTGGCAGAGTTTAGGAGATTAGACACTGGAGTCAACCGGGCCTGCTCCGAATCCCAGCTCTGCCCTTTCCAGCTGTGGGATTTGGGGCAAATGACTAACCTCTCTGAACCTCAGCGTCATCATCCTTAAAATGGATCCCTGACTCAGTAATGGCATCTATTCCTGGGAGGGTGGAAGTGGACCCATTAGCAGCTCTAATTACCTGCAGGCTCATGTCCTGGGTGAGGAGCCCTGGCCACACCCGATTTGCCTGTCCTGATCCCCCTTCAGCAGCTCTGACTCCTGGGCCAGGTGTGTGTGTGTTCGGCCCCATGACCAAAGGCAGACACCACCAAGGGCAGAGGTGACAAAACTGGCACCAGTTCCACTCCATTTTGGTGGGCCCCAGCTCATGCTTGTGGTTCTACTTTGTCTGTGTACTCCCCATTTTACCCCATCGTCCCTTCTCAAAGGCCTGACCGCTGGACTTCAAGCTCTAGCATCAGGTGCGCAGATAGCAAGCCAGTACTTAATCAACTCCTACAATCGTGAAAGGCCAAATCATATGAGTATGTCCATATGTATACCTGTGGTGTGTGTGTACATATGCACATGGATATATAACATGCATACATGTATACAGGTGTATGTACATAAACATTATGTATGTGTATGTATATATAGTATCTATTTATAGCTATATCATTTGTGCCTATATCATCTATATCTATATTCAAGTGGTTCCACTTTTCTCTGTTAATATCTCTGATTGGTTACTTCTGGGATAGTTTTTTGTAGGTATATCTCCTCATCTTTTGCTCTCCAAAAATATTCACTTGCTTCTTTTACATTTTAATAGTATCTCAGTGGCTAAAAGTCATGGCCAGGTCATCTATGATGAACATGATGACAGTAAATAATATTCAGTTGCTACTTGTATTTACCGCATGCTTATACATCAAGCCTTATGGCAAAAATATTTTTGTATTATTTTTTTTAGCTCTCCTTACTAGGCAATGGAAGTGGGGTTTTAAAAAATACCTATTTTATAGGTATTTCAAATGAAGACATTGACGCTCAGGGAAGCTGAGTAACTTACCTAAAATCATAATTAATAGTCTATTAACTCAAATACCAAGTGTTAACCACTATATATTGCCTCTCACTATAAGTGGTCAGCCCAGAACATATGTCTGGAGTATAAACGCACATTTATATGAAATTTTACACTAACTTCTTCCATAAATACTAAAGCACCTTAAAAGGAAAACATAATGCAAAGTAGGATAATTAGGGCTAAAAACAGAGCAGAAAATCTTTAAAAGAGAAGATGGTACCAAGTACCCATCAGTAGTTGAATTCAGGTCTCTACAAGAGATTATACTTATCAGCATACACTTCTACGCAAAACTTTACCCCAAAAATAGGCAACCAAAGAATGAATAAATTTTAAGACATATTATCATGTTTTCCTTTATACCTTGTGTACAATTTATTCTCATAGGTGCTGGAAAATAACAATGAGGCACAGAAGGACTAGGAGGTTTGCCATATATCTAGGAGTTAGAAATGCTAGTATATTAAAAACAAAACAACCTGGGTCTTTTATCATATTGCTGAAAGCTATGCTTGCATCATTAAACTCTTCTTGACTCCAGTTTATCACTTAAATGAATGAGGTAGAATTACTGATTAGATTTACTGTTTCTGTAAGGAAAGTTAGGTTCTAAGAAACAAGATTCCTACGATCAGATTTTAAGACCATTATTTCACACCTCCGGCCTCCCAGCCACATACAACTCTATCTACTTCTGGCTTGAGGCAAACAAGGAAATGCAATGAAGAAGTCATCTTGATGGAACATTGTAGAAAATCCTTACTCACCTATGGGCTTATTATACACTTACTCATTCAAGTACTGTTCTAAGCACTGAGGATGCAGCATTGAATAAAACAGACAAAAAATCCCTGCACAAACAAAGCTCATGCTCCAGTCATACCTGTGTCTGAATTTGCAAGGACCTCTTTGTTACAACATGAATGGAACATATGAACAAAGTCAATGTCACCATTTCAATAAATAAACAAATATGTATATCTATAATGCTTTATCATGTAGGCAAAACAGTTTCAGATACCTATAGCAGATCCTCAAAATAACCTTGGGGAGTTTGCAAGAAATATGACAGACCATTTTAATAAAGAGACAAACAGCCCTGACTGGTGTGGCTCAGTTGGCTGGAGCAGCAGCCCATAAACTGAAAGGTTGTGGGCTCAATTCCTGGTCAGGACAATACCTAGGTGGTGGGTTTGGTCCCCAATCCGGGTGCAAATGAGAGGCAAGCCGATCCATCCTTCTGTCTCACATTGATGTTTCTCTCCCTCTCTCCCCTCCTCTCTCCCTTCTTTCCTCTCTTTCGAAACAATTAATGAGCATCATGTCCTCTGGTGAGGATTAAAAAAACAGAGAGACAAACAATATTATGTTACCAAAAGAAAAATGAAAAAGGGCATAATGAGATATTTCTGTATGACAGAAAAAAAACAACAACGACTAATACACATGAAAAACTATTCAACTTTCTTAGTGCTCAAACATATGCAAATTGTAGCTGAAAGGTAACAATTTTTACCTGCAAAAATAACAAAAGTGGGAGAAAAATAAAAGATTGTTCGCAGAGCTGGTAAGGAGCCATGAGAGGTGGTAACCACGTGGGTATAGAGCCCTGAAATGTGACACCCTTTGATCCAACAAGTCCTCCATTAGTGTCCATCAATGGAAAGAACCAGAAATCTGTATTTAAAATAGAAAAAAAAACAACAACAACTGTAGACGTTATCTATTACTCTGAAACCTAGATGAAATACCCAATGCAAAGAAATTATATGGAGAGCCTTCCCTGGAAACTACTGTCACAAGCTGTCAGGTGTCCAAAAATGTCTTAACAGCCCTGTTGGAGGTAATGCCTAAGGGACATTTACTTAAATTGTAGTTACAGTTGTGTCCCATTAACAAGCCAAATATTTGGAACAGGGTATGTACAGGATGGGGCAAAAGTAAGTTTATAGTTCTGAGTCCCTTAAGTTTATCTTATGATTTTTTATTAGTTATTGCATTATTACCCCTACAAATAATTGTAAACCTATTTTTGCCCCACCCTGTATAAACTGATATGACACTATGAAGGACCAAACTAAGTAGAATTCTGGGATTTGTTGATTTATCTATTTCAGCTTTTTTCTCTCTAGGATCCCACACTATGAAGGTAATTTCTTCAGATATTACAATGGAAATGCAAAGAAAGCATTTTTGTAAGAAATTTCAGAGAGGCAGAAAGCATTCCAAATACAGAAAGAGGTATAGAGCAAAGGGCTTTGCGAGGAAGAAATAAATTAGGGAAAATTGTCTATATCAGAGTACGGACAGAAAAACATGCAAAAAGCCCAGCATGAATGCCGAGCTCGGCCCTGAGAGGCGGCCAGCCTGACCCCCTCCCAAAGGGCACCCTCGGAGCCTCAGGGGCACCTGGGGAGGCTCCTTGCTGCCCACACAGCGGTCAGCTGCAGTCACAGGACTGAAGGCCGTTGCAGGGAAGTGGTGGAAAATTTCCTTCAGGCAACTGTAATGTCGGCATAAAAAGTGATATTGATCCATTTGCCTCCTGGCCAAAGAGAAGTTAACTTACACAATGGAAATTAGGGGATAGGTTTAACTGTGACTCCAACTGCAGTTGCAAAATAACCCTGACAGACCCTGACTCCTTCCCAAGCTTTGTCTGGTTGGTACAGGCCTCGCCTCTGGGAGGCGGCTGGAAAGTGTTTTGCAGGCACATAATAAAATCTTAGAAAGAAAAAAGCAACGGCCTTCTGGTGTCCAAAGAATCCTCCTGCTGAAGGACGTGGTGGGAAGTAACTTTCAGAAGCACGGGCAGACTTGCAGGGACCCATGCCACACACGGCCATGTCACACTTGTCACCCAGGGCAGAGAGTTGCAATCTGCTGCCCTTCGCTGTAAGGAAGCTCTGACCTTGAACTCACGGGAAGGTCATTCTGCACCTCCAGTTCTCACTCCACAGGAATATGCAGGGTGGGGTGTCAGTAGGTTGACAGTTGTGAATCTGTGAAACCAAGTTTATTCTTGTATTATTAATTATTGTATTGTTTTCCATACAAACAACTGAAGACCTACTTTTACCCCACCCTGTATATATGTTCTGTATTCTTTAATCATATATATATATGATTATATTTTATATATTCTATAGTCTTTAATCTCAGTTTATATGCAATAGAGTCAGGAAATCATGGGTCAACATGTATGTTTGTGCAAAATATGTATGGCTGTAACCAGTGTGCAAATGTCTTAAATCTGTATTTAAAGGGCTGGAATAGAGTTAGAAAATAGAATAGGTACAGACCCAGGTCAAAAGGTGACTATATACCCTGGCCAGTGCAGCTCAGTTGGTTGGGCACCATCCTGCCAGGTGAAGGGTCACTGGTTCCACTCCTGGTCAGGGCACATGCTTACATTGGGGGTTCAGTTCCCAATCAGGGAACATAGGAAAGATGACCAATTGGTGTTCCTCTTTTCATTGATGCTTCTCTTTCTCTTTACCTCCCTTTCCCCCTCTCTAAAAACAAACAAGTAAATAAAATCTTTAAAAATATATATCTCACCCATTACAGGACAATAATGAACAAAACTGACAACAAGCAAAACAGAACCAAATATATGAATACAGTGAATAGGCCTTCAGTGGTTAGGGGGAAGGGGGTAGGGGGGAGGGGGGAGGAAGAGGCAAGGAAGAGGAGTAGTTTAGACATGAACCTAGTATAAAGGAACCATGGACATGAACAACAGGTGGGATTGACTTTGGGGGGAATGGGTGGGTGGGGGGTGGACAGAGGGGAGCAAAAAGGGGATGGATGTAATACAACAACAATAAATTTAAAAACAAATAAATAAATAAAAAATAAAGGTGGCTATTTGCTGTGTCACCTCAGGGCATGGGAAGAGGTCCTGAGACTCTGACTCCACTTCCTCCCCACCCACCCCACCCCTGGTCCCACGTCCCATCTCATTCCTCAGTGAGAGCTAATTTCTGCAATGACAATGACGGCAGCAAAAATCAAAAGCCACCCTGTTTGCACCATCCCTGCCCTTGCCACTCTGGGTAAAGAGTGACATTATGCCTTATTCACTCTTGTCCTTGGCCATCTACTATGGTCTCTGGCACGTGGCAAGGGCCCTAGATATGGTTTTTAATGATGGAATAAACACATGTGGGACAAAATAGAATGTAATAGAGACAAATGGAAAGTTCTGCATTGAATTACATATGTAAGTGCTTCAATGGGAAAAATTTGACCCATTTCATGTAAAACAACTCAGGGACTAGAGGGTTATCCTAGAGAAACGCTCACACATGTACATAAGGATGGACACAGTATCTGAAGTGAATTGGAAAGAGCCTAAATGTCCACCAGCAAAAGAATATATAATCAATTATGCCATGTTCATAAAATAGAATATTATACAGCAGTGAAAATAAATAAAACAAGCATACACATTTCAACCTGCATAAGTGCCACAAACACAATATTGACAAAGTTGTACAATATACACATAGTACAATAAATTTGTACAAAGCTAAGATACATAGATTTTATATGTGTGTATACGTGTAGCTTGGGAATATACCTACATTAGTACAAATAGAAAAAAAAAGTAGAAATGCGTGGATATAATAAACATCAAATCCAGGGTAGTTGTTGGGGGGTGGGAAGGAAATGGGATCAGGAATGTTAACAGACAGTGCTAACTACATAATTCTTTGTACTTTTTGTTTTTATTAAATATTAATCTTAAAAAATTATGAACATTGTAAATTACCTGCCCAAGTGGACTTTAAAGTTGTAATGTCTAAATGCAGCCATTTTCTATAGACCTAGTTCTATTAACATAAACAACAGAAAGGATACCCAATGCTAGTTTTTAAATTATTGAATGAACAAATGTGATTTAAAAACTTTAAATCACAATTTGCCCACATTTTACTGTTTTGTTTTGTGTTTTTTTTAAAGATTTTATTTATTATTTCCAGAGAGAGAAGAAGGGAGAGAGGCAGAGAGGGAGAGAAACATCAATGTATGGTTGCCTTTCACCTGCCTCCAGCTACAGACCTGGCTGGAGACCTGGCTTGCAACCTGGGTATGTGCCCTGGCTGGGTAATCAAACCAGCAACCTTTGGGTTTGCAGGTCGGCACCTTATCCACTGTGCCACCAGCCAGGGTGGTCATTTTACTGTTTTGAACTTACAAATGTCAGGCTCATAATGTGCATCCTACTAAAATGTAATAAAGGAAATGCAAAGTTCTACATTTAGTTATTAAACTACTCACCCTCAGTTGTTCCTGCTATGGTGATATTAGGGGCAGAATCATGTTCAGTTCTGGGACTCAGATGTTCCTAAAAAATGGACAAGTGTATATCAAAAGAAGGATGAACAGAAGAGTGGTCATAGCATTGGGATTCTCCTAATTCTGGGCCTAAGGATTTGTTGAAGAATCTGAAAATGCTTATCTGGTTAATGGGAGCCAGTAACCGGTTCAAATGTTAGAGTAAGTGAGTGAAGGAATGAATGAGTGAGTGAATGAATGAAAGGACTTATATACCAGAGTGTAGATATATTGTGTATAGCCCCAGAGGCCAGACATGTTAGAAGCCGAAAGAAGGTAATTTTTTAATTCCACAAGGGAAGAACATCCTAACAATTGCAGCCATTCCCAAAAGGACTGAAAAGTTTGGTTAACCAGTCAGTTCCCTAAAACTGGCAGTAATAAGGAAGGTTATAGACAACTCTCTTTGGGAACTTGATTGGACTTTATGAGTTTCAAAATCTTATCTAGGCGTCTAAACTTGGTGCATGGGAATCCCCGGCGAGGGGCTGGGTGGGGATGACTGGTTAAAACACAGATCCATGGGCTCCACCTCCAGGGCTTCTGAGGCAACAGGTCTGGTTGGTGCCTGAGAATTTGCATTTCTAATTCCCAGATGCTGCTGATGTTGGTGGTTCAAGGACGATTCTTTGAGAACTTCTGCTCTTAAAGAAAAAAAAAAAGAAGAAGAAGAAGAAGAAGAAGGGAAAGAAAGCTTAAATTAAATTTTTTGATGTTTAGTTCAGGCCTATGAATAAGATTTTCCTTCCCTGAATTACTCCCTGGCTTCCAAAAGACTTCTACTATGATCCTCTTGGGAAAGGCAAGGCCCTTTTTTACTGGCTTTCTCCAAAGGCCTTGCGGGAAGCCCTGGCCTTTGCCGGGCTTTAGAAATGGAAGGATCCTAGGGTTCTTTCCAGGCACTGAAATTAAGTTTCCCTCGATTCACATTCACTCTGTCTTCTGGTTCCTCCATTACCAAGGGCCCATGCCTTTAAGATACTAGGAGAAAGTCTAAGGTGAATGAACTGTTATTTGGCCATAAAACAATCCAATTTGGATTAAACCACATTCATGGCCAGGTCTGGAGATGCTACTGGCCACTGATGCATCTTTGCCAATCCCTGCTTTGGGGAAGGAGAGGCAGCAGTGCCAATGATGATTTTCTTTATTCTTTTTTTCTTTTCTTTTTTAATTCAAAGGGGAAAAGGTATAAAGTTAGGATCTTGAACTAGTTCTGGAAGCAGATAAACAAAGCCCAACCAAACATTTTAAATTGCACATTTGTTTACTGGCCCAAGGCTCTTAATGTCTGGTTTATTCACTCAACAAATAATTATTGAACTCCTACGTGTAGCTGGTACTGCTATAGAATCTAGGGATACAGATGTAAATAAGATAGACAGATGCCAAAAACAGAAAAAATATATCTGTCAGGTGGGATGAAAAATATAGCAGGTGCTTAGTTAGAAAATCCATGCTTTTTGCACAAGGACCTCCTCCTTGGGCTTTTTTTTGTTTCTTTTCTTTTTTTTTTTTTTTGCCTAAATCCCAATGCTTAAAATAAACCATGCTTCCTCTGGCAAAGGCAAGTGATCAATGACAGAATGGGCCACTGCGATCTGTTCCCAAGAAGCTTTTCTTTCATAATTTGAAAAAAAAAATGCAGCCATTAGCAGTGAAGTCAATGGAAATCATTTCTAGTTCCCTAAAAAGGTTCAGTTGCCTAAGAGTGTATTTAAATCAACAACTGGAATAAAGAGTGGTTAAAATTTTACCCATATGTAATTAGCAAAGCTAGCTCTTTACAGGCATAGTCTAAAACTTTTCCAAAGCAAATGTCTTCTGAAGGCCACCAAATAAACCTCAGGTGGTTTGTTGTAACAATTTCGCTGGAAGCGAAGGGAAGGAAAAACAAATACTTTTTCAAAGGAGTCAGTTTCGGATCACATAAAAGTTCTGATTATATCACAGTATTTTAGCCAAAAGTATCCATCTAACAACCTTCTCCACTTCAGGCATTACTGATGAAAACTGGAGAGTGCAAGAAATGGAGCTGTCATGTGAAATCAATTCTAGGACTCTCTGGTTAAGTCATTATTGCAAGGACTTTCAAGTCACAATTACAGCTACTAACAGCTCCTGCTTATTTGATAAGTTGACCACCGACTGCCACTGACCACCTACTACTACTAACTGACCATTTACTGAATGCCAAGCACCACTGAGCATTATGTACCAAGCATTTGAGTTGTTTTATTTCCATTTCTGTTATTGCACTGAGCATTTTAGGTACACTATCATAAACATTCACAACAAAGCTATGACATCAATATCGCCATTATCCCTACCCTACAAATAAAGAAATTGAAACCAGAAAAATGAAATAGCACTCCCAAGGTCACATCCAGTGAGCAAGTGACAGAAGAGGAGTTTAACCCTGAAGCCTTTCTCTTGTGTAAAGAACCACTGTACACTATGGTTCTGTTCCTGACCCTCACAGCCAAGATGGCAGGCTGGATTTTGAGTGGATTAGCCGAAAGCACGTATTCCTCAAGCTACTTTGCTATCATCTGCCAGAAAATTGTCCTAATTACTGTGTAAGTCTATGGTGACCTTAACCTGGTGCCATGTGGCCTCCATCACTGTATACAACACAACACAGTGAAAAGTCTCCACACACATTCTCTTCATTCCACCATGCATCTAGTACAGGCCTGGGATGCCACCCCTCCTTCCATTCAGGGTGCACTGTGGTTGTGTGGCTTTGGGCCCTGGGGAGAAGATAGTTATAAACACACTGAGAAAGAGACATTAAAGGCAAAGTCTTTAGGCTCAGCAACTTTCATAAGCAGACACGGTTGTGTTTATGTGCATGCATGTGTGTACTGGTGTGTGTGTGTGTGTGTGTGTGTGTGTGTGTTAATATGCCTCCTGTGAGGAGGAGGATGGTTATAGTATATCAATTAGGTAAATGAGGCACAATGCACAGCTTCAAGGGAAAATGCCTAGTAGCATCTGTGAAATAGTCACTGCTAATATACCTCTAATAATAAACCACAATCATCACTATTTACCAAGGAGACCTAGTCCTTCTTTCTGTTTCCCCACACCCCACAGTCCCCACGACCCAAGGGTAAAACAGTCATTCTTCTCCAGCTTTCTTTCACAAACAAGGCCCCTTCTAGAATCCAGAGGGGCACTTTCATAAGCTGCAAGCCATTACTCTTCAGTGAATGTAAAGTTAAATTCATTTATCTCTTGCTTCAATGAGAAAAAGGAAGGAAATTAAGCAGGAAAGGCGGCACAGTGCCTTGAGAATGGTGCATTCAAAGTCAAAGCCAGCTATAATTGAGTTCAAAAGAAATAAATGAAAATAACTGTGAGTAAAATATGCCTGCTCTGCAGAATATGGTGTAGCTAAAAGTCTTCATTAAATGTTCCAGTGCACACAATGTGTTAGCTATGTGTTTGTGTGCTTGAGATTCTGTGAGATATCCTGGAGCTCATAAATACTGAAAAGGGACAGTTGCTATAGTAACCAAGTGCTATTTAATGAATACTGAAGAACTGAGACTCATAGGATAGTCTTAAATTGCCAGAACATGAGTTACTGCTGCTGCTATGGGCTTGTAAGTAGCTCAGATGCCACTCTCTCTAATAAGATACTTAACAAGCTGGTCCCCTTGACCACGTGATACCACAAGATTCTGTCTTGACACTGCATCAAAACCATATTCCTGATTTCTTGCCCTTGACTCCAAGTACCAAGATATTCTACAGAAATGGGCTAAATGTTTGGATCCGGATGTGTCCTTACACTTGAAGCTTTGACTCAAGTGCTGGAGTGTTAGGACACATAACCTTTGTCACCAGCAATAGATACTGATACATAGATACAGCTAAATACAGCTGGCTCCCTGTACTGTAAAAGGTGCCTGCTCCATCTGCACCGAGTGCCGCTTGTTTTTCTTGTGCAACGACACAGAAGAGCTACTGCAGTTGGTCTTTGCAGGAACTTTTTACAGGCTAGGAACGCCTTAGGCAATCTTTCATCGGGATGCCCAAACCTTCTCGACAGACTCCCACTCCCAGTACTCTCTCACCATCCATCACCACGCGTCAGACTTCTCACCTTGGGATCATCCATCTTTTTACAGGTTTAGAAGAAAAAGAACAGGGTTTTTCTTTCCCCTGGTCCCCCTCAGGAGGAACTCCAATGCAGCCCGTTTTTAAGGCTACAGATGGTGTTGCAAGCATATTTATTTCTACATGCCGTTAATAAGTAATGAGAATTTTTTTAAATGAAAACATCTATGTATCACAAAGCCAAAAATCATTAGCAAGTGCATCCATTCTCCAAAGAGGCTGGTTGCTCCTTGCATAACCAGCAGCGCTTAAGGCCTGGTTGGGGCCCAGAGTGGGCTGTGGGCGCCCCCTTCAGGCTTTTAGGTGAAATGCATGTTGCTGTCCTTGGTGATACTAACTAGTCAGCTGGATAATTGTTTTTGCTAAAACCTTGCAGGAAATTTTGAAGGGAAATCTTAGCCAGCTTCTAATGGTGTGGCCAGACGAAAAAAGAAAACGTTTCACACAACCAGCCTTAAGCTAATACTAAAATTGGGTAGGTAAAATAAACAGTAATATCCTGAGAGGAAAAAAATCCTATTGATATACCCATTTACTAATTTGATTAGACAATGCTTCTTCACTAGATGAGCTCTGTTTAAAATCTTAACAAAATTAAAACTGGAGACAGGCAGCCCACAACCTCCCCACCTTCCCACTCCCTTCCATAGCCTGAACCTGTTCTCTTGCATTGATTCCCTACCCTTAACTGCTGCCCCCCCCCGACTTGTCCATCAGTGCCTCAGTTTACCCCTCCTTCATGCTTAGCCTCAACTCTCAGGGTGACATCTCACGTACTCTTCTCTCTAATGTGGCCCTTTGCGCATGACCTTGCTGAAAAGAGAAGATCTTTCTTCTTTGAACATCAATAGCATCTTGTTTCTGTCTCTCCTGTGATATTCTTAACCCATTCCTTAGACTGGAAGAATTTAATCTTATACCTCATCTCCTCTCTCTAGATTGACTGTTGCTTCCTAAAGTCAGGGCTTGGCTCTTATACAACCTTGACCCTCATGCCCCAGCACTGAGTCAGTGTGTGACTAAAGGAACCCAGGAAACCAATTCTCATTTAACTTCATTTTCTTCCTTATTACAGCTGTTTAACAAGCTAATTGTTTCCCACCCTCAAAAATGAACAGTGACACAAAGTCACAGGTGACACAAAGAAAGTAAGTTCATTGTGGCAGTTCTTCCTTTTCCCCTTGGAAAATCCATTCAACTTTTCCTCTTCATTCATTCTTTCAACATCATTTGCTGATAACTTGCAATAACTTAAAGCACGAGAGGAGAAAATGCTTTTTTTACTTTCCTCTCATTGTAACTGTTGTTGAATTAAACGTTTCCAATTTTTGTTTGTGCTATTTCTTTATTTTTCCCATTTTACTAGGTATAATTGACATAGAACATTATGTGAGTTTAAGGTGTACCATGTGTTGATTTTGATACACTTATATGTAGCAAAATAATCACCATCATAGCTAGCTAACACTTTCATCATATCACATAATTACCATTAATTTGTGTGTGTGTGTGTGAGAGAGAGAGAGAGAGAGAGCATTTAAGATCAAGTATGTAATAGAGTTTATGTAATTTCTTTAGCACATCATTCATCCATGCAGTGTGGAAGGCTGGATCCTTCTCACCCACCCATTCAATATTTATTGTGCTTTTACTCTGGGCTGAACTAGGCCAGACCTTGGGGATATAGAATTAAAACATAAAACTAGAGCATTATTTCCTTAATAATTTCCTTAACTTCGGGTTGTGCATAGGGGTTTCCTTCTAAAAAATATGACATTATGGCAAGGGGAAGAGATAAGCAGCTGTAGAGTGGAGACACCTGACATACCCTACCACCACCAGCCAAGCCAGGTCAGCATCAACAGTGGTAGGTCATGGTGATAGCAGGTACCATTGAAAGGATGTGATGAAATAATACTTTACCTCTCTGGTCTTCCTTCTAAAACCTATCACCCACACTAATGATGAGAAGAAGACATCAGAAAACTCACCTGAAAAGATAGAGGAAGATTATTCTAATTACCTGGCTAGTACTCCTCAAACTATCAATATCTTCAAAAACAAAAAAGTCAGAGAAACCATCATAGACCACCAACAGGAGCCTAAGGAAACATGATGACTAATGTCATGTGTATTAATGTAATGTAATGTATTAATGTAATGCTACGTTACATGTGGTATTCTGGATGGGTCTTGAAATGGAAAAATGAATAGTAGGCAAAAACTAAAGGTATTTTATCCTGGCTAGGTGCTCAGTTGGTTGGAGCATCATCTTCTACACCAAAAGGTCATGGGTTCGATTCCTGGTCAGGGTGCAGACCAAGGTTGCTGGTTCAATCCCCCATAGGAGTGCATATGGGAAGTAACTAATCAATGTTTTTCTCTCACAACTCTCTCTCTCTTTCTCTCTCTCTCATCAATAAACATATTTTTGGATGAGGATTTTAAAATAACTAAAGAAATTCCAGTACAGTATGGATTCTAGTTAATAATAACATGTTTGCATTGCTTCATCAATTGTAATGTACCCTAGTAATGTAAGACAATAATGGAAACTGAGTGGGGGTATATATGGGAACTCTGTACTATCTTTGCTGCTTTGCAGTGAATATAAATCTGTTCTGAAATAAAACACTTATTTTTCTAATGGGATAAGACTTCAAGAATGTGAATGACAGTGTGTGTTCACTCATAGGTGGCATCTAATGAATAAAATGAACTAACAAGGGAAATGGAGACAGACTCAGGGACATCAGGCTGACAGTGACGCGGGTGGGGAGCTGGGAGAGGGTTGGAGTGCTTGAGCCAAAAAGAAAAGTGAGAAGAGAAAGAGCTCAGGACACAGACAACAGTGTGGTGATTGGCCAGGGGAAGGGGCGGGGGGGCGGGGAGTGGGGGAGGTTCTAAGGCTGATAAAGGGGATGGACAGAGACTTGACTTGGGGTGGCGCACCCACAGTCCAGTATACAAATGGTGTGTTGTAGAATTGTGCCCAAAACCTGTATGATTTTGTTAACCAGTATCACCCCAACAAGTTCAATAAAAGAAAGAAAGAAAAAACCTGGGGTACAGTACTGTAAGTGGGTGTGCAGCGGTCAACAGAACTCAGCCTGCAATGGGAGAGGCGCCTGGACGTGACGTGATGGGGCGGTGCCCCAGGCAGCGGGCAGCTATGGAGGATGTGCGTGCAGTTAAAGAAGGCTAAAAATACCGTCACACATCACAAAAGGCCCAGCTGAGGTCAGCAGCCTAAATATTGGTTGGGAACAGCCAGCCCAGATGAGCAGCATTCTCATAATAACCAAGAACAGAGAAAGCTGGTGCTGTGATCGACCTAGATAAGGAACTAGCATACAGTTTCTGTAAAACTCTTAATATGAGCCACAATAAACGCACTTTCTCCTTATTTGAACATTCTTTCAGAGGCATTATTCTATGAAATCTCTTCTTCATCCGCCCTTTCTCTTCTGCTTCCTTCATCCTGCCATGTCACACTGAAAAAGATGAATAATGATGGTGAAAAAAATTCTGATAGTGGTTTAGGGAAAATCCTTAAATTGAAAGCTTAGAGAAGCAAGCAACGGAGTCACTTAAAGAAATCCGAAGAGAGCTACATTATTTTAATATATTCTGCCAAGTGAAAATAATCTTTCCTCATTTTGCACAAATGGAAAAGTCAAAAGGGAAACGAAAAGAAGAGACACAAAAAGGTTTTCAGCCTTTTTGAAAAGAATCTGAGAGCCAGATTCACCTGCCTTCCTGGTCGCTGTGGGCAAGGCAAACTGGGGATACCTGGCAATGAAAAAGGTCTGCAGGGAATGATATCAACCAAGCTAGATACACAGAAAGGAACCAGAACAATACCTATCTTGTCTTTGCGCGCGCAACCCTTTCTTAGTTTGCAAAGCATTTTTACATGCATTATCTCATGAGATTACAAGGAAAAGAGAAGGTAGGCAAAGCAACTATTAATAGTCTCATTCTACCTATGAGAGAGTGGGTATTTGGAGACCTTCAGTGACCTGTATGGCTCCCCTACTCCCTTTCTGGCATTGATGGGTCTCAGACCAGAGCCACATGCCAGGTTTGTAGGTTGTCCCAGTTTTCATTGTGCACCTAGGCACACACAACAGCAGCCAAGAACTGCTAGATGCAAGAACTTAGACTTACCTTGTCGCTTTGGGGTCCCAAATCACAATGTCAGCATCTGATCCTATAGCAGCAGCCATAGAGGGGGAAGACTTAGCACTAATAATTAAATGCCAGGGTGGGCCTTTACCCCAAAAGACACATATCTGAGCATGTAAATATTTACCTTTCTGTTACATTGACTGTTAGAAGGGCAGGTGTTATATAAGAAATATTAAAGAATTGATGAAAGAGATAGAAAGAAACTTAAAAGCACAAAAGCTTTTTAGTTGACCTTCAGTTAGTTATTCTTAGACTAGAAGTGAGGGAACTAAAGCAGGTAATATATAGACCTTTGAAAAGTAAACTAAACATCTGGGTCACTGTGTGCTATTCAGAAACAGCTGAAGAGGAAAGGAAAGACAATGTTATAGAAACCGGTAGCTAACACTTGTGCTCTAAATTTACATCACCGACAAACATGACTCAACCAGACATAATCACAGCCTATAAATATCCTCCAAGCGGCTATGTACGTGGTAAATAAAGTAAGCGCACTATGCATACCTTTAGATCCAGGTCATCTCTCTTTGTCCAGCTGTCTAAGGAAAACTGCTTTACACCTGAGCTAGTGGCATCCTCAGAAAGTTAAACAGCCAAGGAGACCTTCAGGCTGGGGGCTGCTGTAGATACCCTGGTGCAGGGTTCAAAGAACGACAGGGCAGGGCCTCCCATGGCTCTCCACATGGAGCTGATAGAGTCATATGACTCACTCGAGTATTTATATTTCTCCCTTACCTTTGAAAAGGAAGATAATGAATAGAATCACATCCAATAAAGCTTTTGGTTCCTGGACTACTTGATTGAAAGAGAAAATGGAGTGTGAACAACCTTGTGCGAGCATGCTACAAACTACTGTGGTCTGAAGTCAGGAAATAGCACGGCACCAAATCTCATGAAAAGCACACAAGTTTGCCAAACCAATGGCCCTGGATCAGGCTCTCATCTCAAAGCTGTCACAGGCCCTGCTGTGCTGCCATTTTCTTTTGGCCATAAAGTGACTGTGATTGCCTTACCTTGTAAATTCTATTCTACGCACCAAGGCATTTTTAAAACCACTGAAAGCTTCACACATGCCAATTATTACTCATTATAGTCATTATTAGGGCTCTCTCTCAGATGTTATGCTTCAAAAACATCATTTTCCACAAATCTTTCTTCCACACGACACTTTTCTCCTTGTTAAAATTTTCTAGGATTTTCTGACTACATCTCATGAGCTCTTTCAACCACTGGTTATTTCAAAAGACCTATTTGGTCCCAGCACTGAATCAGCCCAAATGGTTTGAATTACAGCAGAAATGACCTTGAGCAGACCCCTGCAGTGTGAACTAGTCCAGACAGAGCAACATTTAAAATACCAGGAGCTTTCTAAACACAGCATGCTCAATTCATCCATGGACCAATTAAAATCCTAGTAATTTTTTCCCATTGTCTTTTCAAGGACAATTTTTCTAGCCTTGTTGAGAACCTACCTGCATTTTGTCTGAGACCTTTTCTGTCTTCATTGCTTTTAGAGAGAGAGGAAGGGAGAAAGAAACATTGTGGTGAGAGAAATATCCATTGGCTGCCTTCTGGACACACTGGGTCTGAGGAGCAAACCTGAAAGCTAGGTGTATGCCCTGACCAGGAATCGAACCTACAATGCTTTGGTCATAAGAGGATGCTCTAACCAACTGAGCCACACTTGTTTTCACTTCTTATTCAGGGAGAAAGGCTTGGATCATTTGACAACCAGATAATGCATCCTTCAATGGGCAATGGTCCCATGTGAACTTAACAAAGACCCAGACTCGTGCCTTGTTAGTACCTTATGTAAATAAGATATTCAAACCACCACTTACTGCATTGCTTAGATTCTAAACCAGTAATGAAGTGATACATGTTCATTAAATTCTACTTGCCATGACCAAGGGCTGCCAGCTATGAACTGGCCCATGAATTGGGACAAGGATTGCTCAAAGGAGAGTGGAGGGTATCAAGCTCAAAAACACAAATCTTTTCTAAGGGAATGTTGGGGTTTGTTTTTAAGCTCAAAGCAATGGTAATGGAGTACTTCTAGAATGGTCTTCTTTTCCTTACAAGGTATCTCAGGAGCATTTCAATTGGAACTGGATCTTTGTGATATAACATCACCCCCAAGAAATTACAGACTTTTGCTTCTTTCTATGATGAAAAATCTAGTAGAATTTGAAACAATACCTACATGTTCACATACGCACACACCATATGTTAAAGTATTTGGAATTTTCTCCATCACAGCTGCAAAGTTTATTCAAAAAACACAAATCAGGATGCAGGTGTTGTCTGAGCTAACCTGCTATTGGGAGAAATTAGCAGAGCTTTAGCTTCTACTAAATGCTTTCCTGACTTGGAATTTGCCAGACCTGCAATATTAATACAGAATTATGGAAATTGGAAACAAAAAGCTGGAGTCTACTGGGAATGACTGGCTCAGGATGAACTCAACTGGAAAATTTGGTTAACTGAGAGTGACATCCTTTGTGCAGAATTTATCTGAAAGCTTTGAAGAGGCTGTAATTATTTTGAGTTTTCAATTCAGTCCTTTCAAACTAAGCCTTTTATTTTCTTTATTCCTCTGTACCTTTCTTCCGTGTTAAGTTCAGGTGCTTGCCAAGCACTGAAGTGGTAAATTCAAATTGGTTTTATATGTATATCCATTTTCGGGGAATGATAAGCAACACAACTCTCACATCTTCTATGCCAAGAAAAACAAAGGAACAATTTGTACATCAGAACCTTCATGTTGTGCACAGACTCAAAATACTTGAGCCTCGCTAAATAAATCACCTAATGGGAAATGGCTGATTAAAGCCAATGAATAATTCCTTGGCAAGTTAGTACCTTTTCTGCATTGTGAATCTAAAAAAATGCAAGAACTTAGACTTACCTTGTCGCTTTTGGGTCCCAAATCACAATGTCAGCATCTGATCCTATAGCTATTCTTCCTTTTCTTGGATAGAGATGAAAGATTTTAGCTGTATTTGTGCTGGGAACAGTCACAAATCAGTTTTTCATCCAGTTTACCACTGTGCTGTAAAACCATTCAAGGAAGAAAATACATTTGTTCTCATGATCAATATTTTAAAATCTATCAACCAAAGTACAAAACATGTATCTCTTAGAACCAAATAGAATTGCATCTAATTTCTTTTAAAAATTTTTTTATCTTCATCCAAGGATATGCTTATTGATTTTGGAGAGAGGGAAAGGTAGGGGAAAAAGGAGAGAAACCTCAATACAAATGAGAAACATTGATCGGTTGCCTCTTTTCAAAAATACTCAGCTTTAAAAAGTATGTCCACCATTTTTTTCATCCTTCCCAGAATCACATGGACAACAGCTAACTGTTGGCAATGGTATTTCCAATTCTCATTTAAAGTTCACTACCAGTACCTACTACACATAAAATCTGGAGTATTTATTGCAGACCCAAGATGTACGAGTGATCATACAGGTATTAGACGGACTATTAAAGAGTTAAGGTAGGATAGATGTTTAAATCATGTGACAACACTTTCTGAAAGAGAAAGACTCAGTTCAAGTTTCCATTTTGTGAAATTAACCTTACATGATTTAACAATCATGGGCAACCTATTACAAAAGATTTTTAAGTGGACAGACATTGGAGGGCTGTGATCCCACTAACATTATTATTTTTTCGATGTTGAGAGTTTATCTCTACATACATGTATATGGTAAAAGCGTCCTTAAGGTTTATTTCATTTTCAAAGGGTCCTTATCTCAAAAACATTAAGACCCCTGGGTGGTGTGGCTCAGTGGATAAGGCACCAGCCTGTGAACCAAAGAGTCACTGGTTCGATTCCCAGTCAGGGCATTTACCTGGGTTGCAAGCTAGGTCTCCAGCCAGGTCCCCAGCTGGAGGCAGGTGAAAGGCAACCAAACATTAATGTTTCTCTCCCTTTTTCCCTCCTCCCTTCCACTCTCTCTAAAAAATAATGAAATAAAATCTTAAAAAATTAAGAACTATGTCCTGAAAGTAATATTCCCATAAGTAAATCATCTTAATGTTAAAGAAAATAACACTGTCTCTGGCTGGTGTGGCTCAGTGGAATAAGTGCCAGCCTGCAAACCAAAAGGTTGCCAAGTTAATTCCCAGCCATGGCACATGACTGGGTTGTGAGCCAGGTCCCCAGTTGAGGGTATGGGAGAGTCAGCTGATAGATGCTTCTCTTGCACATGGATGTTTCTCTCTCTCTCTTTCTCCCTTCCCTTCTCTCTAAAAATAAATAAATAAATAAAATCTTTAAAAATTATTAAAAAACAAAATAACTGTTTTTTGTGTTACTAAAAATATTTAATTATTTTAACACCATTTATATACTTAGGAAGTTCAAAATGTTATGGAAATCTAATGAAAATCCTCATTGTAGTTTATTTATTAATTTTTTAAATTTAATTTTATTGTTGTTGTACTACATCCATCCCCTTTTTCCTCCCTTCTGTCTGCTTCCCCACCCACCCACTCCCCCACAAAGTCAATCCCATTTGTCCATGTCCATGGTTCTTCCATGCTAGTACCTTGACTAAACTGCTCCCCTTCTTTGCCTCCTGTTCTCCCCTTCCCCCTCCCCTCTGCCCACTGAAGGTCTATTCATTGTATTCATGTATCTGGTTCTATTTTGCTTGTTTGTTTGTTTTGTTCATTAATGTCTATAATGGGTGAGATCATATGGTATTTGTCTTTCACTGTTTATTTCATTAAGCATATTATTTTCCAGTTCCTTCCATGTTGTTGCAAAGGGTAGGAGTTCCTTTTTCTTTCTGCTGTATAATATCCCATTGTGTAAATGTACCAAAGTCTTTTGATCCAATCATCCACTGATGGGCATTTAGGCTATTTCCAGCACTTGGCTATTGTAAATAGCACTGCTATGAACATAGGGGTACATAGGTTCTATGAAGTAACACAAGCCTAAAGAGAAAGGATGTTCTGTTAGCAACAAAACTGAAGACCAAAGAAAAAGAAGAAAAGTCATCTGGGATGGTTAGAGTTAGGATAGAGGACAAGGAGGGTGAAGAGCCCTAGAAGATAGGGCTAGAGAGATGTTTTTATTGATCCTTACATATATGCTAATTATTCAAAAATCATCCTATAAGTAACAGAAAACATTAAAGGGTTTTAGAGGGGAGAGTAGCATGCGCAGAGCTTCATTTCTGAAAGGTGACTATGGTACTGGAGTGCAGACTAGATTGTAGCAAGAACAACCAGGAGCAGGATACCGGCAGCCAAGACTACAGCAGCAGTGGTCCACATAACAGACACACTTAGAATGGTATACAGGAAGATGGGATATAAGAAGGCATTTGGGAAATAAAATTGACAAAACCTGATAAGTAATTGGAGTTAGAAGTAAGTGGTATGTGTAGGGGATTCTGAGACGTGATTAATATGTCATGCAAGGGAGAACTGCTAGAAGCTGGGCGAGGACTGCATGACAACAGGGACCTCAGGTCTAACGGGCCAGGCATCTCCTGCTCATCTTTACAAACACACGTGTCAACTGGCTCAACAGGTTAACATATGAATATAGTTTAGCTATTTAACTCTTCTCCATCCTCAGGGAGGCATGTTGAAATCACGGAAATTTAAAAAATCTCTTTCTGAACTTAAAGTATTATTTATGTGCCCTCATACAACAGTTTTAAAATGGCATCTATGGGTTCTTAAATGGGACACCTACAAAGATTTTGTGAAAAGGGGAAATAAACATAATAAAAACTTTTCAGGTATTTTCAATCATCCCAAGAATGTATATCAATGACATGTGAGGAGCTGGAATTCCAGAATATGAGCAATCAAGTAGAAGGGCTTCAAGAATTGACATTGGCACCCAATCTGAATTTATCTCCTAATGTGTACAAAGTGGTTCAATGCATTCTTTGAACTAAACCACACAGGGAAGAAAATTATGTCTTATTATCATCCCAGGGCATGGGGTAGTAGGGATGATGGCATGGTAGTTCTAGCCTCCACCATAGTAAAAACTATCAGAAAACCTCTCTATGAAGGCTTACAGCACACTAGTCCTAAAACAGACTGGATCCTGGCCAAAGAATTAGGCAAAACATACTGGATCTTTTCAAACTCACCATACCTTTTTCCCATATTACTGACATCGGTCCTTACACCATTTACCTCATTAGGAATCTTAGCAAAATCATCTTTCCCAAGAGCTTTGTGGCAGAGAATCAGAAGATAAGCAAAAGTTATGGTAGTTTCCTCCTGACCTAGTCTGTCTGCTTGACCCTCATCACTCTGGTGTGTTTTTCTTTTACAGAGATGACCTAGCCACAGTACCTTCAAGGTATTAGATCATCACTATAAAAGAGAAACACACCAGAGTGATGAGGGTGAGTAGACAGATTAGGTCAGGAGGAAACTACCATAGCTTTCCCTAATCTCCTGACTCCCTTCTTAACTGAGTGTAGGAAAAAAAAAAAAAGAAGAAGACTACTCTTACAAGAGGTTTGATGGTACATTCTAGGTTGTTTCATCGCTTATGGGTTCTGTGATGACAAGTTTGTCCAATGCTCAGTTTCTCATCTAGAAATGGATAATTATATATACTTGAGAACAATTATATCAGGATCGCTGGCAATAATGCAAGTAAAAATGCATTATTGTGAGCAGACCACTCACAATATTATTGTGTGTGAGTAGACCACTACACAAAGATGTACTGTGGTAATCCACATGGACAGAGGTGGGGCCTCTAGAGTACCACTGGCCCAATGGGGACATTGAGAGGAGCAGGGATATGACACTGACTGAGGATGTTGATGTCACCTGGGACAGGAACCCTGCTGTGACTTCTGAATAATCTTGGGGGTATAGAAGTGTAAAGAAGGAAGAAAGCTGAAAGGAAAGGGCAAGTGAACTCTTGCACAGCCTGTTGTGGAAAGCTCTTTGCTAACTTGGGTCTGGGAATCTGAGATTGAGGAGTGTCAGAATATCCATGGATGACATAATTCAAAAAGAGCTGATGGAGTTTGTTTATATCAAACCAGCACTGCAATAAATGTTAAAAGGCTTGCTTGAAGAAGAAGAAAAAGAGAAAGACAAATATAGAGATTAACAATAAAATGGCACTAAATTCATAAATATCAATAATCACTTTAAATGTAAATGGCTTGAATGCTCCACCCAAAAGAATAGGGTAGCTGAATGGATCAAAAAAATAAGACCCATATACGCTGCCTTCAAGAGACCCATTTCAGATCAAGAGATACACACAGACTAAAAGTAAAGAGATGAAAAAAGATACTTCATGCAAATGGAAAGGAAAAAAAAAGCTGGGGTAGCAGTACTTATATCTGACAATAAACTTTAAAACCAAGGCTATACTAAAGACAAAGAAGGACACTACATAATGATAAAGGGAACAATACAACAAGAGGTTATAACCCTAGTAAACATTTACACGCCCAATATAAGAGCACCTAAATATGCAAAGCAAATTTTCATGGACATAAAGGGAGAGACCGATAGAAATATAGTTCTAGTCAGAGATTTTAACACCCGATTGACTTCAATGGATAGATCTCCAGACAGAAAATCAACAGAGAGAGGCTTTAAATGACACACTAGATCAAATGGAGTTAATTGATATCTTCAGAGCATTTCACCCAAAGCAGCAGGATATATATACAGTGTTCTTTTCAAGTACACATGTGGAATGTTTTTTAGGATAGACCAAATGTTAGGACACAAAACTAGTTTCAGTAAATAAGAATATTGAAATCATATCAAGAATCTTCTCTGACCACAATGCTATGAAGCCAGATATCAATCACAAGAAGAACACTGCAAAACATGCAAAGACATGGAAGCTAAATAATACATTATTAAACAATGAGTGGGTCAACGAGATCAAGGAAGAAATCAAGTGGCGAGAGGAAATGGTAGCCAGGTAAATGGGACCTGAGTCCACTTACCCTTGTCCCCAATTCGTATACTTGGTTGATTTTCAAAAAAATAAACTGAACATTAAATGGAATCTTAACTGATATGAAGTTTGGAAGCCAAGGAGTACAGAAGATGCTTCCCAATGGGTGGTAATGAGATTTTATAGGTTGAAGGGGTGCAGCAAGTGGGAATCGGGGCCCCACCCAGCCTCAGTTCACACACATAGCTACCATCAATACCAAGCAGGAGAAAGCTGACCTTCTCAGACAGATTGGCTCCTCCCTTGAAATGGACAGCTAGTCCATCAGAAACTATTATTGGAAATAATCTGGGACAGACCAAGATGCGCACTGCAGGGTAAGGGGGAACACACCCCAATTTCCCAAAGGACTGAACAGCACCTCCTAGGGGAGACCCAGGGGTCCCACCCTTCCAGTTGCCACAGAGGCCCCTTCTAGATGCAGGTGATGGTGAAATAAGGGAAGTTGGGGGAAGTTGGACAATCCATCCCAGGATCTTGAGCTGATAAAAAGCCAGAAGAGAATCCAGGAAGGAAGACAGAAGGCAAACACCAAACTCTGCTGAGATGAATTTCACCTCATTTTTCTTGAGAATTTGCATTATTTTTTCTTTCTTTCACATAGCCTTTTACTATTTATTCTTTTTAAAATTATATTCCACCTAATTTACTACTTTGTCTTTTTTATTATTTTGATTTTTCTATTATTTTGTATTTTATTTTTATTTCTAATCTCATGTTGTATCTTCCCCTGTCTTACTCCATTTTGTTTTCTTTCTGCTCTTTGTTTTTGCTGTAAATTTTATTTCCCCCACAATATGTCTTGTTCCTATTCCTTATCTTACACTTTCTCCTTCTATCTTCCCAAAATCATTCTCCCTTCCTTTAGTTGGCTCACATTCTTTTCCCTCATCTTAGAATATTCTTATTTTCTTTTCACCTTTATAAATTGTAGCTTGTTTGTTGTGGATATTATGCTTATTGCTGTTTTTCTTCAACTATATTCCTGTTTGTCACTACTATTTTTTAAATATCACAGGTTACTCTCCCCCTGTCTTACTCCAGTTTGCCTTCCTCTTGTCCTTGGTTATTTGAGTTTGGAATTTTATTCTTGTCCCTTTCTTGGCCTGGATTCTGTTCCTTACTCTTATTATTCCTCCTCCCTCTATCCTCTCAAAATTATTTTCCTTTACCACAGACATCTCACATTCTCTTTTCTCTTTCATGTAATATTCATATTCTCTTTCCACCTTTATTAGTCTTTGCTCAGCTGTCATTGTTATTGACCCCGCTGTGATTTTTCTGAAATTTTATCCCTTTTGGATCACTACTTTTACAATTGTATTTCAAACCTCATAGTATGTGTATACTCTTCCCTTTTCTTGTTCCATTTTGCCATTGCCCTTCTCAGTTTTACTTAATATTTAAAATTTTATTTTATCTCTTTCTCCACCTTATTTCTATACCCTACTCTCATTATTTCTTTTCTTGTCCCACTCAAAATTGTTTTTCTCTCCTTTAGTCATCTCATATTCCATCTTTCCTATCTTATAATATTTTTACTCTCACTCCACCTTTATTAATCTTTGCTCAATTGCTGTTGCTATTGCTGATGTGGTAGGGGAGTATTTTTGCTAGCATGGGTTTGATTTTCTGAGTAGTAATGCTTTGTTAACCAGCATCTGTACAACAGCAATAAAGACATGATGGAGGTTGTTGTAACTCTCAGTCAGTCAGCCAGAGAGGAGAACCCACCAATGAATGAGCCATCAATAATCAAAACCCAAGCACAAGAGGGCCCATACAAATTGAATAAAGGGCAAGCATGGAGTATCTAGATCAGAGATAAGACATCAAAGAAACTGAACCACTGAGTCACACAGAACTCTTACCATAGAAGTCCACTCCATGAAGACAGGCAGGCAAAGCAGAGCAACCTGAAACGCAAAAACAAACAAAAAAGAGTCACCTAAAATGGGGAGACAAAGAAATAACTCCCAACTGACAGGAAAGGAGGAATCCCCAGAAAAAGAGCTAAATGAAAGTGAGACCAACAATCTATCAGACATAGAATTTAAAATAATGGTTAGAAGGATGCTCAAGGAACTCAATGAGAGCTACAAGGAACTTTTGTGGGAGTTGCTAGGAACTAAATGGGAACTACAGCAGCATGAAAAAGGACATATAAACTATGAATAAGAACCAGGAAGAAATGAAGACTATGATATCTGAAATGAAATATACACTAGAAGGAATTAAATTCATGCTAGAGGAACAAATCAGCAAGCTAGAAGACAAGGCAGAAAGAAATACCCGGTTAGAACAACAAAACAAAACAAAAGAGACTCAAAAAGAATAAGGATAGTTTAAAGGAGCTTCAGGATAACATGAAACACACAACATTCGCATAATAGGATTATCAGAAGGAGAAGAAAAGGAGCAAGGGATAGAAAACCTGTTCGAAAAAAATGACAAAACTTTTCTAACTTGTTGAGGGAAAACATCGTGCAAGTTAAGTAGGCACAGAGGGTCCCAATCAAGATGAACCCAAAGAGGCCTATTCCAAGACACATCATACTTAAAATGGAAACTTTTAAGACAAAGAGAGAATCTTAAAGGTAGCAAGGGAGAAACAGCTAGTAACATACAAGGGAGCTCAGATAAGGCTCTCAGCTGATTTTTAATAGGAACACGACAAGCCAGAAGGAATTGTCATGAAATATTCCAGGTAATGGAAAGCAAAGACCTACAACCAACACTACTCTATCCAGCAAGGCTCTCATTTAAAATGGAAGGTGGAATAAAGAGCTTCCCAGACAAAAAAGGATAAAAGAATGCATCTCTCCCAAGCCAGCATTACATGACATGCTAAAGGAACTGCTATAAGAAGGAGGAAAGAGAATAAAAGAGAGAGAGAGAGAGATAAAAAAGGCAATGAATAAGTACCTATCAATAATAACCTCAAACATAAATAGATTAAATACTCTGATCAAAAGATATGCAGTAGCTGAATGGATAAGGAAGCACAACACACATATATAGTGTCCACAAGAGACCCACCTCAGAACAAAAGATATACATAGGTTGAAAGCGGAGGGACGGAAAAAATATTCCAAGCAAACGGACATAAAGAGAAAGCTGGGATAACAATACTTATATCAGACAAAATAGGCTTCAAAACAAAAACCATAAAAAGGTTAAAAAATGTCACTACCTAATACTTAAGGGGACATTTCGCAGTGAGAAATCATTTCACACCTGTCAGAATGGCTATCATCAATAAATCAACAAACAACCAGTCCTGGCAAGGATGCATAGAAAGGGGAACCTTTCTGCACTGTTGGTGGGGATGGGGATGCAGACTGGTGCAGCCATTGTGGAAAGCAGTATAGAGTTACTTCAAAAAATTAAAAATAGATCTTCCTTTTGATCCAGCATTCCCACTTCTGGGACTATATCTGAAGGAACCCAAAATACTAATTTGAAGGAATGTAAGCACCCCATGTTCACTGCAGCATTATTTACAATCACCAAGATATGGAAGCAGCCCAGGTGTCCAGTAGTAGATGAGTGGATAAAACAACTATGGGACTGTGGAATACTACTGGGCTATAAAAAAGAAGAGTTTTACTCTTTGCAACAGCATGCATGGAGCTACAGAATATTATGCTAAGTGAGTGTTTGTCAGAGAAAGACAAATACCATATGATTTCAATCACATGTAGAATTTAATAAACACACTGAACTAACAAGGAAATTGGGGACAGACTCATAGATGGAAAGCAGGGTGACAACTATTGGGGGGTGGTAAGGGGAGGGAGGGGTTGAGCAAAGAAGAAAAAGGACTCTGTATAACAATGTAGTGATTGTTAGGGGGTGGAGGGTATAAAGGATCTAAATGGTCACGGGAATAAAATACAATTAAAAAATAAATAAAGATGTCTGACTGGTGACACAGTGGATAAGGACCAGCCTGTGAACCCAAAGTTCGCTGGTTTGATTCCCAGCCAGGGCACATAACCAGATTGCAAGCCAGGTCTCTAGCCAGGTCAGTAGCTGGACGCAGGTGAAAGGCAACCATACATGGATGTTTCTCTCTCTTTGCCTCTCTCCCTTCCCCTCTCTCTAAAAATAATAAATAAAATCTTTAAAAAATAATTTAAAAAATTAAAAACTTAAAAAAGAAAGAAATGATCATAATATGCCAGACAATAATGTCTCTGAAAATAGTTTGAATGGCCTCGATGGGTATAATCTACTTGAGGGTAGGATTTTTGCCTTTCTACCCCTGCAGTGATTCTGCCCTTGATCACAACCTATTATACCTGCACAACAGGTACATATGGCTCCCATGTTATACCAGCATAGAAAACATTCAAGAACATTCTAAATGATTTAAAAAAAAAAAAAAGCATAATAGAGAGGCCTGCCTCTAGGCAACAAGAGACAGAAAAAAACAGAAAAAAATCAGAAGAGAATAAAATTTCAATTAAAAAAATCTGATTTCTTTATCTCATATGTCAAAACAGAGATTTTGACACTATACTGTAACATAATTAAGCCAATGCTTTTGGTCTCCACGTGAGGGACAGTCCCCAGAGCCTGTCAGGTCAAGGAGAACAGAATCTGGGAAATCAATGGAAGGTCCAGATGGTAAGATACGACCTCTTACACTCAAACTGAGGCTTATAAAACACCTTATTTTGGCAAAAACACTTCACAATCATCTTCTAAATGATTCCCTAGCCAATAGATTCATGAGGCAGTCAGGAGTTGAAGGATCAGGTGTCAAGAGTGGTCCCATCACTTGGTGGGCTGTGTGGTGCCAGCCTTTATTCTGGCAGTGAGCGCCATCTGTGCCCAGACCTGCTGCTCTGGGTTCTCCAGAGACCACCATCCCTGGAAACTTAAAAGGAAACATTCAATACCTCCATTTGTTCATAAAAGAACAATCTGACAAACACATACATTTTAGTCTTTTCTGTCTTAGTAAAAGATAATATGAATCCTAAACCTTTAATGCGCAGGATTTAAAAATAAAAACTACCTTTTTACTATGCTCCAGTCGACATACATTGCATGTGAGGGTAGATGATTGTACCCATTCACTTATACCAGGCTCAGCCACATAGTTTAGTCTGGCCAATTAAATAGAATGGAAGTGACACGTGCTGCTTCCAACCAGGAGTTGTTAAAGCCACAAAAAGTTTTGCCATCCCCCTTTTCCCTCCGTCATGAGACCAGCAGAGGCTGCTTCTTTAGCTGTGCCTCAGATAGAAGGGAAACATGGAGCAGAGGCAGAGCCAAGCCACGCTGGGCATGAGTATGAAGGAGACATGAATCTCTGTAGTTGTAAACCAATACTAGTTTAGGCTCATTTGTTACTGCAGTGTAACCTGGCAAAAACTGGCTGATATCAGTGTCATTCTAATGGAATCTTCTCAAAACACAGTCTGGGAAATGCTATTAGTATCGCCATTAAAAGATGAGGATAGAGTTTATGGGGCTAAATTGCTTCTCTACAGTCGCATTACAGGCACTCAATATAGATGGAGGGGAGGAGGTAGGATGTGAGCCCAGAAATTTTGACTCCAGTGGTCCTAACTTTTATGCTCTACTACCCTGATGACAATCATCATAGAGTCATACGGAGTTCAACATCAGTATCTCTGTTGCAAATAGATCATCTTTTCACTCCCTTAAGGAAAAAAAAAACAAAAAACTTCTTCTAAAAACATATTAAGTAAAACCACAGTCAGATAAAATTATAGCCAGAAATGCATATTTAAAAAATCATGCAAACGAGGCCATCAAAAGCACACACAATGTTAGAAAAGTTAATAGTGCAAGTACATTTGAATTTAAAATCAGAATCCTGTCTCTGATTAGCATTTGTCAGAATAACAGATTCCCTGGCGTCCACCAGATCCTATCCAAGCAGTCATAAAGGGGAGTGCACCAAATTAGTTCCTTCTAGTTAATCAGATGCCAGATTTTAGTTAAAAGCCTGATCTATAACTGTAATTAACTGATTTCCTCAGGGAGTACTGACAGTGGATGGCCACCAGCTGCCTGAGTCATATTAAATTGGAACATAGCACCCTATTATCTCACAGGTAATTTTTCCCCTTAAACTAGCACTGTCCTCTAGCTAGCCTAAGAATCTGAAAAACCAGGAAAGAGAGGCCTACTGAAGCCTAACAAACATTGCTTCTCAAGTAACCACATGGTCAATAAACGTTACCCACCGCCAATGAGACTTAGCCACTGCTCAGGTTCTTTGTCTTCATGATACACACTAGGCAAAGGCCATATCCGTCCTGTTTGTTGCTGTCCTAGCCCCGGAAAAGGGGAAATACCATTAGTATCTCCTTCTGGTGTATGGAACAAGAAATCATTCCTAATATAAACTAAGAGGTAATGTGTTAACTATTAGAGAGATCACAAGATGGACACAATGTTTTATTTGTAGGTATGAAGAGACCTTTCTGTTCCAAGAGAACTTCTTTTTTTTTTTAAAGATTTTATTTATTATGTTTAGAGGGGAAGGGAGAGGCAGAGAGGGAGAGAGACATCAATGTATGGTTGGTTGCCTTTCACCTGCCTCCAGCCTTGGACCTGGCTGGAGACCTGACTTGCAACCTGGTTATGTGCCCTGGCTGGGAATTGAACCAGCGACCTTTGGGTTCGCAGGCTAACACCTTATCCACTGTGCCACCAGCCAGGGATCAAGAGAACTTCTTATGGATGTTCAGACAACAGGAAACTCAAAGACTTGATTAGCAATCACTTTACAAGTTGCCAGCTCAGGAGTTTCCATGGTGCTTCATCACAGAGGAAATGTCCTTATCACACGTTCTATTCAATCACTAGGGCCATCAAGGTGATATGGGAATACTGTTCCAAAAGTTCTGCCATTTTAATAGCGCGCAGGAAAAATTAAAACTGTCAGCACCTACCAGGACTCTGCCAGGACTTTGTGAAGCCAGATAACAGGTAATTTCCTCAGAAGGGCTTAGCTTCTTTAAAATGTGACAGCCGCTTTTGGGTACACACCACAGGCTCTTCGTTTGCTGGGCTATTTTAAACTGTCTCCCCCATTAAACATCTGTAAATATCAAAAAATTGAAAAAATGAAAGAGTAAAAATTCTTAACAGTTCTTCTCCTTTTTAACAATGGTTCTAGACATTTTCAAAGGACTAAACAGCATGCAAGAAGTAAAAAGGGGAAAGAAAAAAAAAGGGACCTGGACAGTCCATAAATGGGAGAATCAAATTAGACAATTCTGCATAATTGGGATTTCTGGGAGCTTTGGGCTAAAAACAATGTCATAATAAAGATAGCTAATATATACATACAGCACTCTATAGTTTGCAAATACAGCTTGAAGGTCATTTATCTCACCTGACCTTCATGGCAACCCTCATGCTGGTTTGACAATGAAGTGATGCTCAGTGAGACTAATGAAATTGCCCAAGTCTCTGGGGTAGTAAGTGGTGCACCGGAATTGAAGTCCTCGTATTCTTTTAGCATATCATGCATTTACTCTATTTACTAGGAAAATATGATTTTCCATTTATTGGTAAAGAGCATTTCTTTTTCTTTTTGTTCTTTTTTACTAGGGTGACATTGGTTTATAAAACCGTATAGGTATCATGTGTACAACTCTGTAGAACATCATCTGTACACTGTCATGTGCTCAAGACTCTTTCCACCACCATTTGTCCCCTCTTTGTCCTCTTCCACCTCTCTCCATCACCCTCATCCCTCTTCCTCTCTGTCAAGCACCATGCTGTTTTCTGTTTCTGCTTTTTTCCTTTTTTACTTAATCCCTTCGAGACTTGCATGCAGCCCCTGACTCATTCCCTTTTGACACCTGTCAGTTTGTTCTAGGTATCTAGGAGTCTGTATTCTATTCTCTAGTCTGTAGCTTATTTTGTTCATTAGATTTCATATATAAGTGAAATCTTATGGTACTTGTCTTTCTCTGATTGGCTTATTTCACTTAGCGAAATATTCTCCAGGCCAGTCCACACTGTTGCAAAAGGTCAGATTTCCATCATTTTTTATGGCTGAATATTATTCCCATTGTGTAAACGTACCACAGCATTTTTATCCACTCATCTACTGATGGGCCCTTGGGCTGCTTCCAAATCTTGGCTACTGCAAACAATACTAGAAGCATGTATTTTTTAGATGGTTACGTCCACCACAAGCTATTTGTAGATGTGGCTGAGCAATTTTCCAATTTCACTTACTGGTTTCATTTACAACTCTTAGCAGGTTGGTAAGGAAAAGTGTTACGTCTGTCCTAGCCTAGCACCTCTTGATTACACTCTGGACCGGGTGGTTATTACACTTGGGAGGTAGTACATCTTCACCATTAATCTCCACTATCTCAGCAAGTTCCACATTATGCTGCATCCTGTCTACCCATACAGGGTCTCTCCTTCTTCCTCCATCCTTTGGCCTAAAACCAAGCTCGACTCTACACTTATGATGCAATCTCTCATTTACAGGAGTTTTGCCCTCGGGGAGCATCTAAAGATTTTCAAATAATGAAACATGTCAAAACAATCTAAACTCCCTCCTGAGCAGACAAGCCACTAATTAGATGAAGGTGATAGAGTGGATGCTAACAACTTGTCTGGATTTAGGAGATGCACGCACGTAATCACGTCCTGAGATCTGCCGGGGGAAGGTCGGAGATGCAGAGAAGCCGGTGCAGAAGCACCAGTTCCCACACAGAAAGCCAAATGCATTTATAAAAACAATGTGTCCTAGCTAGAAGGGTTTGTCTTGATGTAAAATATTACATGTACAAAGGGAGACAAGAATTGAGAAGGAGAATACTCAGAAGCAGCCTAACAGAGCAGATCACACGAGTGTAGGTTCAAATCCTGATTTGGCTCCTTTTTAGTTGGTGACCTTGTGCAAGATGAGCGCTTGCTCTTAGTCTCAGGTTTTTCTCGTCTGTTAAAAAGGATCACAATGTTCCTGTAGTGTGACAATTTTGGGAGGATCAAATAAATGAATGTACATGAAAGTTTATCTAGCATCTCCCTGGAATCCCGGAGTCACTTCACAATGTAGACGGAATTGCTGCCCTTGCCAAGATTCCAATGTTACAGTTCAAACTGCCAGCATCTCAGAACCTGACTGTGTTTGGAGACACGGTCCTTTACGGAGACATTATGTTACAATGAGGTCATTAGTGTGAGTGCTAATCCAATGTGACTAGGG
Source organism: Noctilio leporinus (assembly GCA_004026585.1). NCBI lineage: Eukaryota > Metazoa > Chordata > Mammalia > Chiroptera > Noctilionidae > Noctilio > Noctilio leporinus. The sequence continues at coordinate 50,205 of PVIW01000406.1, read as the reverse complement.
TCCTTACGCAAACAGGAAATTTGGACATATCACATGCAGAGGGATGACTATGCGGAGACACAGGGAGAAGACTGTCATCTAGAAATCAAGGACAGGAATCTGGGACGTAGCCTTTCTTCACCGTCTTCAGAAAGAACTGACCCTGCCAACACTTTGGTCTTGGATTTCTAGAGTCCAGAATTGTGAGAAAGTACAATTCTGTTGTTGAAACCAACCAGCTCATGGTTACAGCAACCCCAGCTAACTGATACTGTCGAAAGTCATAAGTTTCTACTTACAAATTTAAGGTTTAGCATTTTGGAAGTAACCACCAAAACAACTAAAAATAGGTATGGTTGAAAATCACTAGCTTCAGGGCTAAGCTGAGGGAGCTAGTGATGTTTACTTTCCATTTAATACACTCTTGATCATTTCCATTTCTACCATGTATTTTCCTTTTGATAACAGTTTTAAAAATAATAAAAATGGTCATCTTGCTTTAAATAAAAATTGTAACTTTGAGGCCAAACACCAAACCTGATTAAATATAAACTTGATATTCATGTTTCCCAACTTTGTAAACTGATTTCTTTTTTAATAAACTGCAGATAATGAAAAATTTGGGCTTTGGGGTCATATGAACTTGAGCTTGAATTCCAGGTTTAGCACGTACTAGTAAAGTGATCTCAGGCTTAATTTACCAAACTTTCCAAAGCCTCAATTTCATAAGTCACAAACAGTGATAAAATTTTGGCTTGGAGCATTGTTATGACAAGTAAGCATGATAATGTATATTAAAGTGCTTTGCTGAGATAATATATAATAAAACATAAAGTAAGATAAGCTATTAAAGCACGTGCCAGGCACATACTAAGCATTCAACAAACAACATTAGCTGTACAATCATTAAACCTAACGTTACTACTTTTTGGGTGTATAGTTGGAAATTCAAAATCAAACTTAGTAGCTTTGTATTTCCAGACAGCTACAATAGTAATAGTTAACAACTGGATATCTTTCCTGCTCACCGGAAGAGTGATTCTGAAGCTTTAATACGCGTAAGAATCACTTGAGGTTTTAGCCTATTCTGTTTCCGTGGGTCTGGGATGGGGTCCAAGGTTGCGCTTTCCCAATGAGCTCTGGGGAATGTCAGGGTTGCATTCTAGGGACCACCCTTTGAGAAGCAAGACTCTACATGATGGAATGGCCTGTCAAAGGTATTTATTTATACATTGGAAATATTCATAGTATAAAGCTGTTTCTTATTGAAACAAGATAACAATTAATAGATTTGTATTGCATTTTTGTGTTCAGGAATAATGTTAGATAATAAATGGATCTTCTGTAAAAGGTGTGGCCCACAAACTCCCGTCACTCTGTACTCCCCAGGGATCTGCCCTTGGGTTGGCTGGTGTGGGCACCATGTGAATGGTCTAGCGTTCTTCATGCCCAACCCTCCCCTGCTCCCTTCTGGGTCCTGTTTGATCACATGCCAGGCTGTGAAATCTGTCATGCTAATTTACTCCAAGAGATCTGCTACCTCTTTGACAATCTCACAAGTACTATTACAATAAGTTTGACTCCACTAGACCATTTGGGGTGACATTTAAAATATTCCATCCTTATAATTTCTTTGGAAAGGAATTTAGTGACATCCAACAAGTACATTTGTGTTTCCCCTTTGAACCTGCTGTTTCATTTCTAGGACTCTACCCTGAGGACAGAGTTTTGTGGTAGGCAGAATAATAGCACCCTGAAGATGTTCATGTCCTAATGCTCACTGCTTGTGAAAAAGTAACCTCACATGGCAAAAGGGATTTCACAGTTGTGATTAACTTGCTGACCTTGAGACAAAGAAACTATCCTGGATGAATCAGGTAGGCTCAAGGTAATCCAAGGGTCCTTAGAGTAGAGCAGAGAGACAGAAGAAATCAGAGTATGCAATGTTCTTCATTCACCACTGCTAGCTTTTAAGAAAGAGGAAGGGGACCAGAACCAAGAAATTCACATCCTCTCTATCTACTAGAAAAATCAGGGAGAGAAATTCCCTCCCCTAAAGCACCCTCCCTCCCCGAAAGGAACACAGCCCGGCTGACACCTGACTTCTAGATAATCAGATCATAAAATTGGGTTCCTTTAAGCCACTGAGTTTGTGGTAATTTGTTAGCGCAGCAATCAAAATCTAATTCACCTTCCACAAATATGAAATAGCATATGCATAAGGCCTTCACTGTGATTCTATTTGTAACACCTTAAAGATTGGAAACAACCCAAATATCCATCATTAGGGACTAGCTGAACAAATACAGTGGCATATTCTATACCTGTAAAATAGAATGAGGGAAGTCTCTATACCTAATATTAGCTGACATGTAGGACATAGTTTAAGTAGAAATAAAGCAAGACACAGAATACTATGTATAGTATTTTACCTTTCAGGTAGAAAAGATAGAGAAGCAAAAATATTATACCTACATTCTTTTTTTTTTTTTTTCATCAAGGGAAACACTATAAAGATAGGCTAAAAATGAATTAATAAACATAATTCTCTGAGGATACATTTTTAGTATATAATTTTGACTTTTGGGCCATATGTTTTTACATATTCAAAAATAAAATTACATTTAAAAATAATTTAAAATAAAGTCAAAATGCTCATACTTGAATTTTCTGCCTATGATTTACGTTCTGAAACTTTCCCTAGGCTTTTACTTTGCTCCTAATGGAATTCTATCCCAAAGCAAATCAAATAATCAAGATCAAGAAACTGCTTCCTGACAGAACTGTCAAAACTGTAGCTTGCTAGTGGGTTAAGAGAGACCTTTTCTGCTGACTATAGTGTTTCTTAAATCATATTCTGGCATTATGGACCTGTCTGACAAGCGGTAATGGTACATGACTTCACAAAACAAATTCTTGAACAGCCATTTCATAGGGTTGGCAACAGTGCCATCTGGTGGCAAAAAACTGTTATAACTTTAAAACAGCAGTATTTTTTCTTTTCTTTTATTCTTTCTTTCTTTTCTTTTTTTTTAATTTTATTTATTATTTTCAGAGAAAGGGGACGGGAGAGAGGCAGAGAGGAAGAGAAACATCAATGCATGGTTGCCTTTCACCTGCCTCCAGCCACGGACCTGGCTGGAGACCTGGCTTGCAACCTGGAAAACTGCAGTGTTTTCTTTTTGAAGTGTTGCGCTCTTTTAACTGAAATGACATTACCTGTGGAGGGCAGGCAGGGAGGGGTTGCCACCGGAAATAGTTTGCATGAAGAACTTATTAGCTCCTGTGATACCAAGTTCATCCTTAATGCAAGATATTGTATTACAATGCATTGCTTTTCCTCTAGGGAGAATGTGGGGCACCCCCCACTCGGGGGGCACCGCCCACCAACGTTACTTTTGCTTCTTCTCTCCTAAACTCCAAAGGCCTTTTTAATTTTATTTATTTATTTATTTTTGGCTCTGTAAGTTGTTTCCTGAGCCTATGCAGCTTAGCTGGTACACTTCTACTACCTTCATAACTCTTTAAGAATTTTTTTCTTATAATTTGGTAAAAATGAAAAAAAAAAAAATGCATTAGGTTGGAACAGAATCCTTATGGAAACTTCATGCAACAAGAGCCAACTTTGAGGAATGTATTTTAGTGTCAATTATAGACACACTAAATCTATTTTCATCGTTTATAAAAAATGATTTTATTTATTTATCTTTAGAGGGAGGGGAGAGGAGGGAGAAAGAGAGGCAGAGAAACATCATTGTGTTGCCTCTCACACACCTCCAACAGGGGACCCAGCCCACAACCCAGGCATGTGCCCTGACTGGGAATCAAACCAGCAATCCTTTGGTTTTCAAGCCAGTGCTCAATCCACTGAGCCACACCAGCCAGGGCTATTTTCATAGTTTTAATACTCCATATTATAAAAATGCAGCCAGTTTCAGTTTAAACAGCCAGGATGATTTATAAGATGGTAACTGATTATTCAGGTCTATAATTGTGAGATGATAGAAACTACCAGCACATCCCAGGAGGGTCTAAAACCATTGAATAAAATGTACCTTAATTGGTTTTCATCCTTCCTTAACCAGTACCAGCAAGTAAATGAAATTGTTTCTCTACCCAATTCTTATCAAAAATAGATTTTCTCTTTCTTTTATGATGACTATTTACACTGGGAATCAACTAAAGAACTGAGGCACTTAGGCAATTTGGGGTAAAAATAACTTTGGTTTAAAAATTGTAACATAATTGTCATAAAAATACCATTCGGAAAATAGCTTCAATTGCACCCACACCCAAATTGTTTTGAGACAAATCAATGAGTTTTAAAAAAAAGTGTTTGAGACCTACTACATGACCTGAATTACTCTGATTTGGGTACTGGGAGGGATAGTGGATGTGACTAAGAGACAGAGAAACTTCCTTAAAGTTAACTGGAGAGGCCCTGGCTGGGGTGGCTCAGTGGTCTGAACACTAGCCTGTGAACCAAAGGGTCACAGATTCAATTCTTAGTCAGGGCACACGCCTGGGTTGCAGGCCAGGTCCCAGTTAGGGGCGCACCAGAGGCAACCACACACTGATGTTTCTTCCTCTTTCTCCTTTCCTTCCCCTCCTTCTAAAAATAAATAAATAAACTCTTTTAAAAAAATAAAGATAAGGCCGTGGATAAGGTGCTGGCCTGTGAACCCAAAGGTTGCCGGTTCCATTCCCAGCCAGGGCACATAACCAGGTTGCAAATCAGGTTGCAAACCAGGTCTCCAGCCAGGTCCTTAGCTGGAGGCAGGTGAAAGGCAACCATACATGGATATCTCTCTCCCTCTCTGCCTCTCTCCCCTCCCCTCTCTCTAAAAATAATGAATAAAATCTTAAATAAATGTAACTGGAGAGTTTGCATTTGGCCATCAGATTTAAAAATGGGCTACTCTGAGGTCCTAGGGATGATGAGAAAACAACCTGAAGGAAGAGAAATGGTGATGAAGGTGAGCACCAGTGAGAGCAACAGAAACAGACATGCATAACGGTGAAAGGAAGCAGGAAGGATGGTAAGGGAGGAAGATCAGCTGTGGAAATTCACTCACAACTTTCTTATAAGCAAAAGAGAGACTGCAGGTGTTTTACCTAACTCTTTAGCTAATGCAGAGCGCAGCTCACAGCACTGGCTACGGTGATGGTTCCCAGCATGGCCTCTGCCTCCACCTTTTCTGGGCAGCTCATGGGCCTTGGGCCTGTAATTCCCACCACCAGCACCTTCTTTGCTCCCTAAGAAGGCAGCAGGAATATACACACGTGCAAGGAAGGCTTACTAAAGACAAATACCATTATTGTACTGTAAAAGAAATACCTGATGGGCTTTTAGATTTATTAGGTATAGGTATGTATGTATTTGGTAAAAATAAATTTAATTCTCTGATAGTGTGTGTTCATTTTTCATACGCATATTTCATAGTTAAATTATTTTGATTGAAAAGGTAAAAAAGATATGAGGTTAGTTCCAATCATTCTTTGAAAAGCAGTGTTTGTATTTAAGATGTATTATGGTTCAAAACAAACAAAATCAAACAAGAATATGCTAATCCCCAATATTAGATCTTCGTAGAAATGATTCATGATATTATATTATGTAGTTAACTCCACTTGTTACTGAATCAGTCTTCAATGGTCTCTCCTTCCACCCTCTGAATGATACTGAACCAGGCATTTCTGCTCTCCAAATGCTTCTGCCTTTCTTATAAAAAAGGCGGGAGGAGGTCATGATCATGAGTGGGAACATGGCTTGCCTGTGTCACGCCTGGGACGTGTGAGAAGCAAAGGTAAACCCTGGTCTGTTTGAGTTCACAGCTCATGGTCTCCTCTCATTACCCTCCACTGAGCCTCTATCTCACTAACTTGAATGGGAACTGAGCCCAGGAGAGAAAAACTCAGCTAATACAAAGGGTACAAGACAGCTCTTTAAATCTTGCAGATGGTGAGTCCTTCCGGCATTAATGATAGAACTCACCTGAGAAACCGTTTAATCTAGATTCGTTCAGAGCACTTTTTAATACCTAGTTTCTGAAAAGAGCAAAACTTTAAACAACTACCTAATACACTGTGTAAATCTTCAGATTAAGCTGAAGTCCACAAACCAGCATTCTGAACCAGCAGCCTGGGTTACAAAAAAAAAAAAAAAAAAAAAAACAAGAAAGAAAAAAAATGTTGGTCTACACAAAGAAAAATATTTGTATTTTATAATAAAACATGTTTGATGTCTAATATACTAGCTGGTTTGAAAAAGGGAAATCTTTATTCAAATGTATACATCACTTGAAGAAAACTCAGAGCAAAGACTCAGTAAATGAAATTGTCTTTCAACCTCAGAAAATTAGTTTCTTTCAATGCATGGCATGAGTTTACCTACTTAGGGCAAGCCATCTTTCCCCTAAAAAATTAAGGTCGTTTTCATTCCTGTAGAAGTTTTCAAACGCAATCATTACCTCTGTGATCAGGTCTTGGTTTTCCACGTGGACCTGAGATGATTGGTCCAAATTCCCTGCATTGAGAGGTCATCTATAGCACTGCGCCTCTCGCCATTACACATCTTTATGGTCCATAAACATCTTAAAGGAATTCACACCTTTATATTGGGTAAGGATTTTCATTTCTTATTTAACCTAAAAGAAAACAACAAGAAGAAAATGTTACTGTTTCATTTATAGATAATATCAATACTTTTCAAATTGTTGCCTTTGGAGAAGGATTAAATAAAATAAAAATAGCTTAATTTCAGATAAAAAGCAAGTAAGGCCTTATTCTTTGCCCCACGTTAGACTCCTCTTCATCTGTTGCTATGATACTTTGAAATCAAGGAAGAGTTCCTAGTTTTCCCCAAAGTACTTCATTTCTATACTTGGCTATAAATCCTCAACAATGATCATCCAGTAAGCCCACAGGATTAGTTTCTTAGAAAGGAAGTAGGGGGCATGGATCTACCCTTCAGGAGCTCCTAGAAGGTGACAGATTCTAGACTAGTCGGAGTCAGGGAAGGCCAAAGGAGGGCGGACATGTGGAATGGGCAGGTTCCACTCCCACATGTGGCAGATAAACATTGGAAGGGACATCTTGGCTGTGGAGGTTTCCTCTGAGGAGGGAAGGGTCCCAGCCCCACAGCAGAGTTCCAGTGCCAGGAAGAAATGCCCCCATAACTTCTGGCTGTAAAACCAGCTTGGGTTGTGGCTGAGTGAGACGGAGGGCCAACTGGGCTGATAGACAGGCGGCAGATGAGGGGCAACAGAGGGGAGCCTGGGTTCAGTGTGGGGCATCCCAGTGTGAGGTCCTCCCGCCCACGCCTGACATGCAGACAGAAGGATGTGCAGACCTGATGCTGAGAGGCAATCACGGGCAGGGGAAGATGAGGCGCTTGCCTAGCAGAGGATGACAGGTTGATGAAAATGACCAGGGAAAGAGAAGAGAGACATGACAATAGAAGCCCTGAGAACCTGCTCTGGAACATGCACTTAGCATGAAAAGGAGGCAGTACCAAGCCCAGAGAAACGTTTATCTCAGCTGTGTCTGGGTGGCATGATTTCATACTGTTCTCATTTTCCTCCAGTTACATTTTATTGTCATATTCACTACATCTTGATTACAAAGCAAAATTTATACAAGGAGAAAAAACATTTTACAGACAGATACATGTATATGCCATATGAATTAAGTAGACAGACTGTAAATGGTCTTCTTACTAGAGTGAACATGTGATGGTCACAGGCTCATTTTTCTAAAACTATACAGTGCATTGAAATTCCCGGGGCTATAGTTTGAAAGTTCCTGAATAAGATTTGCACACACGCTCCACCTCCCTAATTAACGAGGGGCAGGAGAAGGAGGGCAGGAGCAGCCGGTTGTCTTTTCTTTGTTTCTACTAGTTCTGTTTCTCCGCTCCACTCTGCCTTCCTTTCCTCACCCTCACAATGGAATGAATTTAGAGAAACTGTAGTGCATGGGAAGGGATAGCCTAGGCCAGCGTGGGCGAATGGATGAAAAACAGATCCTGCCTTTTTGCGAACTCCTGGGGTCTTAGCCATTTGCCACAGGGATCTTATCTCGACCATTACCCTGGCTCCCCGCAAACAACTGCGAGGCAGTGTCTGGCCCCAGCCTCCTCTCGAACCTCTTTCTTCCTCTTCTGGTCTGTCTGGTGACCCGGGGTCCTTTGGTTGCCCAAAGTTATCTCAAATCCCCAAATATTACCTCAAGATCTGAGATGTTCCCTTCTTTTGACTGGATCCAAGCTTCCAAGGGCCAGAGCTGCAGATCTGTAATCCCAATTAGAGCAGATGCCCCCAAGGTGGGAAGGAGACCTGTTCTTCTCAAGAGTTACTTGCCTCTTATAAGAAGCTCTAGTCTGGGTCAAGTGTGATAATTATGTCGTTAGCTCATTTCACTCAGCCTTGCTAGCGCCCTGAGAGGTAGGAATTGCATTCCTATTTCACAGTTGAGGATCCTGAGGCTCAGAGCCATCAAATGACTCTCCAAGGTCACACCGCTCATAAATTCTCTTTGGTAACCAGGAAGAAGATACAACTTTGAGCCAGAGGTCTTCCATTCAGCCTGCGATGGGCCTCACTTCCATGCAGATCACCCCCTTTCCCCAATCTTTCACTTGCTGTGACCTGCTTTCCAGCCTGGGGCCCCAGGCCATGAAATAAATCATGATTTTGAGAGATGCAGAGGTTGGCAAAATCAATCAAGCATGTAGGAAACCAAGAGCCATACAAAACAACACAAATTTCATCATCAAACTTCAAAAGGCAATTTTATTAAGCTCATGTGATGTTCATCATTGTGACAATAGCTAATGGAGTAACACTCCCCTGAAGGCTTTGTCAGGAAGGGCTCATACTAGGGCTTCTTTGCCTTCACACAACTATTACCCCTGGGATAATTAGCTTTATCCAGCAAACCGCTGGTTAGAACACCACAGTCCCAGCCTACCTTAAGTATGTTCAGGATGCTCTCATTTCCCTCAACATCAGCTGCTTCTTGATTCTCTTCGCAAGACGTTCCTCTGGCTTTACCTAACATCTGAAGACTGAAGCGGGCTGAGAGGAGAGAGAACCAGTGAAAGGATGACAATTTCTTTCATATTTCTACATAAAACCTAATTGTTTCCTTTGTTTTCACTGCTGATTGGCTCCATTCCCCTTTTATTTGTAGTTAGCTACACAAAATGCGTTTACCTTTTCTAATCTGGGCTCATAAATCAATTCTTTCAACTCCTAATTACCTTGGCTGTTCTCCTTTGAAACCCGTCCAGTTTATCTGAAAGCGTCTTTTGCTAGGAAGAGAGCATGTGCTGTCTCAGGCGCTAGCGTGAGAGGAAATAAATTGAGATCAACTCTAGCCAATGGTGGGGGCATAATCTTGCATAACACATGATTTTATTGAAGAATGATTAGGTTGTAAACCATTATCGAAAGCATCCCAAGCATTTTCTTCCTTTTTTATGGTGTCACTGAATTTTCATTTCTAAGCTCATCCAGAAACAAGTGACTTGACTTCACTAAAATTAATCACAGAGCTTGCTTAACCCAAGTAAAACCAAAAGAAGTCCAACAGTACATTTGAGCTCTAGGGAGAAAAACACGGGCTGAATTTTCAACTTTCTCAAAGTCACTAAGACTAATGAAAAAAAGCTTCATGACTCAATTTATGTTTCAACCCGGAAGCACACTCAGCTTTGTAAAGACATTACCTCTCCACACCGATCTTCGGGTTTCCCCAAGTTTGAAATATCGATCATACACCATCGTCCACCCAACTGTGCAAACCAGACTTAAGCGTCACCCTTGAACTTTACCTCTCTTCTTCCCCTACTTCCCCAAATCCAATCCATCAGCAACCCACCCCACCCCTAGGTTATGGTCTACATTTTCCATGAGTCTCTTTGCTCCCTGCCTCCCCACATCCCCACCTCCCTGCCCAGGGCCACCTTCATCTTCTGACTGGACTAGTGGCTTCTGCAATGTCACCCTGTCCCCAGCCATGCTTGCCACTTCCAATCTTTCATTGACCTCCTTTTGATCTTAGGATGAAGGGAAAAAACACTACTATTATACATCCCATAAGGTCTCTGCATAGGGAAAGTTCAGATCTCTCTTCAGCTTTGCAATAACTTCCTCCCTTCCAGCTCATTCACCCGGCTCCAGGGACACTGTCCCTCCTCCTCTTCTTTGGAGAGCTCTGAGCTCCCCTCTGAGAGCGAGATGTCACTTCCATCCTTCCCTGTCCGGCCCCTCCTCTCTCAGTCCAGTGAAACTCCACCCTGGCATCTTCGAGGGGACTTTTATATCATCCCCCAGAATGGGATGTAGTTTCATCACTGTATGCCTTGTGCCCATTACAGTGTATGGTACATAAATATTCTTTAGATGTTCACAGGAGAAAGGAAGGGGGGACCAATGAATTTCCCCTAAGCTATGAGGAGGAATAACTATGATGGTTCACTTTTCCGATAGCAAAATGGAAAAGCAGAGTATTGCATTGTTAATTTGAGGTTTCACTTGTCAACAATATTACCAAGCTGGCCTGGATTGTCTATGAAAATATTAATATGGAATATAGACTCCGAAGACATTTGAAAGCCAAATGCTCAGTCTTGTCCAAAGCTCATTACCTAGTCAGTTTTGACTAAGACTTCTAAGACAACAGAACTATAGTCTACTTCTATATCTATGTCTCGAATAATTTCTTCTTTTGAAAAAGTTGGCATTTTGTTTTATATTAAGCCAAGTTTTAAGGTCTTTGCTTTTATCTGTGAACAGATCCTTAGGGTTCAGGAACTCATGACTGTTACTAGAACATAAAATTTCTTTATGAGATAAGTGAAACATAACTGAAATATCGAGGTGTCTTCCCTTGATTTGTGACCTGACACATGCAAAGAGGAGCCTGAAGTGGTGAGGAGTTGACGGTGGGTAATTACTGAAGCTCGTTTAGCTGAACTATGTGCTCAAAAACACTATTTGGTGATGCAAGCATTATGACTGATGATTTCACAAAAAAGAAAATGCCAGACCTTAAGGGTTCACTCAAAAAAGTCACAATTACAAGCCCTGGCCAGTGGCACAGTGGATAAGGCACCAGCCTGCAAACCCAAAGGTCACTGGTTCGGTTCCCAGTCAGGGCACATAACCAGGTTGTAAGCCAGGTCTCCAGCCGGGTCTGTGGCTGGAAGTAGGTGAAAGGCAACCATACATTGATGTCTCTCTCTTTCTCTGCCTTTCTCCCTGCCCATCTCTCTAAAAATAATAAATAAAATATTTTTAAAAATGAGCCACAATCATCACAGTTAAGGCTGCAAGTCCAGAAGTCTATTGTGTGTGAGTGTAGTTAACGGCAGGATAAATTGGAGCTCTGTAGCCTCTAGCTGTCACCATTGAACCCAAAGACTATCGCTGTCATTCCTACCACCTCAACCACAGTGCCCACACTTAGTGGGTTTCCAAGAAATCTTTGTTGACTGGATTAATAGAACCTAACCGTTAATTTGGAAAACTCTTAGTGTGGGATTTTTCTGTATTAGATGGCAGTGACTGGGCCCAGAATATACCTCTGTGTCACAAAAATCACCCTGAACTGAAGGAATTGGAGAATAGGTGCCCACCCCTCTTCCCAAACTCCCTTGCCTGCTAAAAGCACAGCCTCCCAAAAGAATTCAGTTGCATAAACCCCCTTACAAGAGGTGTCACCACCAGGGAAGATGGATTCGTCACCAGCGACTAGAAGCTCGCAGCACACCTGAACAGCCCTTGTCACCAAACTACCGTGTCTCATGCTCACTATGGCAGCTCGTACACAGAAATTGGAAAGCTGCAGAGAAGATTAGCATGGCCCTGTGCAATGATGACGCGCAAATTCGTGAAACGTTCCATATTTTAAAGGTAAAAGAAACCCAAAAAACCTATCTATATGCCATCTATTTCCTAAAGGCCTGTTTGACTTTCTGAAAAGTCATTTGCTTTACGGTAAGTGCCTTCCTCCTCCTCCCCTTCCCCTGTCATGTTGGTATATAAGCCCCAAATTCTTACTGCCTCCTTCGCCACATTTTTTTTGGTGAACTTGCACGTACTTAAATTTAAAAAATCTGTCTTTCCTTTTGTTAATCTGTCTTTTGTCAGTTTCATTTGCACACCCTAATAATGAAGCCTAAGAGACAGGAAAAGCTTTTTCTCCCAGGCATCATGAAAAGCTTAGTTTCGACACTATTCTAATAAACAGTGAAAACATCCAGTCCAGGCAAATGAAGGAGGAAGCAGTAGTAGAATTGGAAAGCACAAAGAACTGAAGTGTGGGCGCTGAAAAAGACAAATCTTAGATTCCGTTAAGGTCAACATAACAATTCCTAACTACAACACCCTCAATAAAGCCAAAGCCCTAATTAACACTGGTAGTTGCAAGTTAATAGTTGAGATTTTTTTCCCCTTTCTCTAATGAACAGTGCAAAACTTAATTTTGTAATCAATAAAGAGCCATCCAAGGAAATCATAAAATTAGAAATTCAGAACTGGAACATTCAAGCTAGTATATACAGAATGTTCAAAGCTCAGCCTCACTAGCAATTAAAGAACTGCTTCTTTCAATGCATTAAGAAATTCCGTTTTTTTCTATTAAATTGGCATTGATTTTTTTGTCAAGTTAATCAATATTCACAGGTAGCTAGGATGCAGTGAAATGAGACTCATAATGTGTTGCACGTGGGAGCAGAAATTAAAGAGCAGTCTGCATGTATGTATTTAACTCCTTTACAATGTATCTCATACATGGCAAAGGTATTGGCCCAGTCATTTCACTCTGAGGGGTAATTTCTAAGTCAATCATCAAGAATCCGAGGGATGATTTATATCACATTTTTATACACAAGAGAAAACAAACCCCCCCCAAACTGGAAACCACCAAAAGGTCCAATGCTGAAAAGAAGAGAGTGAAGCTGTTAACCGCTTGGGAAACAGCATAAAACATGAGGGAGGGATGGGGAGTAAAGGATAAATTTTGTTTGGAAAATGCTGAGCTTGAGGACCTTCTGAGACATCAGGCCGTGGCATCTGTAGGAAGGCAGGCATGAGAGCCTGATTCATGGGAGGTAACAGGGCCAGAGAGAAAGGTCTGAGGCTCCGACTCCACGTGGAGGGGATAACGAAGCCACAGAAATCCTGCTCTTCGATGACAGTTAAGGTCATGGGGAAATGCGGGATGGGCAAGGCTAACTCCAAAGAGTGTGCACAGTTGAGTAGGAGGGAAAATGTTTATATGCCTCCCCAAAAGAAAAATCCGGAAAGGATAGAAAGCAAAATATAAGAGTTACAGTTGATTTAAGTATTTTTTTCTTTGTACTCCTTTTTTTTTTTTGCAGTTTATTCATTCAGTTAATATATATTGAGGAATTGTAATGCTCCAGAATTTTCCTCAGGGCTGGAGGATGAGTTTATATTGTTTTAGTTAGTGTGTGTACATGTATTTTGCCCTGGCTGAGGTGGCTCTGGGGACTGAGTGCCGGCCTGCCAACCGAAGGGTCTCCAGTTTGATGCCCAGTCCGGGCACACGCCTGGGTTGCGGGCCAGGTTCCCGGTTGGGGATGTGTGAGAGGCAACCACACATTGATGTTTCTCTCCCTTCTTTTCTCCCTTCCTTCCCCTCTCTGTAAAAACAAGTAAATAAAATTATTTTTAAGAAATAATACTTTTAATCGAAGCTGTTTGTCAGCTTCACTGTACAGGTAGGAAAATGCTGACAGCCCGGAGAAAGGCAGCGACTCACTCTACTTCCCACCACCAGCCCACCCGGCCTCTGAGGCTGAGCCTGGAGCGCGACAGCAACAGAAAGGGGTTTGGTCAGCAGCCAAGTTTCCTGAGCACAGCTCTTCCACAAGGTGAGAAAGCTCTATAAATACAACCATCTCCGTGTGCTTAATCACACACCTTCAACGGCCTTATGATAAGTAATCATCTGGATGGCATTTTACCAACGTTTCGGAGCAAAGAATAATTTTCTTTCTTGGTAATTTTGAGGACTTTTTGTCCTTTACAAAAAAAAGTGGTCTGTGTATATTCCCAATTTTTTTTTTAAAGGTTCTTCCTCCAGCGATTGGTGCTGCCAGGTTTTTAACCTAAGTCCACCCACTCCAAGCTGCATATATGTCTAAATATAAAAACATATTTGAAAACTGGCTGAGCTCTTGTAATTCAACCTCTCACTCACCACAGGATATAGTGGAAACAAAGCAATAATTTCTCCAACTTTATCTAACTTCCAATAATCTATTTAAATTTTTAAAAATCCTATTGTCTTTCCTCCAAGTTATTAAATTATTAAAAGACCACCAGATATCTACTACTGGCCAGCAAAATAACATATGATTGTTTTAAAGCAGAACATTACTTTCATTGGTTATATCAGATAGAAAGCGTTTACATTTCATTAAATCAATTAATAATAGGCTTTAAACCAACCTCCGGCATGAATAAGATTTACAGGGTATATAACCTTTGGTTGACCTACTACTGTATTTCATTTTTAAAATTGGGCTCCATGACAATGAAGTAATCAATAAATAGAATACCACAAATAGTATCCCTTCTATTTGTCAGATATTATAAATGATCGGTCTGGTGACTACAGAAAGCAAACAGCTATCGGTATGTTGGTCTGGCCTCTTGGGGCTCATCTCCTGAAAGCACGATAGATGAGAGATGGTTTCTCCGGAAAGAAGCCTAACCATAAATCCCTCACTGGGCAGGTTACAAGTAAATGGCTTATCTTCACCCTAAGCAAGTCCTGTCCATTGTTTTTGTGCCTTTAGGTTAACATGCCTTGAAATAAGCATACCCTCCCTCAAGAGAGCGTATAATCTTGATAAATATCCGGTTTCTCTCATCTTTGTGTAGTATTTCTGATGCTCCCACCTTCATTCCAAATGCATAAAAGAAACTGCAAAACTGTTATCTCCAAAGCACTTGAGGTCTTGCTTCATGGCCATCAGCATCAGTCACTTTGGCTCAAATCAACTCATAAAAATTCTCTATGGGTCTGGACATTTCTTATATCAACATTTACTTGGCGTAGCCAGCAGAACCCTGAAGAAGCCCATCCAGGACAAGAGCGTGGACCCGGACCCTGTGCTAGGTACAAGCAAGGGCCCGCTGTGTCTCATCAGCTCCTACTTCACAGTGGCTGAACTTGAGGGGTGAGTTTTCCCTTTAAATCCCAGGCCTTCTTACTTTAAGTAACAGGTCCTTGACTTTATTTGAGCTGTTTTTAGAAAATCCTCAGATGGATAAGAGTTGCAATAACCCAGGGAAAGGAAAGTAAAATGGGTTGCTGCTTTTAAGTTCTGTTTTGTAATTGGATTGATTTCTGAGAGTTTAAACCAATCTTTACTGGTTAAGTGGAAGAAGACTCTTTAGCTCCAGAAGAGAAAGGACACTTGTTTTTTGAACCCCAATGCACTATGGGGTGATGATAGTTTTTGCAGATCCCTGAATCTGGAGTGGCACAGATGGGTGCCACGAGGTATCTAGTGTGATAGTTCAGCTGGTCCTGGAGAAGCCAGCAGGAGCCCCAGGGAGAAGGGCGGGCACCCTGGAATAAATGCACATTGAGAGAAAAATGGGCCTGTGCCTTGGACAGTGTCCATCTGGTAAGCTCTCTCTGGGCCTTGCTCGGCTAGGTAGTCAGAGAGCACGAAGAACTTAGAGGGGTTGCCTGAGGAAAACTTCCTCCAGCGTGAGAAACAACTGTCTAGGGATATGCACCACATTTGGCTTGCCAGAGGTGTGCTTGCAAAGGCTGGCTTTCCCTGGAAATTTGTTCACTCTACAGATCTAAACAAACAAACAAAAAACAACCACTAAAATTAACACAGGAAATTGCGTCTCTGAAAACCAGCTATAAAATTAGGCAGAATGGATGGAAAAAAAATATTTAATTGGTCTCTTGACTTCAAAAAGAGGATCTGAATAAGTGGATCACTTTCTGATGTTGTTTGGGTGTCAACCTGATTCTTTGAGGTATGAAAAATGGCCCCCATACCCTGATTGGTGTGGCTTAGTTGGTTGGCCGCATCCTGCAAAGCTAAATAAAGGTCGCTGGTTCAATCCCCAGTCAGGGCACATGACTGGGTTGTGGGTTTGGTACCCAGCTGGTGTGCATGCAGTGTGTCTCTCTCACATTGATGTTCCTCTTTCTTTGCCCCTTCCCCTTTCTCTAAAAATAAATATAAAATAAAATCTAAAAATGACTACCCTTATTTTAAAGGGGAAATGTCATTTGAAATTTGATTTGTCAAGGAAAGATGTAGATTATAAATGCCTCCAAAACAAAATTTGAATCCAACTGTTCTTTAATTTATTCATTTATTTAAAGATTTTATTCATTGATTTTAGAGAGAAGAGCAGGGAGGGAGGAAGAAAAAGAGAGAAACATCCATGTATGGTTGCCTCTTACCTCCAGCTATGGACCTGGTTGGAGACCTGGCTTGCAACCTGGTTATGTGCCCTGATTGGAGAATCGAACCAGAGATCTTCGGGTTCGAAGGCCAGCACCTACCCACTGACCCACCAGCCAGGGCTCCAACAGCTCTTTCATAAACTAGCAAGTTTTTCTCATGGGTAAAAGGTCTTTGTGCTTGTCATACATCATGTTGCAAATGTAAGATAATTTTCTACCTCCTAATGGTATTGTTAAAATTAACTTAAAGGCAAGAGTTTTGTAAGAATTGGCTATTTTAAAATTCTCAGAAACATGGAACCTAACAAGTTCATGTAATCTAACACTAATTTTTAGTAAATCAAAGTTAGTTTAGGTTTGTTGGTTTATATAACACAGACATGTTTTTATTTTACTTAAGTTTATAAAAATAATCATTAATTGCTAAACATATGTTTACCTACTCTGTGTTCCTGTAATGTATTTGCAAGTAAAAGAGCCCGTGTTTCTAAAGGTTAGAAAATATCTTCATGAATCTCCCAGCCTAAAGAATGTTAATGGCATACTTTTTAGTTTTCATTAGATATTGAGGATGTAAGGGTTAAAAATCTCAAAATATGCAGGAATAGCTTTACAGTGTTCCAGGAAGGCCCCTAAAACATCTCAGAAATATGTGCCTTTTATGCTAAATTGCATGGGGAACATGGTAGAATAAAGAGGGAGAACTTCATGGTTGTAAATTAAATGAAGAGTCAGGCCTATGAGAAACCCAGGAGAGCAGCTTTATCTTTCCTGGTTCTCTGGAAACTCCCATATTTTTATCTTTGCATTTCTTCATGCATCCTAATGCATTTAGACTGGGCTTAAATTAGATGTAGGAAGTATGAACTGACGTTACGGGAAGGAGACATCTCACATTATTGCCAAGGTTTGATCAAGTTATTTCAAGGAAATGCCAAGTTGTAACTGCTTCCTTTCACTGCTGACTCCCAGGAGACAAAGACTTTAAAGATCACTGACTGTCACCTGGAGATTTTGTTCACTTAAGAGACACTCTCCAGCCTTGATGGAAGAAACCTCATTAGGCACCTAACCATGAATGGACATCAATCCCTCTCTCCCTGACACTTACCTCCACTACAATGGACATCAAAGACTCTTGTAGGATGAGAAGCTACTCACATCAGAAGTAGACTGTATAACTTTGGATGGATATTTAAACTTGGAAACCAATTCCTTTTTATTAACTTTCTACTAATGGTATTAGTCATAATTAGACTTGTTCATTGGATTTTTCTATATAGCCTCACTGTTTGTGATTACTGCACACGTATAAGATATCTGTTAATACTCTTATGGCTTATATAAATGTTACACTAGATGCAAACTGCAGAAAAATAAAACAAGGTGAAATTCTAATTCTGATAGTTCACAAGGTAGAAATAAACCAGAGTGTTTTTTGCAATAAAGGCCATAACATGACTTCCTTCTGTTTACCTGTCCTTTCCCTTTTTTGGAAAATTTGGCCTCAATTTACATCCCATGGTTATGGTAGTACTCCATTCCCAACTCAGTTGAGACTGCCTAGGTCTGAGCCTTCCTAATGCTGTGATACCACACTATCTAGCCAAAGGTTGGTTATCAATGGATCCTTAAGATGGGGGGTGGGGTTTGGATTGTGAATAAAAAAGGAGATTCTATGGAAAATAACCTCACAGGGTGATCTGATCATAAATTCCTAAATGAGCAGGTCATGGTGGGTAGTAATACCCCAGGCATGTAACTTTCTTGATAAAAGGTTCATCTTTGTCTTAAACAAGCCCTGTCCATTGTTTCTGTGCATCCAGGTTAACACACCTTTGACGTAAGCATAACCACCCTCAAGAAAGCGTGTAAAATGAACTGTTCTGCAATCCACCCCGTGTTGCTTTCTCCATGTAACCTTCATATATTCTTCTTTACGTTCTCTCCTTAATCTCAAATGCATAAAAGAAACTTCAAAACTGTCATCCTCTGAAGCATTTGAGATATTACTTCCCAATAATTGTTACCAGTTTGGCTCAAATAAACTCTTATAAAAATATTCTATAGGCTTGGATACTTCTTATATCAGCAGCATGAGATATTGTTTTTATTTTATAGCTCTCTGTATTTAACATTCCATCTCTGCACCTTAGAGATGATGTAGCTATAAATGCATGCAGAAATGCCTCACAAACTTATCCCTGCTATGTGCATTTTGATAACCTTAACTGCCTCCACACTGGGAAGGTAAAGAGCTTCTATATTTCTTCTTTTTTTTTTTTAACTTAATTTTTTTTTGAATAGTAATCATTTTATTTTATTATTTTTTAAAGATTTTATTTACTTACAGGGAGAGGGGAAGGGAGGGAGAAAAAGAGAGAAACACCTCCCATGTGCCCCTACCTGGGAACCTGGCCTACAACCCAGGCATGTGCCCTGACTGGGAATTGATCTAGCATCCTTTTGGTTTGCAGGCTGGTGCTCAATCCACTGTGCCACACCAGCCAGGCCAGCTTCTATATTTCTTAAAGATGACTTTGCTCTATTTTTTGAGAAAAGCCATCTTTCATTAGCACAGAACTTATACAGGGTTTTCAGCCAACATTTGCTACTCTAATCAATCAAAACATTAGATATTATTTCAATGAACATAACAGAAGGGAAGAGAGACTAGTAGGTAAGATCTCCAGTGATGACAGGCAGTCCTGAATTTGATGCATCAAGTGATTTAAGTTTCAGTTTTCTCAACTGTTAAAAAATAGGTCATGGTCCCTGGGGTTATTAGAAAATAATGCACAGCTTGCCATGGTGCTTAGTACATAGTAAGTGCTCGATAAAAATAGATGTTACTTAACAGTATAACTAAGAAGTTTTCATGTTTAATAGATACAATAAAATCAGCATTTACCAAAGACTTATTTGTCCTTATGTCCCCAAATCAGAGACTCCAGCAAACACTGTCTTGGAAATTACTGTGAAGATTCTAGAAAAGAGGACAAAGTGACTATAAGAACATGAGCCAATATTCTAATGCTCCTATTTACCCACGAGGTCTGTCTGGAAAGGTCAGCTGTGCAAACTGTTTTAATTATATTGACATTGGCTCAGTACTTTCTGGACAGACCTCCAGTATTTACCCATTTGGTTCTGTACAGTTTAAAGTTTAACAAGAATTCAGTATTTGCTAATCTTTGACCTTTACAACACTGACCACATTGTTCTCTGCTTAAACCCTTAAACCTGTGAAGAACCTTTTTTGTTTAATGTTTTGACAACTTTAAGTATACAAACGACTGGAGAATTCAGCTGGCCACTAAATTCTTTCAGCTGTTGGCAACAGACTATATGTTATGTGACAGTGACTCGCCTTTTCACCAGGGAACTGTAAATCTGTCGTGCTGGGAATCCCAGAGTGGCCAAGGAACAAATGGAAACCAAGAATCACCTCTTAGGATTTGGGGCCCACACACAGATAATCTTGAGAAGGGGAAGGAATGTCCCTCCCCCACAGCATTCCAACCCCTCTTCTTGGCTGCTTTTCTCTGGAATCCTGTTGAGAGAAAGGGGAATGATGAGGGGAAATGATGCTCGTGGGCCTGGCAAATCCATGGTCAGAAATAGTGGTTTCCACCTGGAAAATGGGGGTGTTGATGGAACACCTCAGCACTTCGTTAATGGTGAGTCTATGATAACAGAAGGTGCTTGTGTAGTCAGTAACTCGGCTTACAAAATTTTACATACAGGTATATGAGGCCTGTCCAGAAAGTATTGAGCCAATGTGTCACTATAATTAAAACAGTTTGTACTTGATACTTTGGGGATAGACCTCATACACGCAACATACACACACAATGCAGTCTCAGTTATGTAAAATAAAGCATATAAGAAAGCATAAAGGCAACATGCCAAAATGTCAGCTCACATGTGGGAGGCTCTAGGTAATATTCTCCTTCTTTTTACTTCCCTATTACTTTCCCAATTTTTAATAATTTGTATTGCTTTGATGTCTGAATATTTTACATAATATTAAAATATAAGTTCATTAAACTTAAGCAAAAGGGAAAATGAATGCTCGCTTTTCAAGATAAATAATGATCAGTCTTACGAAGACTTTGACCGTTGCCCTGATGATGAAGGGTAGCAATTAGCCACTAGAAGAAAGCCTTCCAAGTGGGTGAAATCGTTCTCTTTCATTGTTTCTGTTAAATATTCTGGTTAATCATACATGATTGGGGAACATGGAAGGGGGTGCTGTGAAAAGAGTAAAGTTGTTCAAAACCATTAGGATAAACAAACTATGGCCAAAACTGCTTTGACAGCCTGAACTGCCAGTACTGGGAATAAGTAGCTGTATTAGCTTCACACACAAGGCATTGCCCTTGGGAAAACCTCAAGCATATCCTTGAGTGGAGAGCTTGCCCCTGAAGGGTATCAATACTTTGGCTTTGGAAGGAGCAATTTCCCTCAACCACAGTCTAACACACAAACCTCAAGGGGAGTGACAGTTTGACTTTAGGGAGGGCTCAGTGGAGTTTTAAATACACGTTCCAGTAAGGCTGCCCTACCCTTCTCCCAACCTTGCCTACAGGAGCTTTGGAGAAATGTTTAAGGTTCTTGTCATTGACCTGAGCTTCTAGGCCTTTGCATCTAGAGCAACCTAAGTCTCTCACCTGGAGATGGGTGAACTGACCCTCGTCTATCATCAGTAGAGCTGCAGGTGCTCAAGCTTCAGGAACCTGAGGGGTAGCTCTGACCCCAAATGCTTTTATGTTGCCCTGTAGGTCCCCTGATGGTAGACATCCAGGTCTGAGCCATTGTAAGGGAAAGATCTTGGATTTTGAAAAGTGAGGGATGCCCTGGGGAATGAAATACACTTCATTGGCAGTCTGTTTGTAGCAAGACATGCACACATGCAAGCACACACACACAGGGAAATGACACAGACCCTCTTTGCTTCAGCACAGGTGGTGGCTCAGGTCCTGTTGTGACTGGAGGCTACTGCTCCCGAGACCACAGTGACAACTGGCCATAGCCTGCTTTGCCAGGCCTGGTGCAGGGGCAGGTCCCTGACCCTAACATGGACCAGCGCTGGCCAGCACTCAGGGAGACCAGTCAGCACCGTAGGGAAGGCAGTGATGCAGCATTTCAAGTACACTGTAGAAACGCTATGGAAATGTTGAGGTGCGGTGGACATCTGCTGTCCTAGCATGTCTTCTTATCCTTAGCCATCAGTCCCAGGAGTGTCTTTGACGGAAAATCCTCCACCTGCATTTTCAGAGCATTTGTCTTGATGGAACTGATGGGACCTCTGGCTCTGGGACTGACCTGCTTAGCTAAACTCTCTAGTGACAGCAGGAGATCCTCACAGCCACACTGATGGGTTCTGGGATGGGTAGCCATCCCAAGCAGACTGTGCCCAATGAGAGCAGACCCCAAGGCTTGTGGAAGACTGACCTGCCCTGGTTTGTTCTTTCCTGCTGAACTTGAATCCTGAAGGGTGTAAACAAGAAGCTCTGGCAGCTGTCTAGACAATACTGGGAGATGGTCCTTCTGTGAATAGAGGACATGTGGAGAGGTGGAGAGAGACTGAGTTCTTAGGACCTTGTTGGAGCTCGAGAAAACAACCATGCCTGAAGTTCCCACCCCCAGGTGTCCCATGGCTTGCTAAGGCTGCTTACTTTGGGTCTTTCGTCAGTTTCAGCAAAAACCTGCAATGATGCCTTTGCATTTGGAAACCAGGTGACATGCAAGGTTTTATGATTGCCACATTGCCTCCAGCTTCAGGTGGCACCAACTTAAAAATGATTAAACATTAGAAAGTACCAATGATGTCAACTTCCATAGGTCTGGCTCTCAAGCCAAAATAAAGACGCCTGAGAAGGTCATGCAATTATGGTCAAAATGCCATTGTGTGAAGGTGAAAGGAGCAATTACAAACATAATGCCTCTTACAAGCTCTACCAGTAAGCATCACCCTCGGAAAATAAGGTTAGCTGTCAGGGCAGCTGTGACATCCTTTCTGAAGCTGCCCAGGAGAGTGGTTTAAAAGGGTTCCTTATCTTAGACACTTTATATCATGCAATTCCCTGCAACACAGCACACCACAGAATTCCCATGTTTAATTAACTCCAACTTCTCAGGAAAGGGAGTTTGTAGGAATGTTGCTGAAGCTGTAGGAAATGGCTTGTTGAGATTCAGTAGCAGCAGAAGGAGAGGGGTGGGTCAATTTAAGAAGTACGGGATGGCAGAAGGGGTGATCCGTCCTTCTCACCATCATGGGCCCCTGCCAGGTGGAAGGCTGTGCCTGGGCAAGTGGGCAGAGAGGTGAGGGTGTCTTCAGAACACCCCCATCTCCCTCGTCTTTGTCCTACCTAGCCATCTCCCTACCCAGGCACTCAGAGCCCTCAATGGGCAGGAAGCAGGTGTTAGGGAGACTCGGTTTGGGGAGAAGCAGGAAGAAACACCCCTGTTTTGCCTTCTTTTTGTGGTGAATTGATTGAAGTCCGCCTGAGAACACATTACATGACTTCCCCCTGAAGTCATGGGGAATACGTTCTAAGACCCCCAGTGGATGCCTGACAACAAGGATAGCACCAAACCCGGCACAGAGTGAGACAGTGAGATTTCATCACTCGACTGAGAAGGGCGTGCAGTTTAAAACTTATGAGTTGTTTATTTCTAAAACTTTCCATTTCCCCTCTAGAGATAACATCTAGGCCTCAGTTGGGTTTCAGTGACAGGCCCAGAAAAGTGGCAAAAGCTGACAAAGAGATGCCATGGCTGCCATCAGGACCTGACACACTGATCAGCTTACTGACAAATCAGTAGAGCCCACGACCCAAACTCCCTTAGTCACCATGATTAATGTTATCCATCTCCCACCCTCCACCCCGCCATGTAACCCATGCATGGCCTGGAAGGCTGTGAGCACTGGCTCCCCTCGGTCTCTGGGAGTGCTCCACTTCCTAAAAATAAACCCTTTCTTTGCTGCAAACTGCTCTTCATGTCTTCCTGTGCTTTGATGCGTGCAGGCAAACGAACCCCAGTGGTCCAGTAACCATTTCCCTGCTTCAAAACCCTTAACTTCACATCTGCAAAGTCCCTTTTGCCGTATAAGGCAACATTCGTAGGATCCAGGGACTATAAAGATAACCAGATAACTTTGGGGTTTATCATTGTTCTCCTTGAACAAGGAATGCTCTGCCTTTTCCAGTGACACCAAAGGGACACAGCCCAGCTGGAACATTTGCTTCTTCTGTCCACTTCGCCAGCAGCACTAACTTGTGCCCCCAGAAACGCACCTGCTCCTCTAGCTTGAATTATGCCCCAGTTTCCAAGTTATTTTGGAGCTTTCTTAACAAAAATATAGTCCCGGTTTATAATAATACTTAAGGAAATAATAAAAGTGCTCCCTTGATTAGAAAGAGTGTAACCAAGCAAAATAAAATAAATACACTTGCACTTTGGAGCCAAACTGATCTGGATTTGAGTTCTGGATTTATTGCTTATCACCTTGGATTCTTTGCTAGCTGTTCTAAGCCTTGTGTTTTCCCCAATGGTAGTTTTGATGCGGGAGAGGGGCATGTACATTTGAAATGAGATAATACATGCAAAGCTCATAGCATTGAGCTTGTCGGATGTAATTAGCAAAACCAATTGCTTTATTTTTCTAGTCTAGCAATTTTCTTCTTAATAGTTTTACCCTTTAAACAGGAGACCCATAGCATATGAAATGCTCCTACCAATCTTGAGAACATTTTTCTTAAGAGGCAAGAGTGTCACCAAAAGCTGCCTTGGCCTTTATAGAGAAAAAGTCTCAGAAGTAGAAGAGGTGACCCAGCCGGGCTTCGGGGACTCGGGGGACAAGTTACAGAGGCAAAAGGCGGCCCTTGGAGGCAGGTGCCAGGTGTGTCTGAGAGGAGCTGCTGCCGCCCACTGCTATCCTCATTGCGAGTCTCCTGAGAACCTTTAGCAATTAGGAAAAAGAAAGCGAAGATATACGCCCGAGGATGGGGGTGTGTGTGTGTGTGTGTGTGTGTGTGTGTGGTGGGCGAGGAGGGTGGGGAAAGGCAAGGGTGTGCTCCAGGGAGAGCACACACTGGGTCCTTGGTCTTACGGGTTTTTATCTATTTTTTTTTTAAAAGGTGGGAATTTTAGCAGAAGCCTCAGAGGAGGATTCCAATAATCTCAATTGAAATAGTCTTCAGCTTTCCAGGTGTGTCCTTTAATGTGTAATTAATTCACCATTAATGCTAATGGGTGAAAATCAGTGTATAGAGTGTATACATCTGGGTAGTTTCACCTTCAAAGAATGTCGCCACAGAGAGCCTGGGCCCAGACAGGTCTGCTCTGAAGCGATCTGGACGGTGTGAACTGCTTGCTCCTGTGTCCTTGGTTAGGGAAGACAAAAGCTTGTGATTTATTAACTGGCTGTAAATTGCTCGACCACTTAACTGTCTCCAGTTTCCCCACTCCACTTGCCAAGGGATTTTCTTAGCTTCTTAGTACCCTGTCCCAAGAGTAAATCATTAAAAAATATACAGTATACTACTTGGATTTTTGTTATACAGTCAAAAACAGGGTTGGGATCTTTGCATTTTATGCATTTTAAATGTTCAAATAGAGTAAAATACACGGAGTAAAATTCACCTTTTTAAAGTGCACAGTACTATGAATTTGACAAAGACGTGCAGTCATGTAACCACTAGAGTCAAGGTGGAGGGGTTTCCATCCCCACCAAGGCCCCTTGTGCCCCTTGGCAGCTAATCTTCTCCCCACAACTCAGGCCCTGGCAACCACTGAACACCTTCCAGCCCTTTGCATTTTGTTTAGATTTGGATACAAATGACTAACCTGCAGGGTGTCTGCACGAGTTGACTTCCTGTCTCCATTCTTCCCTGTGCCTTGCATTGAGAACAAAACCCTTGAGGCAGTCAGTTTGTGTATAAAGCGAAAAGGGTTCAGGGCAGACCTTACTGGGCTTTACTCCAATGTTTTTAGGAATGAGGGGAGATGCTGGGTCAGACCACAGCTGAGGCTGACGCAAGAGCAGCAGGTGCTGCTCTGGAGCTGTTACAAGTGTTTAAAATGACGTGGTTATGGAGACATGACAACGGTGAGACTGATGCCCCAGATGTGTGAGATCAGTTTAAAGGACAAAGCATAAAGAATGAAGGGACAGCTGTCAGGGTGGGGCCCCTCTTAACATGTACTCTGCACCCCTTAGTCTCCTTCCTCTGACTTACATTTTTTTAAAAAAGATAATTATTTTCAGAGAGAGGGGAAGGGAGGGAGGCAGAGAGGGAGAGAAGCATCAATGTATGGTTGCCTTTCACCTGCCTCCAGCTACAGACCTGGCAGGAGACCTGGCTTGTAACCTGGTTATGTGCCCTGGCTGGGAATCGAACCAGCGACCTTTGGGTTTGCAGGCCAGTGCCTTATCCACTGTGCCACCAGCCAGGGCTGACTTGTAACATTTTTACCTCTGCACTCTCTATGCTTTTATTTCTCTAATACAACTGGCTAGCAATGGAATTGCATATATCCCTTCTTCATTAAAAATGTTTTTCATTTTAAACAAATACTTTTAGGGAGAAAATTACTTTTTTGATGTAAATGTATTCAGTGCCGGAAATGGGAAACAGTGAAGATGCTGTAGGTGAAGGATACTGTTCCTGGACTCACTGGGGTCCCTTGGCCTGCAAGCATGCAAGTCCGAGAAGATGTGAACAGGAGCTTGCAGCAAAGGAAGTACGGGTTTAGTTTTAGGAAGTTGTCCACCCCCCCAAGTCACAGGTGAGCTAATGTTCAAAGACCTGGCTTCCTGATGGCGTCTGGGGGATGGGCTACACAGGGGAAAAACCATGAATCCTGGTGACTAGGGGAGTCAGGGTCGTGGTCTCTATCAACTGATGGGCGAGAGGGGCGGAGGCAGTTGATGGTAGCAGCCAGGGCATTCCTTCCTCTGGTTTCGCCACTGTTCTGGGCCTGGAGCGGAAACACAACGGAGGCCTAGGTGTTACCTCTCGTCTCACTGAATCTCTGTCTCTGAGGCTGTGTTTCTAAGATTGCTGGATGCAGACCAGAATCATTGTCCTGCGGGCTTAAGGATTAAAGGAATGAGCCAGATAAAAGGAGGCAGGTGAGTCAGGGGGCTGGAAGAAGCCAGTTTGAATCAAAAGGAAAAGAAAAAGGAGAACAGTGCATCTTAAAGAAATGAAGTTTCTGTGCAGTAACATGACCTAACTACCCATCTGTGTACTTCAGGGTACTAATCTGTGACCTTCTGGGAAACAAACACTACAGTCTATTTCTCTTTGATGAGCGGTCACAGGGCCCAGGGGCACAAAAGAGCTCCCCTAACTTCATTTTCACCTTGTCCGCAATATAGCGCGGGATTCCACACAGCGGCTTTTAAGGGTTTGATCCGTATTAATAAAAACAGAGTAAAAAAAGTTTATTTTAGATTTCTTTGGAGTGCCAAACTCAGATGCAGCCTCATTTACAATTTACACTTTCGCCTTCAAAGAAGTGGAGTGTTACAAAAAACAAGTACTGAATTAATCGGGTTGCACAATCAGTAACTGTAATGCTGAAAGAAACCACTAGGTAGCTTCTTGCAAAGACTGAATGGGCACCGTTTTAAGACAGGGCACCATGATTTAGACAAGATTTAAACATGATAACTATGCCAAACTTCACTACATCTATAAAAGTATCTGTCTTTAAAAAGTACAAATACCAAATGGATTTGTTTTGTACAACTCAACACATGGATCCTAAGTTCAAATGGAAAAATAAGCAAGAATATTTGAGACACTTAAAATTAGTTATTAAAACAGTCTAGGATTGATAGAAAAAAGGTAAGGCAGGTCAATGAAAAGAAACGGAATTTGAGTCCAAAAAGCATAGCCAAATATTACGGATGAAAAAAGGGTCATTTCAAATAGTAAAGAAAGGATGAATTTATTTGATAAACAGCTCTGAGATAACTAGGATAACCCAGGAAAAATGGTAGAGACTTAAATTCAGGCTACATCAATGATTTAATGTTAAGGCTCAAATAACAGGAATACCTAACTTCACTTTTAATATTATAATTCTGATATATATTCTTGAAAGGGGTACAGAAAAGTATGCATAGTATGATATAATCTACATTACTATATCATTGTATGGATATACTTATGAGTATATCTACATGGCATTTCTGGAGCAATATAGAAGAATCTGGTATTGGTACCTGCCTCTTTGAAAGGGAACTATAAGACGGATGTCAGGGCAGGAGAGAGACATACTTTTTACGGTTTGACCCAGGAAGACTTATTAATTAAAAAAGTGAGTTAATAAACACATGCTAGGAAACAACCTCCCAAAAACCTACGCACAGCAGTGTATTCTATAGGGTCTGAAATGCATCCAAACCTATTATAAAAAGAGAACCAACTGATTGAGTTACTGCAACTTTGAAGCTACATCAAAGACAGTTCTTTTTCAAAGGCAAAGTAATATTCAGGTTCTTAGGGATTCTTATCCTCCAAGACTGATATAAGCTACTACTTTTCTGTAAAGTAGTTGAGGAATATTGCCCTACCTTTATTTTTCTTCTAGACATGGCCTGAATTTGTATATGCACCCAACTGAAATAAAAATACACAGCAACTTTGATTTAAAAAGTACCCCAGAACAATACAAAAAAAAAGTCATTTTAATTTTTGATACATGTTAAAACATTTCAGTCAGTTCTTCCTGACAGCATAACACGACAAATACAACAGGACCTCAAACATGCTTGAAAATGACATTCAGCAAAGTATTTAAAATTTAATAAATAGCAATAATTACACACAAATACATTTCTCATACTCAATCATTAAGCTACTAAAACAGACATCTAAAGAATAAATAAACAAGAATTAACAATAAAAATAATACATGGGGTTTGCAAATTAGACTACTTAAAACAGGGGGCTGATCTAAATGACTTCTTCATTTGTTTTTCAACATGTAGCATGATCCCCCTCATGAATAAAAATATTGAAAAAGTCACTTTCTTATAATAATACAGTCTTTAAATACAACAAATAAATATAAAACCGGCAAAGCAATTTCAAGTTGTAATAAAAATGCCCCCCGCCCCAACCCCAAAAAAGCTATGGAAATATATAGTCACTGTGGTAGCAAATAATAGTATTTAAAGTGATAGTGCATATGCACTAGACTCATCTGAGACCTCGATACGATTTTAGTGCAAATCCCTAGGGTCCAATACGAGCACAACCCTACACCAGGGAAAGACATTACCAGCCGGAACTTACCTTGTACAATTTTCTGTACATATTTTATAAAGTTTAAGATTTAATGCATAGTAGAATATCTTCATCCACTTAATCCTGTCCCTAACAGAGATGAAAAACGAAATGACTTGGGATTTTACCATTTGGTTTGTACCATATTAGAGTATTAAAGTCAGTATTAGAAAAACCTATAAAAGAGTTCTGTTTTTGCCATGTAGTCACCTAATTCTATCTAGATTTCCTATCACTGCATGTCCAACATAAGAGAAACATTTTTAGACGAAGCTTTTTCCCTTTGACAAGCTCTTATGATGAAATACAATAATATTTAGACAAATGTTATAAAATAAAAACACAGGTGAGTATAAGGTTTTTTGTTTTCCCCTCTTGGGAGTACACTGACAACCTTAACATCTAATATATTAAGTTACAAGATGTACTGGCAAAAGCAGAAAGGGTTCAATTAAAAGAAGGTATTTTGTACAAATAATCGTTACAACAAAGGATAAACTGACATCGAATGAGTTTCAGCAGCCACATCTCTAACATGAACGTCAGTACCGGGATAAAAAACAACCAGAAACAAATGGAAGAACATTACTGAACAATACGAAGACATAATGCCTGTTCAGCTGCTAGAAGAGCAAACTCTAAAGTTCAGTTACGAATTGTTTCATTTAACCATGCAGGCTAACAGAGAATAATAAGAAATCACCCTGCATCGTTTTTTATTCCTTTTAAATTAATACTGGTTTGATGGTGAAGCTACAAAACAACGAATGGGTATTGCTCCAACTTGCACACCGTCTCCCTTCCGTGACTCGTACCTAACAAAGCAGCAAAGCCTCATCATCACTCGTGTCGCTTTTCAGCGCGGCGGCCAAGCACGAGTCCGGAATCTGCGCAGTGTGGACCATCCCGCAGCGCTCGCAGGGGCCGTCCCGGTTGGCTGGCCTGCCTCCAGGGCCCGCGGCAGCACACGGCGGCCTGACGCCTGGTCCCGGATCGGAGGCAAGATCGAGGAGCGGTCTAGAGCAGTCGTTCACATCAACGTCTGAAGCCCCATCCGAGGCTGGGATGAGCATTTCAACATCGTCATCGTCTTCCCTGGCACCGGCCCCACCATCAAGTTGTCTCAGAGGACTCTGGTTCTGACTGACGGAGCTCGACCGCCCTAATGTAAAACGCACCCACCGCAGCCCCTGAGTCACGCGGCTTAGTGCACTTGTGAGCTGGTGACGGGCGGGACTCACGCTTGGGGGTTCCACGCTTGTCACCTCCCTTCCATGATCTGGGTGACCGCCGTGGGTGCTCTGAGTTGAGGAACTTCCACTTGCTCCCACTGTCGCTTCTACGGCTGTTGTGGGAGGGACTTTGGGGGGCAAAGGAGCCGCAACCCCCCCAGAGGCTCCTGCCGCATCTCTTCTCTCATTTTCTGTGTCTGTGTCGTCCGACTCCACGGAGAACAAGCTTCTGTGAGTATGATTTCTCTCCGGTTCTCTGCTGGTGCTCTGTCCAGCGACAACCTCGTCACCATCTGCTGAGACCAACGCCAATGACCCCGAATGACGCGATCTCGCAAAATTAAAAATACGATTCCAGATGCTGCTGGATCTGCCTGCCATAGGAAGCCGGATGGAAGTAAATCCGAGCTGAGATCGAACAGCCAGCCGCAGGTTTTCCAGAACAGAAGCCTACGGAAAGAAGACGAGATTGTTGAAATGGCTAACAATGAAGCACTGAGACTGAAAACACCCTTCTACTATAAACGTGTTTTGGCTACAAATCTGTGGCGCACTGTTAGGGTCTATGGCGGATGAATGAAGTTTTCTTGTCTACACAGGTCCAACCCACTATAGAAGCTAATCTCTATCCTGAACCATTGCTCACTGTGTTTTAAGATTTTAACATTTCATTTTTTATATGCAGCTTTAAAGTGATACTTAATTATAACAGCTATTGCATATCAAAACCTGGCACAGTAATTCAATTCTAAAAGTACACCTAAGCCAGAAAAAAAAAATTACCTGATACTCTTTTAGCTAGGAAGGTAGAAGAATCTCTACCATAATTCACTAATGACCTAAAGCAGTGTGGAAAGTAGGCCTTTATCTGGGTTTAATTTTTTTTTTTTTAAGATTTTTTTATTTCATTATTTTTAGAAAGAGGGGAAGGGAGAGAGGCAAAGGGGGAGAGAAACATCAATGTATGGTTGCGTTTCACCTGCCTCCAGCCACAGACCTGACTGGAGACCTGGTTTGCAACCTGGTTATGTGCCCTGGCTGGGGAATCGAACCTGCGACCTTTGGGTTCGCAGGCCGGCGCCTTAACCACTGTGCTACCAGCCAGGGCTGGGTTTAATTTAATTTAATTTATTTGCTGTTTTTTTTTTTTTTTTTAATATTTTATTATTTTTCAGAGAGAGGGGAAGGGAGAGAGGCAAAGAGGGAGAGAAACATCAGTGTATGGTTGCCTTTCACCTGCCTCCAGCAACAGAGCTGATTGAAGACCTGGTGGTTTGCAACCTGGTTATGTTGCCTTGGCTGGGAATTGAACCAGCGGCCTTTGGGTTCGCAGGCTGGCACCTTATCCACTGTGCTACCAGTCAGGGCTTATTTGCTGTTTTTAATACAGAGCAAGTGAAACTTAATTTACAAGGTTGAGATTTTCCAAAACATGTAAAAATTTTATTTCACAGTTGGTTCTCAAGGATATGTTGAATGAATGAATTCTGAGGATTTACAACTAAAGGAATATATTGTTATGCAGCACAGGAATAAATAAATTAACCTATTTGTAATACAGCAGAGGAAACACAAAAGGCTAAAAAAATTAATTTGTTTATAGGACTATGCAACGGTACCTGAGATACCTGAATTCCATCTTAACCTTTAAATATTAAGTTTTATTTTCCACAGTTCAGGGTTAAGCATAAATTATATCCTTATTCTTTGCAATTGATGATTTTAAATTAATGCATATAGGAGTGATTTAATTAGTATATATTGCCCAACTGAAAGAAATAGCAACTTTTTTCTAGACAAAGGAGTTTACAGATTAAACCAAAAACCCAAAATCCAAAAACCCACTGTAGAGCATTATATAAGTCTTTCAGCTCCACCTAGTGGTTACAGAAAAGAAGTATTTAAATCTGGCATTTAGTATTGCAAGTACAGGCAACAATGGTGACTTGATACACCCCTTTTCAGATGATAACCCAGCTTTCCTCTGACTCTCCCCTCCCAGATGTGAATAAGGAAGATGTGACAGCACATGTTCTTCGTCACTCTCTGTGACTGGTATGGAATTTCTTGTGATTTCCACATGGGCCTTTCGAACCTAATCCCAGGAATGTAACTCACAGAAAGCTAACAGCCACTCTGGTAAGAAATCTGCACATCTGTACATGTAGATTTGCTATACAAATGAGCAAGATGTTCCCCCTGTAAGTAGTCCCTAACATTGAAGAAGGAAACATGAAAGTGGTCACTTCCCTAGTCAACTTCTCCCCATGTTCGGTCTCACAGATCAGCACTCAGGCTGTGAGCCCCTTCGCACACATCCCATGCTGGACAGACAGAAGCTCCTCAGATGCACTTCCCCATTGTGCAGCTCCAGCCCATAAAAGCAACCCTGCCTTCAGCTGCTCCACTGCTCCCTGGAACACCAGTCTTCCACAGTGAGGCGAAGCTCGCTACTTCCTTAGGTCGGTTTCACTTAACATTAGATCCTACGAGAGGATCTTACACATGGTTTAGGAATAATGTTATATACTTTAGTTTATGAAGCAGAAGAAAGCATTCTTAGACACCCTTCTATTTTGAATGAAATGGTAATTTAGATGATGTTTTTAAGAACTGCTAAGAAAATTCGATGATTTGGTAGTGAAAGTTTCAAACTTGGGAGTTAATCTCATTAGCTGAATAAAATCTAGCTCACTGTTCATAAGCACTTTATGTAAAAACACTGTTGAAACGGAACTCCCTCACAAGCAAGGGTAAGCTATAACCCTAGGTGGTACACTGTACATAGTGAAGAACTAGCCCTGACCCGGAGGGAGGTGTGACTTTTATGTGGCGTCCAGGGTGTACTCTTAGCCACTGGAACGCCTCCTCGGACAGGAATGCTGCTGCCGGAGCCTCGAGCATCCTGACAGCAAAACGGGATCATAGGCGAGGCTGTTTCAATGACCAGATGCTGGGTGGAGGCTTTGGGCAGAGCGTCAGTCCCTCTAGGGATGGGCTAGAGATTGAGGTCACCCTGTGTCAATGAATCATGACTACGGGATGGATGCAGCCCCGATAAAAGCTCTGGATGCCGAGTCTCCGGTGAGCTCCCTTGGTTGGCAGTATGCTTTGCATACTGTCGTGCACCTGTGTCGAGAGTGACACTGTCCTGCCTTGACGGGAGGAAGACAATGGGAAGGTCCGTGTTTGGAGCCCTCCAGAACACTGACCTATGGGTTTCTTCCTTTGGTTATTTATTCTGGGCCCCTTCCCTGTAATCAACTATAACCACCAAGTACAACAGCTTTCAATGGGTTCTGAGTCTTTCTAATGAACTGTCAAACCTGAGGATGGTTTTAGGAAATCCTGAACTTGCACTTGGTATTACAAGTAAGAATCGTCTTCTGTGAACTACACTCTCTACCTTCACAGTTGGCTAAACGCTTGGAAGCACAGGGGTGGTGGAGGTAAGCGGTGCAGAGTGGATGGAGTGAATTCCTAGCTAGAAGGACCCTTCCCCAGGCAGACACAATATGCAGAAGCCACAGTTAATGGTTTTCCCATTTTGCACACAAAATTCCATGCAGTGGAACTTAGCAAATTATACTCAGAGGAATGTTTTAAAGCTACAAATTCCCACCAAAGCTTTCCTAAAAGATGCACATAAGGCAACTAGAAAGCGAATTTACCAAAAAGAAAATGATCTTCCATTTTGAACAAAATTAAATCACTAGAAATCATTGTTTATCATTTTGTCTTAATACTGGGAATAATTTTTATTAATGATTCTGGACGACTTTACGTTTTAAATGTGCAAGCCCTTATGAACCCTGGCGTAATTTTAAGTATGGAAAAGACATTTAAGAACATCATAACAGAAATTTAAAGAATTTGGAAACATTAATAAGGAGTAAGTTACTATTTAAAGACAATGGTAATGAATTCTTAAACACTGTAAAATCCAGCTGTAGAACAGTTTTCCCACAAGCCAGGTGGAAATGTTAACTGCATTTTAATTACTGTTAATTACAACAGATTATTCTAGCATTTACTAATATAGTACAAGTATATTAATTTTAGTATTCATTCTTAAATCTTCTAAATGTTCTTTTGAAGCAGAAAACTTTACTTTTGGTTTTAATGTACTCAATTAACCTAGACAGTAAAATACTTAAGAATCACATATCCAAATCAGAATGAAAAGTGTACTTTTTTTTTCTATGTTGTATTTGTTAAAACACAATGAAACACTTATAATTTCAAATTCCCCATATATTAATCCTTGACTTCATTGCAAAAATGCTGAGTCAAGGTTTTTAAAAAATCACACACACAAGTGCAGATTTCATCTGAAGAGGTACTAAAGTAGAAATTATGAATTGCAATATACCTGATTAGGTGAACAAACAGGAAAATCTTCAACTGGTGGAATTAAACCCTGAGCAATCAATTGTCCATAAGAGGGGGGAGCTTCTCTTCTTAACAATTCTGCTTCCACTCTTGACAACTGCGTTTCAAAAGATCTTTGAGAAGAAATACAGGGATGAAAAGGGTTGACTTAACAAAAGGCAAACCAGATTTTAAAAAATCACCACCAATTAAATTCAAATCCCCATAAAAGGCAAAGGTACTGGATCTTTAAATCACGAAGATATGGGGGCTCAAGGCTTTAGGTGAAAGTATTTGAAAGCTCTAAGGAGTCGCTTTTTTCATCAAGCCCCACAAATTTTTCAAGCAAGGAAGAGCGAAGTCAGTCACCGATGCACTTCCTGGAATAACTGGTTCTTGAACTCAAGACCTCTGACGCTTCACGGTGGCCTTACAGGGTAATACAGGAAAGTTTCCTGGCCTGTTACACTTGCCCAAAGAAAGATGGAGTGCGGCTGCTGTGACACTGGGTATCCGTGTGCATCTGTAAGCCTAGCTGCCTGGGACATGCAGTTCTTTGTTGACTCTATTTGTTACTCTCCTGAAATTGGGGGCCATCGTCTCCACAGTGGCCTCCTCTCTGCCAGCTTCTCTAAGGTCAGTCTATGTGCCACCACACGGAAGCCAATTCCCCTGAAGGGCACCTTTAACATTTAACCGTTTCTTACTTACCCGAGAACTCTGACAAACGGCCCTCGCTGAGTTCCACAGCCTGCCTGAGCCTTGTGTTCCGGCCCTTATCTCCTAGTTATACTTCATATGTATCTCTGCTCTGGACAAATTAAACTACATGTCTGCTCTCCAAGCAATGCTGACGTCCCTCCTTCCATGTGTTCAACTACAGTACCTCTTCCCTCTCTGTGTTCTACTCGGATTTCAAAGGGAACTTGTTCCAGGAGGGCCTCTCCCATCCCTCTTCCCAGGGCAGGTATCTCTGAACTTTTATACCACTTTGTTTTATAGCTTCTAACAACACTTGCTTTCTTGTCATCTTATTCCACCCACCAATTCTTTCTCCGAATTGCGAACTGCCTATGAGGTTGTCTTACTCACTTTTCACCTGTCCAGCCCTGTGAACACCGTAGGTTCTCAAATACCTAAAATTATGGAATTAACATTTATAAAAATGTGCTTAAACACTACAACTAAGCTGCAGCTTATAAAATTCCCACGAAAGACTAATCTGAAAATAGGAACCGGTAAAATACGAATGGACTCTTCTCACCTCCTAATTCTAAGTTACATCTACACACTTACAAAGGTTTAGCCTTCCGAGGCTTCGGCTTTGCACGCTAATTTTATACATCAGCAATACTGATCTGTTTCTACACTAACGTGAAGCGAGAACATATGGCTCATGACCCTCGAGCCCTGTGGCCGTGTCCGGGCCACATCTGTCCTGGGCGGCGCACCCCC
Organism: Noctilio leporinus; assembly: GCA_004026585.1. Taxonomy (NCBI): domain Eukaryota; kingdom Metazoa; phylum Chordata; class Mammalia; order Chiroptera; family Noctilionidae; genus Noctilio; species Noctilio leporinus. The sequence continues at coordinate 14,378 of PVIW01000406.1, read as the reverse complement.
GCCCGTCTGCCGGCCACTGACCTGCGCTCGAACATCCTCAGGGAGTACAGCTTACAGGTGCACCCCAGCGCGATGACCAGCAGCAGGCCGCAGATGAGGCTGCCTATGACGGCCGCCGTTATGACCCTGGTCGGCACAATCACCGGGCAGTTCTCCTCGTCGCTGCCGTCACCGCAGTCATCCTGAGAGTCACACACCCAGCTTTCGAACACACAGCGGTTGTTTTTACAGTGAAAATTTCCGGGCTGGCAAAAGAAGCAGTTTTTTTCATCGGAGCCGTTTGGGCAGTGATTCTGGTAGTTGCAGCGGTCGGAACGAGGGTAGCAGACACCATTCCGGGAACAGGGAAACTCTTCCTTCTGGCACACGGTGCAGTTGATTTCGTCCCTGCCGTTTGGGCAGTGCCAGTAGCCGTCGCAGCGCTGCTGCTCGGTGTAACAGCCCCAGTTACCGCCACAGGGGATTTCCCACGGCAAACAGAAGCCGTCGACCTGGTACGTGGCATTAAACCCCCTTGCGGCGTTCACTTTATCTGCACAGAAATGTACCCTTATCTGTCCAGAGGAAGAGACGACGGTAAGAGGCGCATGAGAATCAAAGGCAGTCAACACACGCAAGAGCTTGTGCGGGTTCTCCTCCAACCCATCGTATATTTTGACATAATCCCCGTAACCAGTGCCGTCCAGTTTGAAGTCAGTGAAGCGTAAAATGACTTTCCGATGGTCGCCGGTGTCTATTAACCAGGTGCAATTGCTCCCAGGGGGATAAAAGTCTGGGTAATTGGGAGAATTGAAGGTGCCGTAAAAGTATTTTAACCACTGCCCACAGGTTGGCACGTCACAGTCTATCTCGTCCCCAAGGTCAAGGCAGTCAATGTTCCCGTCACATTTTAAGGACTCGGGGAGGCATGTGTAAACTTTGGTAAACCGAGACAGACACTGGAACTGGTTGTAAGCACAGGGCTGGAAAGAGGCGGGTGTCGGAGGATTAGCTTCTTTAGCACAGATCTCTTCATCGGAACGGTCTCCGCATTCATCCATGTTATTGCATTTCCAGGCTTCTGGGATACACTTTCCATTCCCACAACGGAACTGATCACAAGCGCAGTTCGGTTCCTCTGATTTCCCTGGGAAGGCAGGAGAAGGAAGAAGGGAGGTGGAGAGGTAAGGAGATAAAACACATACTCCTTAAAAAGATGTGTAATGGCCAGGGATATTTTTATAATAAATGTCAAGTAAGCCCAAGGAAAAGTTTTGAAAAATTTGGTTGAGTTCAAATATATTCTGAAATTAATATTGGCTCACAAATCACCCTGCAATTCGATGTATTAAAAACTTAGCTGCTCTGGCTGGTGGCTTAGTGGACTGAGCACTGGCCTGTGAACCCAAGGGTCACTGGTTCGATTCCCAGTCAGGGCACATAACCAGGTTGCAAGTCAGGTCTCCAGCCAGGTCCCCAGCTGGAGGCCTAATGTTTCTCTTCCTTTCTTCCTTCCTTTCTTCCTCCCTTCCCCCGACTCTAGAAATAATGAATAAAATCTTCACATATCTTTGCAATTTGATCTAAAAGAGAAGAAACCAATTCTGTTTTTATAAAAAGCTCTTTTACTATGAATATCCAAGTAAAATGATGTAAGACACAGGAGCCAACAGGATATACTGCCTAAAAATTTTTATTGTATAAACATCATAATGACACATTTTGAAATAAAGAAAAATTCATTCATGGAATTCATCTTTTCAAAACCGTATTTTTCATGTTCTTTTCTAGTTGTTGATATGTATAACACAATATTTTGTTAGTGTATCACAGCTTATTTTATAAGCTTATTATTGACTTAAAGTTCTTGTTGATTATAAGATCAACTTTATAATGTTATTATGTTTCATGTAATCATAACACAGCACTTCCATTTTATAATTTCTATTGTTTTAACATAACTGCAAAATATTGCATAAATATGAACTAAAGGTATAAGTTAAATTATCATAATACTAGGGGAAAGAAGGCAAAAAATAGAAATGCTCATAAGATTTTAATTACCTTAGTGTACCATCATAAATATAAAACAATGAGATAAAGAGAAAATCAAACATTAGATCTCTATAGTCCCAAAACTGACAATGTTGGGCCAGTGCTAAATGTTCCATTAACAATTTGTTTACTGGTGAACAGGTGATGGAAAAGGTGCTTCAGAACCTAAATATTACTAAGATTGTGTTTTTAAGAAAAAAGAGAAAGAAGGAGTGTATATTTGCTAAAAAAGACGATGGAATTTCAGATGTGACATTATTTTCAGCAAAACATATACATAACTCTCATGCTCTGAGTTATTCATATTTATTATGATTTAGTCACTCTTTTTGGAGTCAGTTAAAAAATAGCAAAAGAAGATTTCTGATGCTACAAATTGACAGTGAAACTGGGTATGTCTTTTTGTAAAGATAATGGTAATTCACAAACAAAAATATATTCTGAAGTAACTTTCCAGATATGGGTAAGCACCAGTGAGAGAAAAAGTTATTTTAAACTTAGTGTATTTCAATTTTTTTTTTTTAAATATGGAATACTTCACAAATTTGCCTTTCATCCTTGCACAGGGGCCATGCTAATTTTCTCTGTTTCATTCCACTTTCAGTATATGTGCTGCCGAAGCGAGCACTGTATTTTAAATTTTTGAAAAGAATATTAAACTTTGTTTATGCAATTAATCATTTTATTAGGATTACACAAAACACCCTTTTATGACCCAGCTCTAGGGCACCTCAACCTTGAACTTCTAATTTCTCAGTCACAGCTACCTTGGGAACTTAGTTCCAAATGAACAGTCTTAAGAAGGCGAGCCCCCAAGTGACCGAGCAGTTAATACTATAGAATTCTGTTCAGTACCTCTCTTCTTATTAAAACCCACCTGAAAAATAAGCCAGTCTGAAACCCTTTCTGGAGACAGTGTCGTCAGAATGGAACCGGACCCAGACGTGGTCTTGAGAAGAAATATACGGTGGCGGAATTGTGGAACCACAAGCTCGGTAACTTTCGGTATTCTTGTATGTTTCTATTGTCAGCCAGTCCAAACTGCATCTTCTGGACCCCTGGATATCAAAATCCTGAAAACTACAAACAGAAAGTCAGAAAAGGCTATGAGAATGGGTAATTTTGGCAAAAAAAATATCATCAGAATGCAATGTAATTTAAGACTTTATTACAAACCTCCATGTATGCTCCTGCATTTCCAAACATACAACTATATCATTATCAAATATACTGTCCACTGTTCTTATACTTATATCTTTTCCCCAAATTCTAGTAAGTTATGAGTAATGTCACCTTTTTCATTTCTTCTCTCTGTGTATTTAGGAAAGGCCACTTGTAATTCACAACATCCAAAACTGTTCTCTTTTTGCACCCAATACCCCACTCTATAATTAAATAAACTGGAGTATACACAGAGAAAGCCAAGCCAGCAGTCTCTCAGATTAGAATGGTTCATCGGCTCGCTTAGTAAGAAGTTTATAGCTTTACATTTTCAGGAGAGCAAATAGCACAAATCTGAGCAAAGTAAAAAAGAATTCAAAGTAGGCAAAAAAATTTTTTTTCAGTGGAAAGTCCCAGACTTTGAACATACCTTTTTCCACATAAGTTATTTCATAGTTAAACATTATCCTATAGTTCACAAAACACAGGCATGACTAAAGGGCAAAAAGTCAAGTAAATAAAAGCACAATTAGCCACTATTATGAAAAAAAGAGGAGCCATTATTATTATTTTTTTTATTTTTAAAAGATTTCTTTATAGAGAATAAACATGTACCTATTTATGTTGTGTGTTATAGAAAATATGTGTACACACACACAGAGTCATTAGTGAGGAATAAAATGGCATTTCTCACTTTAGTTTTACATGCACTTCCCTGAAGACTAAATCATGTTGAACATGTTTCCACTGGTTTATTGGCCATTCTTATTCACCTGCAATGTTCAGTCTTTTGCCCATTTAATAAAATTGGGTTTTCTTTTTGAGTTATAAAAATTCCTTTTTATGTTCTGGAGTCAGGTCCTTTGGTAGATAGATGCACTGATATTATTTTCTTCTAGCCTATGTGGAGTGCCTTTTCATTTTCTTAATGGCATCTGTTTAATGAGCACAAGTTTTTAACTTCAGGTTTAATCAAACCTAATTTATTATATTTTCCTTCATGTTTTGGTGCTTTTGGTGTCCTCTCTAAGATGCCTTTGCCTATCTCAAGATCTCAAAGATACTGAACAATGGCTCCTTGTAATATTTTAGAGTTCTTGCTTCTACATTCATACCTAGGAGTTATCTTGTATTAATTGTTGTGTATTCTCAGGGACAGGGTGAGATTCTTATACTATTTTTGTTCTCTCATGTAATTAAATTACATGAACTTGTGAAGGCCTGGGTTTACAGTCTGTTAGTGAGTTTGTTCAGATTTGTCCTTAATGAACTTGGAATTTTAAGATCTTATTAGTCTGTGTGAATCCAAATTCATTAACTTCTTCCAGAATCTAGGAAATCTTCCTTTAGATGCGGAGTTCACCTCCATTTTATCCTGTGTTTTAGTATTGTGCTGGGTGGGTTTTTAGTGTGGCTAACTTGTGACACCTCAAGGACCTAACACATGATCGGAACCAAATGGCAGTATCCAGAGCTGCGTTGGCAAGAATTCCCAAGTTTTACGTAACCGAGCTGATAAGCTGGCAAAGTTAATTTTGAGGCTGGACTTTTAGGTTAAAAGTTAAGTCTCTCTAAGAAAGCCTAGTTTTATGTTGAAAGAAGATCCAACCTTTAGAGTCCCTATGGCAAAAATGCTATTTTTGTATACACATTTATACTTAAGTCTCATTTCTCATTGCAAAAGAAAAACAGGCTTAACGCTCCCATTCCGGCACTGGTATGTTTGCAGAAGAACCTCAACAGCACAGCCTACCAATCGATGATGCAAGAGAATCACACGCCTCACAGAAGCAGGACAGCCTCCACAAACTCAGCTCCAACGTCCCTGAAGATGTGGTCAGGACAGAGGGACCAAGGGAGCAAAGACCACAACGTCCCTGTTTCATGGCTTCCCCAGAAAAAAGGGGACAGGCCACAGCTGTGTTTCTTAAGAGAGGCCGTTTCTCTCATTCATTCATGGATATAAAAAAGATGGAAAAAGATACAAAAGTAGGCTGAATTTACAATCTCGATCTAATTCTGAAGTTCTATGATTCCTAACTATAAAAATGTTAGTAATGAAAGAATGTCGAGGATGCCTTCGTGCAGCTGCAGAAGGCTGTCTCTGTGAGAGAAATGGCCTTTTCTTTGTGTTTCAGTTTCAACTACAGTTCCTTGTTTAGCCACACTTTTTTTTCCCTTGAGGAAAAAAATTTTTTCTAAGAGCCTTCATATGATTTCCATAAGCAAGTCATATCTAATTCTGCTAAATATTTTCTCCTCAGAAAATAATTCTGCTAAATATCTTATTCTCAGTTTCTCTCTGCAATTTTAAATGTGTTAAAAGTAAATGTTAGTCTCTCTTATTTAGATCATATTTATTCTTAGAATCTTAAACTAATGGCTATTTCCCCTAGGAATATCTTCAACTTTGTATTCTTAACAAATGTTCTTTTGTTTCAAAGTTATGAAAATGGAAGTTTTCCCAGACACAGTATTTATCCACCATCAGCTTGATTCAAGTTTCATACATACATATATATGTCCATAAACATACCCTATTATTGTTTTACCTCATTAAGGTAGAGCACTCTGCTAATGAGACCAACATTATGGGCGGGATCTCCCCAGGCCGAAGGTTACATACACTCTTGAACCTAATAAACTATTTTGCAAATGTGTACCTTTTGTTAAAAAGTGGCCTAGGAAAATATGAATGATTCAGTGCCAACCCATTACCACCAGTAGGAAATATTTAAAACACGTGTCCTAACAGGAGAGGAAGAATGGGCTGTTATTCTTACCCTTTAGGATGATACTGATAACTATAATTTATTCCATTTTCTGAAAATCATCTTTTTCTATGCTGAGTGATGATACTTGGAAACTGAATTATTTTGTAATAAGAACTATTTTATAATGGTAGAGAAAGATACCAAATTACCTGATAGTAATAATTTCCCCGGGGTTTGCCCTTATGAGCCAGCTACAGTTGATCTTGGCAGGATATTCAGAAGGCCAGCCTGGACTTGTGATTATACCACTTGGCGCTCGAATTTGTTCTGGAGTCTCTCCACAGGCTGGAAGATAGCCAAGGCAATCTTAGCTAATTATTATACTTTAAAACACAGCATTAAGTAAATCAGTGTTTATGTAAAAAAAGAACCCAACACTTCGTACATCAAATCATATACAATAAAATATGGTATTATCAACTTTAAAAAGCTTCTATTATTCACATATTTTATCTTCCTTCCTTTTAGTTAAACTATCATATCCTAATTAAACACACATTTTGTGGAGGCATGGAGGCCTTCAAGTTTAAGAGTCGGAATTGCTAGCTTTAGCCATGGAGATCGGTCAATTGCTCCATCCATCCACACATCCACTCATCTTTTTTCAAGACTCACTTTTTACACAAAGTATTTTTTTTATTATAAACTACCTAAAGTTCGGTATTTACTGAAGGACTGTGTTTATATCCTTAGGAGTACTATTTTTCTCTTTGGACACTTTGAATAAAGGACTATTATATAAATAGTCTTCTGAACAAAATAATTAAGGGAAAGCACATATAAATATAATAGCAAAATGCGGCATTAAAAAGTTAGTGGATGATGTAATAATGACAGCCCAACATGACTTCAAAATCACTCTGAAGTAGCTGTGTAACTTATTTTTAACTTCCAAACTCTTATAGTATTATGCATAATTCCTACATTATTTTTAAATGCTTGAAATACGTAGTTTGTCCAGGAAAAGTCTAGCCACTGTTAATGTAATGAGAATAGTTTGTGTTGCTGAACTAGTCAATGGGGATGGTAGATGTCCTTGAGTGGGTATGTGTGTTGTGTGACTGTGGTGTTCAAAATGACCGAGTAGAGCAACAAATCTTCATCAGATTTTGCATGAAGCTTGAAGATTCCTCCTTGGAAGCTATTAGGATGATGCAGATGGGCAACGAGTGATGGGCAGCTTCATCACCACCAGGTGCTGTGTATGCACCATGCCTCATCTCATGCAGCTTTTGGTGAAACATCAAAGCATCCAGGTGGCTCAGCCCCACTACAGCCCAGATTTGGTGCCCGATGACTTCTGGCTTTTCCCAAAACTAAAATCACTTTTGAAAAGGGAAGAGACTTCAGACCATTAGTGAGATTCAGGTAAATACAATGGGGCAACTGAAGGTGACTGGGAGAACTGTGTGAGGTCCTAAGGTGCCTACTTTAGGGGACTAAGGTGTCATTGTTCTATGTACAATGTTTCTTGTATCTTCTTCAATAATGTCTCTATTCTTCATATTTTGTGGCTGAATACCTTCTGGACAGACCTTGTAGCCAGTGATTAAAACATTATTATGTGATTAGATATCTTGAATATCATAGAAAACTAGAGAGTAAATTCAGAGTACTTCTAGCACTTTCCTGGAATATGTCTTTGACTCCTTTGAGCAGTACATAGTTAACATTTTACCTAGCCACAATTCAGCTCACAATCAGACAACTTATTCTCCTTCAATTTAATAAGTAGTCCCTGGGCAATGAACACATAGATATATAATAAATGTTTAAGCCCTGAGTAAAATATAAAACCCTAGAACCTCTTAGTTGATATAATTTTGACAAACTGAATTATCTGATTTTTAAAGTAACAGATTAGAAGTGTCAAAGCAAAAGAGTAGCTGCCAAGGGTACACAGTCATCAGAAATGATGGGCAGAAAAATAAAGTGTTTACTGAACTCAGAAACACGTCAGCTCACAGCCTGTTCAGCATCACCTGTATTCCCATCGGTAAGAGAACACTCTCATTCTATCACAGTTAGTCACACCCAGCCAAAGGAGTTGAGTGAATAAATGAATCATTGCAGGCAGCATGCCTGATATAATACAGAGTCTAAAATTTTATGCTTTTGGAGTTCTGCTGTTAGTTTAAAAATTATGTAACTCCATTTTTAGAAAAGCAAGTATCCCTATTACAATTATAATTTGGAATAATGAACCTTTTTTTTTTTTTTTTTGGTAACAGAGGTTATCGTCTGTTCAATTTAGATTAGAGTGCTAAGACATGTACTATGCAATTTTGAAGTTTTTTTTTTTTTTTTTTTTTTAATCCATAATGATCAAAGTAAAGCAAGCAATTTTGCTTAGGCTATCCTTAATTCTATAGAATAACCTACTCCCTGGGTGGGTGGGTGGGGGCACTATGCAATTAAGGTTTTAAAAGTACATTTTATTGCAAAAAAATTTATTTTTAAAATGGACCTATTCTAGAGTTAGGGTACACTGCCAAAGGGATATTATTTTCGGTCACTTTTAGAACACAGCGTTTCATGACACTGAATGAAAGGATAAACTATATCAAGAAACTGGCACACATCTGAATGCCAACCCATAGTCAAAGCCTCCAATGTTGTTTGTTGTTGTTGTTAAATTTCATCGAGAGTAAAATTTGTCTTACAAAAATTCTTAACTTTAATGAATGATCCTTCAGGAAAACACTAATTTTAAATGAATGGGATTCTATATTAAGGGCTTATTAACAACGAAGTACTGGAGTTAGGCTTCTAACTATGCTCAAACGCAGCTATTGTTGAGCTTTTTCATTGCATGGCACATGTAAAGTAATTATTAAAATTCTGCAGCACACCAAAATATATTTCCGCCTGTCTGACAGAAACATAATTTTGATTCGGTTATACCAGACAGCTATCGCCACGCTGGCTGCTGTCATTTTCTTACTTGACAACCTAAGAGAAAAGAGGACAGTGCCCCTGACCAAATAGTCAGGGGGTACGGCATACTTTAAAAATTCTTGCAGCACAACAGTGGAAAACAGCTGTTCTAGCAAGTTATCATCATGATAACTGATGAGAAGATACCCTAAGTCATTTGTAAGACTTTTTTCTTTCTTTTTGTCTCTTGTCAAAACTTTCTGGAGTTGTAGACTAAAGAAAGAAGCCTGTAAGTTTATGAATATACAAACATACAAATAAACAGGCAAAAATAATCATCACTCTTCCCCCAGAATGTTGAAAATTGCTCATTTTAATTAAAAGACTCCTCTATATTAAAGAGAACCACAAATTTTGAGTTCAGTTATATTTAACTTAGAATCATAATACTGTACTGAGATCCCAGCACTCAAATACTTCTAGCTGATTTAACAGAAATGAGATACATCCGAAAACTAGGTGGGAATAACTTATGAAAAAACAGACAATTGTTAGTTTTTAAATAGGCTAGCTAAAGGAGAAAAGTAGAAAGAATTGTCTTAGATTTGTATCTTACTAGGTTTTATTATTTTTTAAAATTTTCCCCAAGTACCTGAGAAACCCATAGGTGGTGCTCTTATACTAAAAATGAAAGCATTTACGTTCTGGTATGAAGGTTCAAAAATACTGTTAAGAGTATTTTCACACAGCTGCCTAAGGTTAATATCCATCTCCCATAAATAAGAAGGGTCACCTTAAAACTTGGTGCTTTTACATGTCTAATTTAGTAAGTACTTTAGAAACAAAACTATAATATCATGTTTCTCCCTTAACTGGCTATAAAAGCATGTATTTTAATATATTAATTTTGCGTAGTTGCAACATGACAGAATTTGGCTTTTTATTTCTGATCCAGCCAGCAGCTTTTTTACCACACATCTTTGCATGCACAATGCATTGTGGGCATGCAGATATTCTCTAGTAACTTATTCTCTTCTCTACCCGAGAAAGAATACATTCAAATGTGAAAAGGGTAAGATGAACATTAGACACCATTAAAAAGAATTTTCCCTCCCTTTGATTAAGTTTGCCCCTGTATACTAGTCGATATGCAATCAGAAGACCTGGACTTAGTGGCTTTGCTGTAAGGTAAATTACTAAACCTTTTTGGGTCCTGGGTTCCTCATGTATCAAACTACGAAGTTGCAACCTGAATATCTCTAAGGTCTGTTTTAGCCTTAATTCATGCCCCGTCCCCCATCATTATATTTCCACTACATTTCTGATAGCTCATCAGGATGCACTGATCTATTTTTCTTTATTTCCTCACTTGGCATTTTTTTTTTGACTCAATGAAATCAAAATTCCAATTCTTCTTCTTTTTTTTTTTTTTTTGTCTTCTCTTTTTTCTTTTCAATGTATGGTTGCCTTTCACCTGCCTCCAGCCACAGACGTGACTGGAGATCTGGCATGCAACCTGGTTATGTGCCCTGGCTGGGAATCGAACCTGCAACCTTGGGTTCGCAGGCCGGCGCCTTATCCACTGAGCCACCAGCCAGGGCTCAATTATTCTTAACCCCGTAAGTATCTTGCAAGCAGGCAAAGGCCATTGCTGACCTCACTGCCAATCCACTGGACCCTCAGTCCTCATGGTACTTGATCTCTCTAGAGCACTTGAGAGCAAAAATGCTTTCTGCCACTGTACTTCCTTGACTTGGCGGACATCACCTCTTCCAGTTCTCGTCCTAACTCTTGATTGTGTTAGTTTCTTAGCACTAGATACGCTTCTCATTCTCTGTGAAAACCCTCATTCACTCCCACTGGACATTTCAACCTCAATTCAGCAGGATCAGAATAGGATGTTTCCCTAATACTTCTCTGTATTCTATAAGGTAGTTCCTTCCTATCCAAGGTTTTGTTTCCATGGTTTCAGCTATCTTTGGTCAGCCAGGGTCCAAAATTATTAAATGGGAAATAATAGAAATAAACAACTAGATGCATTTTAAATGGTGTGGCATTCTGAGCAGTATGATGAAATTTCATGCCACTCTTCTCCAGGCCACCTAGGTCGTGAATCCTCCCTTTGTCCAACATATCCATGCTGTTTACAATACCTTCCTGTTAGTCATTCAGCAGCTGTATCTGTTATCAGATCAATTATCAGAGAGCGACTAGAGTCATGTACCTTCATGACAGTATATTGTTATAATTGTTCTATTTTATCAGTTATTGTTAATCTCTTACATGCCTCATTTATTAAACCTTTATCATAACTATCTATGTACAAAAAATAAATAAATAAACAAACGTACACATAGGGGTTAGCACCATCCGGGGTTTCAGGCATTTGCCGGAGGTCTTAGAATGTGCTGCCCGCAAACGGGAGCGCCACCTACTGCACTCTGAACTGCAGCTGCCTCGGTGTCATTTGGTTACAGGAGTAGGCACGTCACCTAATTCAAGTAACAAGGACACCTACTTTCGGAATACCACAGGCCATCTCAAATATTTTCAAGCGCAGGAAATAAAATAGCCAGGCCCCACAATGACTAAAACTAAAATCTTGAAGTCGGACATTGAGACTGTCTTCACCAACTCTTAGAAGGTCAAGGCCTGTGTTACCTTCTACCCACGTGCCCCAATCTTCCAAGTGTTTTCCTCTCGAGTCCTCTATTTTCGTGTTATTTCAGTTTCTTAGACTAGTTTCCTACTCCCTATTCCCAACACTTCAGCTCAGGCACCTACCACCAACTATAATTTCATTTTTCTTAGTTTATGATATTTAAAGTTATTAATTTTATATTATACCTTTTTATATAAACGATGTTTGGTTGCAGACGTCCACTTTTGCAATCATTCTGATAATACTTAAGCCTCCATCACCTCACTTGTAAATGGGATTAAAACACCACCTACCTCACAGAGTGTTACAAGGATTAAGTACGATTATTTTGGTAAATGACTTAGCACATTGCTTGAATTTACAGTAAACTGTCAATAAATAACATCATCTGACATGCCAAATCAGATTGGCTGTTTGGCAGTCATACTAAAATGCTGTATTGAGGTGGCTACTAAGGCTGTTGGGAAAAGAAGGCTGAGTGGGAAAGAAGGCAGTGATTGTTCATTTAATATGTAACTCGGCACCACGATGCTCTGGAAAGAATGAGAAATGATGCCATGATTAACTGCTTATCTGACACGCACAGAAACCAAGGTAAGAATGGGGTTGAGACACATATAAGACCTTCAGAGAATGAACCTTTTTGTTTTAAAACCAAAATGGTTATATGGTTATGTTAGTTTTAAGATTTTAAATCTTAAAATCTTTTAAGATTTTGTCTGTAACTCCCAGTTTAAGATATAACAAACCTAACTTTCTTTTACCTGTATTTATTCTAACCATACCATCTCTATTGCTTACATAATTATTTCAGCTATATTCTGGTTAGTTCTTCAATGAGAATTAGTTTATACATAATTGACAAAGAGAGGAATCTTGTCACTATAATGAAAAGTTGTGAAAGATTTTTATTGCAAGCATATTAATGACTTGAAGTAACTAGGGGCAAGAGTTCTCAGTTTAAGAAAGAATATAAAAACCCACGCCCTGGCTGGTGGCACCGTGGATAAGGTGCCAGGTTGCAAACCCAAAGGTCGCTGGTTCAATTCCCAGCCAGGGCACATAATTAGGTTGCAAGCCAGGTCTCCAGCCAGATCCGTAGCTGGAAGCAAGCTGGAAGAGATGTCTCTCTCCCTCTCTGCCTCTTTCCCTATCCCTCTCTCTGAAAATAATAAATAAAATCTTTAAAAAAATAAAAATAAATAAAAATCCTATAGAAGGACCTTCCTTTATAATGCAAGAAATGGTTAGTTTGTTGGCTTAAAGAACTGCTTGACTTTTCTCTATCTTGGGAGGCTGCAGGTACAGATGAAGATGTGAAAACATTTCTTCACTATAAAAATAAAACAAAAATGCCTTAATTGATGAAAAATATCTGAGTTATATTTTTAGTTTTGATTAAGTTGGTTTCTATTAGAAGCAAACATCTTGAGGGAGGAAGTATGAATCCCCAAGTTCATGGATGCAAAGCATAACCTGATATAGGTGTATGTCAGGATCCTGGACTGCACTTGCATCTGAATTCAAGTTGTTAGATCTACACTTAACACGGTTTCATATTTGTAAGTGACCTGTACCAACACTACTTTTCTCATAAACCCTGTTAGTGTTTCGTTTTGCATGGCATTATGGAAGAAATGATTATATTTTTGTTTTTACTTATTTAGATTTCTTAATATACCTTTTAATAACCAGCATTAACTTTTTGTTCTTGGAACACAACCATCTACAAAAAACGTATCTAATTTACTTTGGTTATAACTTTAGATATAAACAAACATTTAAGTAATTTGGATGACACATATCTCTACTTTTCATAAATGTCCCGTAAGTCTAGAAAGAGAGAGAAACCCCTAAATTAAAGGGGCTCTAAATGTTCAGTCAAAACATTAATTTTCAATTTGGGCAGTATCTTCATAGAAGTATGTAGTGATTCAGTTATCCCTCAAAACCTATTTAATTCCTAGAGAATCTAATACTCAGAACACCTGAAATAAAAATCAGATTATTACAATGCTAGTGGTTGAGCTACGCTAAAAGACTGAACTAAACATATAAAGTTTTTAAGTTACCATATATATGTTGTCAATTAAGGAAGGGAGAATTTACTGAATAAATTAGGTACAGCTTCTCTGATGGTGTTCTTAGTAAAATTTTGATGTCAGTTGCAGGGTTTAAAATACAAAGATTTCATTGCATAGTTTATAGAAGAGGACAAAATTAGTTGAGAAATACTCAAGACTCCTCCATGTTTATCCTGATACTATTTCAATAATCCTGCCATAAAGAACTATAATTTTAAAACTAGATGAATAAGCCATTCCTATTATCTTTAAAGCTATCATTTAAAAATAGAAAGTGTTCTGCCCTGGCTGGTAGCACAGTGAATAAGGAAGGCGCCGGCCTGCGAACCCAAAGGTTGCAGGTTCGATTCCCTAGCCAGGGCACATAACCAGGTTGCAAACCAGGTCTCCAGTCAGGTCTGTGGCTGGAGGCAGGTGAAAGGCAACCATACATTGATGTCTCGCTCCCTCTCTGCCTCTCTCCCTTCCCCTCTTATTAAAAATAATGAAATAAAATCTTAAAAAAAAAAAAGTTAAAAAAAAATAGAAAGTGTTCAAACAACCTCTATTTTAGAGAACATATAGGAGAAGAGAGAATAGAAGATGACTTCAAAAACAATGCCACCGGCCTGTGAACCCAAAGGTCGCTGGTTCGATTCCCAGCCAGGGCAACATAACCAGGTTGCAAGCCAGGTCTCCAGCCAGGTCTGTAGCTGGAGGCAGGTGAAAGGCAACCATACATTGACGTCTCTCTCCCTCTCTGTCTCTCTCCCTTCCCCCTCTCTCTGGAAATAATAAATAAAATCT